>JAMXBD010001580.1:0-337500 GCA_024138025.1 Combretum micranthum
CGATGTCATAAAAGATAAAAAACTAGAATGAATTTCCTTAAATAAGGCCGAAAGATTGAATTCATGATAGCTTAGAAAGTAAATGGTGCATTCAATAGGCCAAAGGGCATAACAATGAATTCATTGTCCATCATGAGTTCTGAATGTTGTTTTAGGGATATCCTTAGGATACATCCTTATTTAGTGATATCCAACCCTTAGCTCCATTTTAGAAAACATAGTAGCTCCCCCCAATTCGTCCAATAATTCATCTTTCATGGGAATAGAAAATTTATCCTAGAATGTAGCTTGATTAAGAGCTCTATAATCGACACAAAAACACCATGATTTGTCCTTTTTCTTGACTAACAAGACAAGTGATTAAAAAGGATTGGTACTAGATCGAATGACTCCTAAGTCCAACATTTCCTTAACCAACTTTTCAATTTTCATCTTCTAGAAATAAGGATATTGATAAGGTCAAACATTTATTGCTTGCCCCTCGGTTTTCAGATGAATATGGTGTTGAACCTCCGACAATGGTGGCAACAATGAGAAGGTAGCAAAAACATTGGTAAATTTGCCCAATAATGCTTCCAAAGCATCATTGATGGTCGCACAACTCGATGACTGGTCTTCCTTAGCCACAATATTAAAAAAACAAGCTACCTCATCAGATTTCATCATATGCATCAATTATTTATGAAAAATCTCTTTATAATCCTTTGTGTTGATCTACTGAAACAAACAAGTTTGTCCTTCCATTGAAACTGCATTATCAACTTAGAATAGTCCACAATGAAAGGACCCAACATAGTTAACCACTAAATGCTAAGGACTAAGTTAGCACCTTGTATAGGTAAGACATAAAAATCTACAAAAAATTGAACCCCTTGCAGTTTCAAAGAAATATTCTTATAAACTCCTGTACATGTAAGCTTTTCACCATTTCCAATCAAAACTGAGAATGTTGAAATGACCAGAATAGGAATTTTCAGTTTGTGAGCAACACTTTGTTGAATAAAGTTGGGAGTGCTCCCAGAATCTACAAGAACATTCACAAATATGCCATTTACCTATCCTTGTAACCATAATGTTTTCGGTACCATTGCTCGGATAACGCATGGCAACTGATTTCAGCATCCCTCAAAATTTTATTTGTATCAACTACCTCAACATTCTGTGAATCACATTCAAGAAAAGCGTCCTCATCATCATCCAGTTGAATCATTAATAAAAACTTAGATTTGCAAACATGGCCTTTGTGATACTTATCATCACAATTTTAACAGAGGCCCTTTTCACAGCGTAGAGCCAATTCAACTGGTGTCATCTTCTTTGGTAAGGATTTCTTGATAGTTTTGTTATCCTAATTACCACTTGCATTAAAACTCTAGAAGCAGTTATTATGGCAGGATTTAAGGCAGTATGTTTGGAGGAATTGGTTGTAGAACCCACACACTTAAGAAACACAAGAGTGTACTTAAAAGAATCATGCAACAAATAATGCAACTTATGTTCTTGAAGTTTAGCTAAACTGATGGCTTCCAACAAAGATGAAGGTTTAACAAACATCACCTCATAATTGGCTTCAAATCGGATACAAAGCAACTGATGAGAAAACTCTGAGATAAACTAGAAATCCCATCACAAAGCTTCTCAAATCGAAGCTGATACTCAAAAACAGTACCAGTTTGGGTCAGTTTAGATAATTGACCCCGAAAATTCTCAAATGTAGAAGGTTCAAAGCGAATATCCACCACCGAAACAAACGAAGACCATGTAGAAATAAATTCATTCCTAGTCATCCATTGGAAACACTTTAATGCATCCCCTTCCATGGCAAAAGAAGCCAACTTGACTCTATCAGCAATTGGAACATGATGAAAATAAAAAAAAAATTAAAAGACTTTAAAAATCCATCCTCTATGATCTTAACTAGAAAACTTTGACATTTCAAGCTTAATGCCTTTCATATATGATAGTGGTTCCTGTGCTACTCCATGAGAAAGCGATGACAAGGAAATAGCACTTTGTGTTTCCACCGTAGTTTGATTCTCATGTTGATTCTTTTCCATTTGTTTCTGCACATGTTGAACTATAAACCTCAACTTATCATCAACAATACTAATGTGATCATCCATCATAGAAAATTTAGATTGCATGACATTAAACTTGTCATCGATGTCCTCAATTTTCTTTGTATGTACATAAACTTCTTTGTTTAACTTCACAGCACCTCATGTAGCTTCAACCATGATAGGTATAACACAACGAAGACAATATCAATACGAATGGCCAAAACAGAACAAGAATCCTCCAAACATGGAACAAATCAACGAGAGCACCAAATTAATAGGCCTAATAGTATAAGCCTTAGAAAGAATAGTCCAATAGAAATCTCGGCCCAACTCAATAGCTAATTCGGTCCAACACTGTGTGAAAAAAACCCTTAAAACAAAACTATGGTTTATTATTTCGTAAAGTACTTCCACAAGCTTCTAACACTTATTCGATATTCACAAGAAGTCTCCATAGTACAATTCGAGTAAAATCAGAAAGAACAATTACAAGAAAGAAGGAGCTAGGGTTTCAAAAAACCCTCTTCGACACACAGCTTCAAGCAATCCAACCTCTACAACACGAAATGTAAGTAATCTCTTCTAATCCTTCTAGCAGACTTGTATCTCGGACTTAAATCTTTGAAAAGAAACAGATTATCAAATTAAATTTGAGTTGAACTAAGATCTATGTTTAATTTTGATGGAATGTTAACTAGTGTTATGTTTGTTCTTTTTTTTTTTTTTTTTTTTGCAAGGGAAAGGAAGTCTTAACTAGTCTTCGAGTGCCAGTGAACTCTAAAAAAACTTAAGATTGAATCAAGGATGCTCTTTCTTCTCACTTTACTTCTATTTATAGCATGTATCTTCGTAAATTTGCTGTTGATTATTATGTTATTATTCCCAAAATGGTTTTATAGCTGTGATAATGTATTCTGTACCCAGAATAGCAACTCCTGACTTATATGTATCCTTAATAAAACCGATATCTTACGGATTTGTTTGCTCCTATCAAATTGGTATAATTATTTTAGGCTTTAGCACTACTAATTTCTAAATTTTCAACAAATGTTACTTTGAAAGGAGAAGCCTTTAAGGTTTCATCTCAAATTTTAATTTCAACTTCTTAAAGAGGTAGATGGGCTAAGATTATAGGACCCTGTTAAGTTACCCAAGTATTTGTAGGTTTATCTAAAGTTTGGGCAAAACATTTCTTATTATGACCAAAATTTTTTAGAAAACCATTTAAAAAGTGGCTCATTTCTTTTGGGATATTATTTTGCATGTCATTATACGACATGGCTCTTGTTGAAAAAGTTTACTCTTCAGTGTGATTCTTGAAATAGTTTTTTCTTTTTTTTTCTCATCATAATAAAAGTTTTTCTTAAAAATTCTTTATCAATTTCGAAGGGTTTTTCACCCTTATGACATTTAATTCTTTTATTTGAGAATAAGTTGGATAATTTGATTAATAAACTAGTTTCAGGATAGATGGATTAAAATCTACTTACTTAACTTTTATAGGACATATTCTTTCTTCATATGGGATTTTTTTTTTATTATTCTTAAAATTGTGATTAATGTTTCTTAAATTATTAAGTTTATTAACACATTGAGAGGAACCAAGACTTGGTAATTGTACAAAAAGTGCTAAAGGTACAAAAGGTTTTCTATCTGCAATTCTAAGAAATCGAATTCTAATGCTATCATAGTCTAACCTTTGAATAAAAGAAGGTCGAGTATTTAAAACATTAGCTCTGTAGAGAAGTACTTCTTCAAGAACCATTCTTCGGGAAATGATATTTCTTCTCAATTTAAAGTTTTTGAAGTAAAAATCATTGAGTCTTTTGTGTTTCCTTTTAGCAAGATAGTTTTTCCTTTAGGAGAAAGTTTCTTAACTTTTGGAGCCATTTTAGAACTCAAACATTTATAATAAATCCTAAACATAAGGACTGTAGTTTTATTTCCTTCACTATAATTTGGATTTTTTTTACTAAATATGCATTAATAAACTTTTCATAATATGGGGATCATCCAAAGTTATCAAAAAAATTGGATAGCACTTTGTATACCATGGCCCGTGATGTAAATTCATTTGAAATAAAGATAGAGTTGATCTATGAAAATCATTATTTTTAGCATCTCTTCACCATGCTAAGGTTAGAGTATTTACACCTATCCTGTGGAGTGGTGTTGTAAATATTTGAACAAGTTCTAGATGAAGAAATTTATATTTTTCTTGATGCCTCCAAAAGCAAGTGTATTACTTTGTGTTTGTTATTTGAAAGAGACAAAGACTTTTCTACTGTTTTGATTATGTAATCATGTTTTAGACTAAAACTACAGATTTAATAAATTTCTTTAGTTTTTTTTTTTTTCCTTTAGGTATTGACCAATTTTGAAGTTTTTGTGCTATTTGAGCAATTTTGACTTCATGTTAATTATCAATATCCTAATTAGAGTTTGATTCCGTTTAAAGAAATTGTAATGTCTATTCTATTTAGGTCTTCCAGGACCATAGTTCTGGATTACCAACACAAATAGTGAAAATAATCTATTTACTAAAAATAAAATTTACCTAACTAATCTGAATCTAATTGAAAATTGTCAAATTCTAGCATGAGTCTTTCATCAGAATCATGCTCATTATCATGGAAGCGTCATTGATTGATATAAGAAATAATTATTGCATAATATATTGATATCACTACTTCTAATATTTTCATTATATATCTCCTTTCTTCCCCCTATGAAAAATGGGTTGAAATCATTTTCACATATTGTTATTAGAATCATTTAGAAATCATCTAAATTAGTTGAGAACCTTACATCCTTATTTACCCAGCCGAACATATTTTAGGAATGATTGATGATCAATGGGAAGTATTTCATGGTATGTTAATGATCATAAGAGAATAATTGATGGACTAAGAGAGATAAAGAAAAATTTAGAATTCGAGATAAAATATTTAGAGGAAGCAACATACAATATATACTCCACAATAATTGTTACTAACCTACAAAATAATGAATAAAAAAAGCAGCATGTTAATCCAATTAATAAACAACTTTTATATCATAGACATAATATAACCTAAGTTTGTTTATAAAAGATTCTCTAATAATAGAGATGATATCAAAGCCAGCCTTTTTTCAGAGGATGGAGAAAGGAGATTGTAAACCCCTAAATTTTTTTAGAATGGTTTTGGAATACAGAATCGAAACCCTAAAGACTGACCCAAGTCGAAACCGAACCTTAAACAATTTCGATCACGGGATTTCATAAGAGAAGATTCAGTAATCATTCGGCATAAAATCCGAGCATAAGGAAATCCATCTATCCGATCCCTGAGGTAAACCTCTCAATTTCTAGGGTAAAGTTGGATTAAACCCTAACCCTAGTCAAACCGGAGTTTCAAAAGTCAACAAAGATCAAGACAATTAAACAATTTCAACTCCAGCAATCCCGCGTTCTTAAACCCTAGGAAACGATAGTGAGTTAATGGCTTATAAGAGTTCGTAATAATATAGGGTAGTATAAAAATATCAGATTCATGAATTTCAAGTGTCCTTCGGACTCAAACAGGATTAGCTCTTGAAAAGCGTGTCCCGAAGCTTGGAATAATAAAAATATTCCAATAACACCAAAAGACTCATAATTAAACAACAATTTCAAAAATATCGGTTTTAGAATTTTTCGGTAACTAAAAATATCAGATATAGCTCGTTTACGTATATTTTTATTACTACCAGTATTTTCTTTGTCTAGTTTACTATTCATAATACTATTCCCACTATTCACTACTATTTCACTATCTCTACTTTTTTCTTACACCTATTTCTTACTACCTACATACCTATTTTCTTACTTTTTACATTTCCAATACAACTTTATTCACATCAAACCTTACATATTATTTCTTTTCTTTACAAAAATTACAAAACAAACAAAATATTCTCTCTCTCCTCCCTCTAAAAACCGTCGGCCATCTCTCTCTCTTCTTTATATTATTTCCTTTTCAATTTATTTTATTACATTAAAAATTCACTCCAAAAATTCTATAAATACCCCCTTCCTCATTCATTCTTTCACACATTCATTTTACATAACAAAACTCTCCCAAAATTTCCTCTTAAAACCTCTCTCCAACAATTCCCTCTCAAAACACTCTCTACCATCCACTACTTTTTATGAAAAATAACAAAACTCATTCATCTCTTTTCAAATCCTCCATTAAACCTTAGGTAAAAATCCTATCTATATTCTTTATCATGTTCATACAACTTAGCATGAGCTTAGTGTATGTTTCTTAGACTCGTGAGAGTTAAAGAAGCAACAATATGTTCATGTTCCTATTTTACATTATGCTATTATGTTATTGTTGTTGTTGTTATTGTTACTATTATTTGCTCTAATCTAACTTCTATATAGTATTATGTATATTATGTATATATATTTCTTTAGAGCATATAAGCTCACTTGTTATTTATTTATTTTCATGCTTTGCAATTTATTTATTTCATGCAATTTATTAAGACTAGTCTTTCTAGTCTTTTTAGTCTTAGACTTATTCATATCAAGTCAAAACAATTTTCTTTCTTTTCTTTTCTTTTCTTTTCTTTTAGGACTAGTCTATTCTTAGTCCCGGGTTGCCTTGATGAAGCTAAAACTCCCAATCCATGATCGAGATACCTTGATGAAGCGAAGATTCCCAATGTTTGACCATATTTTTATTACGTTTATTTGCTTTTGAGTATTTCTTTCTATCTGATTATGTATTATCCTTACTTTTACATTGCCACATAACCATATTCATGCATGATTAGAATGTTGTTGTCTTAAATAAAAATAAAAATGGGTTCTTTCTTAAACAAAGGAAAAGTGAACTAGATTTCTTAACAAAGGATTTTTCAATAAAAAGTCTGAGTATTGTTTTTAATAAATTCTTTTCAAAAGCTTAAGTAAGTTAATCATAAGTTTTAAAGTATTAGTGCTCAAAATTTCTTCAAATAAAAGGAACTCATTTCTTTTATAAATCAAAACTAAATACTCCATAAAGATAGAATTTTTAGTATTGAACTTAAGATTTTAACTCAACCATATCTTTTATAAGACTTAATTAGGTTCACTATAGGCTTTGAAAATCACATACTAAGAAAGTTCCTTCAAAACTTAAATTTTATATTGTTATTCTCTTTTCAAAATTAAAATGAAATTTTTGCTAAGTTCTAATATTAACAATTCTTTATTAAGAAAGTTTTTCTTATAAACTTGTTTAAAGGAATTATTCTACCACTACACATATATTAAGAATAAAATAAGTTTTTGAAACCAAGGTAAAATCAACTCACTATTTTGGAAACCAACTTAGAAAAATAAAATTTGCCAAGAAAGTAAAGTTTTAAAGGTACACTTATTTTCTAAAGAAGAAAAATGATATAAAAATAAGAGAGAAACTTACATTTAACACAACTCCAAATATTTGACCACACCAACAACTTAAGGAAAATTTTGAAAAACCTATTTTTTCAATCACTAGAAATAAAATTAGTAGATAACTTAAAGAACCAAATTTTTTTAATGAATTTACTTTTGAAAATTGAGAAGATGAAATCGTAATAGGAAAACACTCACTCATAACAATTCAAATATATTTTAGTTTTCCTTTTAACAATTCAAAAAGGAGAAATGTTCAAAAGTTTTATCTTTTAAAACCCTTAAAAACAGATTGTTTAAGAAATATCAATATTGAGACAACACTACAAAAATCATGCATACAATATGAGTATAAATATATGTTCAAAGGATTTTTCAATTATATAAATATCCATATATTTTGCTTAAAGATTTTTTAGTAAAGAAAAGTTTGGAAAAATCATATTTTGTGAACTATAAATTCGTAACTATTCTGTACCGTAGTAGTTGGCAACCCAAGTGGCTTTTTATAATAAAAATAACCTTAGAAATGGATAGATCTTCTTGAGTAGGTAGAAAACAGTATATTATATGTGCAATTTCGAGTTAAAATAACCAAGTTACGGCCATTTTAAGTTAGAATTACCCTCTATACGAATTTTAACGATCTTGTGACATAGTTTTTGATAAGTACCATAGAATCAACAAGAAATACTCATTATGGGTATTCTTCTTGATTAGGTGATCCAGAGGAGGAGTGTTCATACCTTAAGGATTATTTCGATTAGTGGAAATACCGATCGATTCATCCATAAGAAAGAAGTGTCCTCATGACCGAGTGAGTTTATTTCCTACCTTTTACGTACTTGGTTATGCTTGTAGCTAGAAGCACTAGAAGTAGGAAAAGATGAAAATGAATTATGTATGATAGTATTGGTTGAAAGAATGCTAAGCATTCCGAGACATGAATCGTTGTTCATTAACTTGTGTTTTACTATTATTATGTTAGAGTGTGTGCAAATTTTGTGATCATCTTTAAATTACTCTAATCATATATTATGAGTTTATATTAATTGATTCATGCATATCACGTAGTTAGTTTCATCTCATGAGCCACTGTACTCGATGGGACAAGAGTATAATAGTCGGGTTTGTAGGAGCCATAAATCTACAAGATAGGTAAATAGAAGCCTGAAAAAACTATTTCAAGATGGGCGAATAGGAGCCTGAAATAAACTACATAAGTTGGATTTTAAAGATGGATTTTAAAAAGCCTGAAACACCTAATCCTGAATGAAGGGATAAATCCATTCAAACGTATGATTTTCAATAGATCATATGTATTGCTTGATCACTTGCTTGATGCATTCATATGCTTGTTTAATAACTTATTTGAAATTATTTGTATAAGTACGTTGATTCAGGAATATTCTCACTAAGCTAGTTATACTTATGCTCCAATAGACTTTTGTTGTAACAAGCCAATACCTTTATGCTCGATGACTTCATATACTGGAGTGAGATTATGTTTTGGGGAGCTTCTGGAATCTTTTGAAGATCTTAGACTAAATATCCTTTAATATCTTTTGGTGTTAGTATTGTTTCCTTGTGTGAAAGACTAAATCGATATTATGATTGCCCCTAAGATAATGTGAGGATTATATTCTTATAATGTTGAAATGAGATGGTTATCTAGAATTCTTGTATGCTGTATTTGCTATCTCGAACTATATATCCCACCGGTGTCTCCTATTGTTGTGATAGACGCCTTACATATGGTGTTGAAACTTTCGCATGACTTTGAAAAGTCATTTTTACATTTTAATACCGTATGTGGCGGACTGCCACGTTTAGGGTACCCTTTGGGGCATGACAGAGATAAATATTGAAAATATTAGAAGTAGTGATAACAATATATTATGCATTATTTAGTTAAATGGACATGATATAATTATTAACGATTAGTTATTTCTAGATTTTTTTCAAAATTTCAATTTTAAAATGTTTAAATGAAAAAAAAAATTATGAAATGTCTATATTTATAAATGATTTCGTTTTATTTATTTAATTTTTTTTCACAATAAAGGAGTAGGTTAAAATGAACAAATGTGATTAAAAAAAATGGCTATACTTATGAATATTATTATGGAATAGTAACCTTGAGAAGACACAAGACAGCATGAACATTTTTATAATAGATATTGTTATAGAACAGTTAACTCAACATGACACGATATAATTGTTAATTTTTGAATTTTTTTTTTTTGTTAACTATTATTTTTTTCGTAAGGCTTTTTTTTCAATTTATTAGAAAGTTCAGATGGAAAAAATATTATGAAATGAAATGTCTGTATTTGGTTTTATTTGTTTAATCTTTTTTCTTCAAAATCGAGCAGTAAGTTAAAATAAACGGATATTAAAAAAATGATATATTTGTGAATATTATTATTGAAAAGTTATTTTGAGAAGACACGAGTGATTATCTACATTTTATTATATTTATAGATATTATTATAGAAAAGTTAACTCACAATGACACCATAGATAAAGAGAGAGAGAGAGAGAGAGAGAGAGAGATCATGTTACTATTGTCTCATGCCTTCGGTCATACTAAAAGAGAAATCCACAAGATATTCTATACCGCAGTACCTAATGACCTTGACTAAGCTCCTTATCAATCAACACAAGACTGACCTAGTCACACACATTCCATACCACACATATCAACCCAAGCTTCAACTCAACAGCAGCAGTAGATGGAGTAGCACGACACCTACAACAGCAACTAAACAATAGTTGAGTACACGACACACCACAGCAACAGAAAGTGGAGTGCCCATGACCAATATTTATAATAATAGTTCTAGCTGTAGTTGAGCATCCTTCATTGCTGAATTGAAACAGAAGCAATCCAAATAGTGACCGAGCAGTACGATATTGGAGTAGCTCTCAAAGTCCATGGCTGCATAAATCCGTAGCACCCACATCCTTGCAATTGGATGCGCCTTTGGACAGCGTTGGACTGCCACTTTGACCATCACTCGGAAGACCAAAATAGCAGTTCAGTCTCACACTTAACTCTAAAGGAATCCAAGTTGTTTTGCTCTTAAGCGCACGTACCTGAGCATCTCCTATCATCAAAAGATTGTTCTCAATACCCTATCAGAGCGTTCCATGTGCACTTAATTAAGCATTACCAACTAGGTCCAACACACCACAACATATGCACCAGCAGCTGAACTTGAGCATAAGACAAACAAGACCTGAGCTCGAAACTAATCCATGTGTGGATGAAAGAAGCTCACAATGGCATTTTGGAAGAATTAAACACGTATTCATGCGTTACTTGATAATTAATGGAAGCCCATGTGTTTTCTATATTTCATTCACCCCATAGGTATTGGATGTTCAGCAAATAAAATGAAGAACTGTTGATGGTTAGATTATTTGAAAGGGAAGATCCTAGTATATTATACACGTGACTAAGCTTTCCTTTTCTTAAGTTGAAGGCCCACATCCATGCATAAATTTGAACATATGCACATCAGCACCTTTCCTTGGCAATGTTTCGGTGTAGCACCTGTTATTAGGTGAAGTTAAATTTAACACGGGACCCACATTTTGGAAAGAGAGAGTAATCAGGGGCTTGACTAGACATCAGCACGGGGCGGTTCCGAACCGGGAACCGCCCCGAACCGTCACCGGCGGTTCCGGACCCGGGAACCACCCCGTGGGTGACTGTTCCGAACCGTTGGAGGACCCGCCGGTAACTGTTCGGCGTGGTGGAACCGTCGGTTCAACGGGGTCCGGAACCGTTATTCCGGAACCGGAACCAGCGGTTCCAACCCGCCAGAAGGAGGAAAAAAAAAATGGAAAAAGGAAAAAGGGAGCGTGCGGCGCATTTGAAATTTGGGGGAGGGGGGGGCCTTGCAGGACTTAGGATTAGCGGGTAGAGGGGGCAGGGGCGTTGGGGGGGGGGGGGGGGGGGGGGGGGGGTGGCAGGATTTGAGGAAATAATTAAAAAAAAAAATACGGCGCATTTGAAATTTGTTTTTGTTGATATTATGATTTTTGTTTTCTTTATTTTTTCCAAAAATAAAAAAAAAAAAAAAAAAAAAACGGTTCACGTGGAACCGGAACCGGAACCGCCAGAACCGGCGGTTCCTTGGAACCGTGAACCGCCCCCGGTTCGCGGTTCCGGTTTCCGGTTCGGTTCCGGTTCGGGTCCGAACCGTGCCGACCTCTAGGCTTGACTGTATTTTGAGTTGGTTGTCTTTCATTTATCTTGGGAGAAGCTCGCATTATGGAGCTAGAAGAAGCAATACAATAAAATATATATTGGGGAGATACCACACAAACAAAGAATATGAATTGATAATATGTGGTTGGGTATTATTTAATGGTTTTGTGTTATTTGTCACGATTGTGTTGTCTTGTTGAGTTGTTAATTCCAATTCACTTAATAAGTTTTTTTTTTTTTCAAATGCATATATATTTAGAATCGTGTTTGAGAAACCCTTTTCAAATTGCTCCTTGAATAGTTAATTTGGATTAAGATAAACACATAAAATGTGCTTTAATTTGATTAGGGATTTAGGAACTTAAAACGGATTAGTCAAACTAATTTTCTATCTAAGAATAGAAAGGATTAATTTAGGTTATTCCAAGTATTGATCACTTTGAGAAAATGAATTTATACCTAATGTTTGATTGTTTGAAAAACCTAAATCAATTAATAACTTAGCGTGCTCAACACATATTTGGTAAATAGCATGAAATTCACATTGATTGATATTCCACTTGTTTGGTTCATATCCGTACTATTTTAGGTGTTGGAATTCCCAAAATTTTGTAGAGTAGTTTTGATTTTCATTTTTCCATGTAGATTTCAAAACTCAAATCATCAATTCACCTAACTATGAATAAGACCAAAATGGCTCGAAGGTAGCCCTCATTCACCATGGACACGACTCAGTATTCACCAATATCTTATTACTACATATGCATCTGGTACACTGATTGGTAAATTTTTGTGCTTTTAGAAGGATTTTAAAACAAGCGTATCAATTACTTAATGAGGAGAATTCAAAGTATGTCAAAAATAGCTTCTTCTAACTATTACCCTTCTCGCAAAAACACTATGAGGTCTTTGTAAGTCTAAGTCAATCATTTATCAACAATTGATCCCTTCAACGGCCATTGCTATGTGCCCCTAGTTTGGGATGTTTCACTTCTTGGTAAGCTCTTACAACGTCATATTTAGTGATGTATTTTTTTTATCTTCATAAATTGCTCTAAAGTAGTAAGTCTATTTCTCACGAAAGACTTGAAGAAGTGACTAGACGAATCTACCCATTAAATGACAGCTTGTATAGAGATAGCCTCGTTGACACTGGGGATCTCGAGGACCGCTTTGGTGAAATAGACAAGCTTTCCTCAATTCCAATGATCATAACAAAGGTTAATCTATACGTATTCTTTGATTTCATTACTCCATATATCATATAATTCTAAGCCACAAGAGTTACCACATTTTAATCCATATTTCAAATGACAAAACCTACTCCATAACTGAAGAAGATGGTGGATTATGGAACTTACCTTTAGATGATTTAAAGTATCAACTTAAAGGAGATGCTTGCTTTCCTTTTTCCTCGTAAAGGCGATGTGTGGCTATTAAACGAGCGGAAGGAAGACCTTCATGTGTTTGAGTGTAGTGTAGTGGTGTGGTAAAAGTAAAAGAGAGAGAGAAAAGGGAAAGATGAGAGAGAGGAAAAGAAAAAGAAAATGTTGTGTGTGCATATGGATGTGTTATGCATGCGTAGAGAGGGAGAGAATTGAACTAGGTGATCAAGTTTTAGGCCTTAGGGTTGGGGTAGGGAACTTGGATGACAAGTTTACCGAAATTAAGGAGAGTCACTAGCTTCCATAAAAAGTTAACTTAGGGGAGGTCAAAACTAATGAGTCAAGTAGCCTGGGGGAAGGGGAAGAGCAGCTGATGCACAAGGGGGAAAATGAGAAGTTGAGTTAGTTTCGCTCTAAGAAAATTAGTTATATTATAATAACGTTGTAATTTGGTGATTTAAAATCGAATTAAGTGAGAATAGGGGTGTGGCTTATGTCACGCCCCAAAGGGTACCCTATACGCGATAGTCCGTCAAACTCGATATTTAAACTCAAGTTTGACAACCTTAGTCATTCCATAAGTTTAGACATCGGGTGTAAGGCTTACGTTCACCATGCAGGGGACCTTACTTTGAATCGAAATAGCTTAAGAAGACATACATAGCAATAAAATATAAATCATAATAGTTATAACTAAAATTAATCTATTACAAAGATCTAGGGGTATACCCTCGTCAAATTATCAAGAGTTATTAGGTCCGCAAAAGTCTTTTACAACAACATATAAATAAGATTAAGGAGATTTAACTAAAAGTCTATGCCTAACATCTAGGTCCCAACTTCTTCAAAAAGCTCCTTAAATTCCAAAAGCTGTACCTGAGGAAAGTGGCCTCTCAGGAATAGCCATAAATAATTGTACTGCAATAAGAAACTATAGGGGTATAAGCTTACGAGCTTAGTGAGTTTCACTTTCAAATTAAATAATTCATCAAACAACAGGGCAAGCAAGCTATTAACAATCATATGAAATGCACAAGCACGTGAGCATACAATACATAAAACTTTCCGAGAGTCCTATGATGAATAGATTTATGCCCTCCATTCGGGGTTAGGTGTTTCAGGCCCATACAATCATAGATTTCAATTTTTCTCATTTATATAGTGGTTGATTAAAGTGCCCACCCACTCATTAATTTTATAGTTGATTCAAGTGCCTACTCTATTTCCATTTTAATTCAGGCCATTCTATGCTAACATTCGAGTTTTTAGGCCCACTCGTTACCTAACTATTATGCCTTCTTTCCACAAAGGTATAATAACAAATGTAATGTGATTCCACATATGTTATGCATGAACAATTTAGTTATAAGATCATGGCATATTATTTAAGCAAATTATAGGCGATCATAGATATTTCAGATACTTTAATTCTATACTAAATCATACACGTATTATAACAATTCCCATTTTGCTATTCTTAACATCAATTTAACCAAATAGAATTCACATGTGCATCCGCATTTCATCTTGTCCTATTTCTAATGCCACTATCATTACAAGCACAATCATAAACATGTAATTTAAAGAAAGTGAACTCACTTTGCCATGGCGCGAAAATCCACTTAATCGTAATAATCCTCAGGAAGGTCTAATCAGTCTCCCAAGTCTCCTAATCAAGAGAAATAACTCCAATGAGTATTTTTATGAAGCTTGCATTAACTTATAAATTCTATTCTAATAAGTTCATCAAAGTTCATCTAAGAGGAAATTCCAACTTAAAACGCCAATAGCTTAGTCATTTTAACTCGGAACTTTGCATATAACATACCGATTTCTACCTATTTGACAAGAGATATCTATTTCTAAAGTCATTTTCATCAAACAAGGTCGTTTGGTCCATAAACAGTAGGTACATAATGCTATACAAGATTCCCAACCCACAATTAAGTTCTAAATTCAATCCAAGCATCATTCTAAAGTTTTGATAAATACTTAGCTATCATTATATCTTGAAAGACTCTTTTATATACATAAATAACTCAATATCATGCATGATTCATGGCTGTTGGTCAATCTATTTCTTCATGTACTTAGACAATGCTTTATAGGATGTGTAAGACACTATTCTCCTAACTTTGTTTCTACCAAGCGTATTATATCTACATGCAATGCCTCAAGTTATTATCACGAATGCCATGAGATGAGATATCTATATGTATATCTTCAATGATATTTGATATCCAAAAATTCTTTTCGAAAACTTTTGCTTTGCAAAACTTTTGAAATTACTAGACTTAAGAAAACTAGTTTTATTCCTTGCAAAATCACACTTGCTTTTATTAAAACTCAACTTTAATGACCTATATGCCTAACACGTTCATTTTTTTAATAAAATTCTTCATTTTGGAGTTGGAAAATAGATGTTTAAATGGGGGATCCAACTAGTTACGAATTTTACAAAATTTTAAGGAATGAAAACATTGTTTAATCTATACTTTGAAACCTTTCATTGTTTTAGGATTATACTTTGATAAATTTCATTTATCCTTGTCAAAATTAGGTCGTTATTACATGTATTCCTTAGGACTTCTATTTTTCTATTAAAATCCTCATTTTGACATTTGGAAATAGGTGTTTAAATAGAGGTGATTTCTAAATCCGAATTTTGAAATTTATATTTGAGATTGTTTCTTCTGTAAAACTCATTTAATCTTTCTAAAATTAATTCATAATCAAACTTACTCCTTAAGAATTCCATTTCTTTAATAAAACTCTTGTTTTGTGGTTGAAAAATAGGTGTTCACATATCAAGCTTTCCTTATTACGAATTTTAAGTTTGTTGTTGGGATTGAAACATACTGCTAACATAGCTTTTGTAAACTTTTCTTGTTTTGAAAATATCTCTCAATAAATCTAAGCTTTACTCACCAAAACCATTCTTTTATATTACCTATTCCCTAAGCCCTTCATATTTAATGTAAAATACTCATTTTGAAGTTAAAAAATAGCTTTTCTATATAGGGTTCTTTTTAGATCCGAATTTCCAAAAATCTATTTTAGTTTCAACAAAATAGATTTTAGACTTTCTAACATTTTCCTACTATTGTTATGCTACTACAAGTCCTTTATGTACATAAAACTAATATCTAAGGCATCTATGTACTCAAATCAACTAGATCTATTATATCATGCTAGTCATGAATGCAAATGCAATATGAACATTATGTAGATAAGGTTAATAAATGAATACATGCACAAAACATCAATAATAACAACATAAAACAATAATAAAGCAAAACAGCTTAAATAACAAGATCCACAACATTGTGATGGCAAAAATCTCATGTTTAAGTGTTTCCACATCCCTAGCTTAAAACTCATGGGGATTTTTAGTGGAACCACACATGTAGAATCTTGTCATTACATGTTTTATTGTAGTAATGTGTAGATTTATTATCTATTAATGGTTTAGAACAAAAAAATTTGAAGAAGAAAAATATGTTGTGTGTGTATAGAGTGTCATGACATGGAGAGGAAGAGAGGAGAGAATAAAAAAAATTCCAAGGGTTTGTTTCAAAGAGAAAAGAGAGAAAATGAAAAATGAAAGACAAAAGGAGTATTTATAGAAAAGTGGATTAGGGTTTGTGTAGAATAAAAGAAAAAAAAATAAAACAAAATGAGAGAGAGAGCATGGAGGGGCCGCCGGTTCTACAAGAGAGAGGGAGAGATGTGTGATACTTTTGTGTAATAAAAATTCAAAATCCAAAAGTAACCTAAGTAATAAAAGTATTGGAAAAGTAAATGTAAGGAAAATGATGTAATAATGTAGGAATAGGTTGTAAGGATGTAAGAATAGGTTATGGATGGTTATACTTGTGAATAGTGTGATTATAAATCAAAAAATAGATTAGACAATTAAATTACCAGTATTAATGAAAATACGATAAAAAAGCTATAACTGTAACTTTTATAAACCAAAAAATTATATAACTGATACATTTGGAAATCTTATGAAATTATGAGTCTAACGGTACTAATAACATATTTTTGGTATCTCTAGCCCCGGGACACGTTTTTCAAAGTTTGTATCTAATCGGGTTCGAAATAGGTCGAAAATTCACTAATCTGATATTTCCAAGCATCATAAAATTATTACGAACTAATCTACACTCTCCACTCATATTTCGACTTCTTAGTTTAAGAATACGGGGTTGTTAAATCTAAACTGCTAGGGTTTCCTGGGGATTTGTTGACTTAGGGTTTCCAGTTGATTTTCCGGTTTAGGGTTTAAGCTTGAAATTACCCTAAAAATTAGGAGTTTACAGTTTGTGAAGAAGACTTATGTTTTCACTAGAAGCGAGATAATTTCTTTTATAGGGTTCAAGTTCAGTTCGTCTTCAATTATGCGATTTTTTAAAGTTTATTTTATAAGTTCATTAGTCTTTATATAAGTAATAGGATAAATTACATTGGAAGGTCCCTAATTTGTGGGTAAGTTCATTTGATGTCCTAACATTTTGATTGATTCAAAAGAGATCTCAATGTTTGGAGAAGTAGGTCAATTGAGGTCTTCAATAAAACGCCTCATAACGTGATGGGTCTTTCAAGTTATAATTAAATATTTGTCAACTTGACACATGTTAGTGAGGACCTCAATTGACAAATTTCTCCAAATGTTGAGACCTCTTTTGAGCCAATCGAAATATTGGGACCTCAAATAGACTTACCTCCAAAAGTTAGGACCTTCAGATGTGATTTACCCTTAGGTAATATTATTTCATTTGATTATTCTCTAAGTTTGAAGTTCAATTTCTAGAATTAGGAGGTCACTAAGGTTACTTTTCTAGATTTTAAGCATATAAATTGAATATCTTAAGGTTTATAAGCATTTTTCCTGAACAGAGTTTGGTGGTTAAACTTGGTTTATGCCTTAACTTGATTCTCCAAGTTATCCCTTAATGCTTTCAAGAGTGTACATTCTACATTCAATCTAACATTTCTTCTTTCTTCTCATTCAACAACTTTTCGTTTGCTTTATTCCACATTAAATCACCACCAAAGTTATAAATTTAAGTTAAATAACTCTTTAGAGTATTGACATTTTCATGAAGTAGCTTTTGAAAACATATTTTCTTCAAGAAGCTAATCTTATCTATTTCCTTAACAATTTGGATTGTTTGATATTTATTTGTATTATATAGATACAGGATCTAGATATGTAACTATAGAGAGTCATTTCGGTAATTGAGCTTTTGGCCCAATTTAATGTCATAGGCCGATCTTCTAGGCTAATGATAGGGCCTAAAAGACCAAGTTTGATAAGGGATGTCATAGGAAAATTTGGCTTGGTAGGCTCGAAATAAGGATCGCCAGACCAACTCATTCTGCTATCGGATTGATTCAGTTTTTTCTTGCCTAAAAAGTGGACTCCAAAAATATCTTATTAGGCTAATTTGGGCTTTGTTTTACTAAAATAGGGCATATGTGTATCAAACTAAGCCCTAAGCCTTTTTATATTGAAAATGAGTTATTTTAAAGGATTAATGGGCTTTTTTCATATTATAAAAGCCCTTAAGTTCTTTTCAAGCCTATTTGCATGCCAAACCCATTACTAAAGAAAGGAAGGTTTCAATTTTAGTTGTCGAATCCTTACAAACGATCTAAAGGCTAGTATCAGCTTTCAATATTTATAAATAGGAAGCTACTCTTCTCATTTAGGTCAGATTCTGCATATTGCTAAGTTAGAAAGCAATGTAGGAATTCTATTAGAACATCTCCATAAAAGAACAAGACATCCACTTCACGAAGGATAAGTCAAGAACAATCGAATCTATCTGATTTGATCTTTTGTCACACTCACGCACTCAAGAAATCGGGTTTACCTCTTCCTCCTCCCACACCTCTCTCCACGACATTTGTATACGTGTTTTAGTTCAGAACTTCTCTTAGATAGATGCCACACTTATCAAACTTGGTCGGTCAGCTGCAGGAACCCCATCATAAAATAACTCATATGTATCATAATTGTATTATCTCTGTTTGGTCTGTTTATGAGTAAAACTGTTAATGTATCTATTTTCTTAACAAATACCTATTTGAAAATGATAAAAATATAATACCAAAATGATCAAAATATGATGAAACAAACAAATTTGACATTTGAAAGTTAGCTAATTTTATAAAAATAGCATATATTTTTTTCTTATATTTTATATTGCAATGTAAAGTATGGGTTAAAGGAAAATTTGTAACTGAAAAAAAAAAAAAGAAGATAAATGTTGTATTTTATCAATTTATATAACAAATTAATTGAAATATAAATACCTATATATTTTTTTCAAATTTATTTATAGTAACCAGATGGGTATTTAATAAAAAAATATAGGTAAAATTTGATAAAATTTGATAAAATTTAATTAGTTAATTACAAAAATAGACAAATTTAGGTATAAATTAACGTATTTAAATTTTCAAGTATCTAATAAAAAATAGACAAAATTTAAATGTCAACAACTAGAAAGGATTTAAAAATCAAAAGCTTGAGAGGAAAAAAATTGAAAATGTCCAACTTTTTGAAATTATGTTTTTAAGATGAGAAAAGGACATTAATATTGATATCTTAAAAAAAATACAAAAATGCCACTTGTATAAAAACAATCCAAGTTTTAGGCAATATACTAAACTCGTCTCTTGCTACCTATAATCTCGGCCACTTACAATATTGTCTCTTCAAGAGACGAGTTCAAGTTGTCTATTTCTTGAAATATTTTTTTTATCTAATTAATCCTAATTTTAGGCAAGTTAAACTCGTATCTTCAAGATATAAGGTCATACTGATCTCATCTCTTGAAGAGATGAGTTTATTGTTATAAAATAACATCATCTCTTGATTCTATCCTTATGTCTTTAAAAGACGAGTCTAGTATATTCACACTAACTTCGTCTCTTCAAAAGATAAGTTCAAGTTGCCTAATTCTGTGATTATTTTTTATCTAGTGGGATTTGTGTTTAGAGAAAGTTGTTATTAGATAAAAAATATCTCTAAAAATAGGCAACTTGAAACCGTCTCTTGAAGAGATAAGGACAGAATCAACTTCCCTTCTTCAGGAGATGAGGTTAATTTTGTAACAATAAACTCATCTCTTGAAGAGACGAGATCAGTATGACCTCGTCTATTGAAGATACAAATTCAACTTACCTAAAAGCTAAGATTATTCTCATCCTAGTGACATTTTTGTAATTTTTTTAAAATATAAAAATGCCACTGGGATGAAAATAATCCCGCTTTTAGGTAAAATGATAAGAGACGAATTTAAATTGGTCTCTTCAAGAGACGAGCTCCTAAAATTATGGAGCTACCTCTTCTCTTCAAGAGACGCGGTTAGCACAGTCATCCCTCCCCCTTTGCATTTCATATCCCACTCCTTGTTACATTAGTCAATCTAAACAATTGTAACCTGTCAAATCGTGTACAATCAGCTATATAAATGATTAGCCATCCACCATAGAGAAACAACTTCAAGATTACACAACCTAACCACAATAATATTCCCAAATATAATCCATCCAACCACAACAATATTCTAAAACTCTTCACCACCAACATAATATAAAAATTGTTGTAATATTATTCAATTCATTACATCAAATGTATATACAATACTACATACGATCATCATAAAACATAAATATAAATAAAATCTAATCTACTCCTGCGTGGTCCGCCTTCCTCGTCTCCAATTGGCAAAAGTACGACCGAATGGCGTAGCCCGACGCAAAGCCTGTTGGGGATGCTCCACAGATGGATCAACCTGTGTGAGTGTGACATCCCCATATCTACCACCAGCATCGTATTGATGAAATGGGATAAGGTCTAGATTCACCTAGGAGGGTCCCTCTCCTCCCTTCATATCATATGGTTGTGACAGTCGCCTTTTATGTGAAGCCTCGGGGTATGGACCTCTACATATAAGATGTTTGGCATTGAGGTGTTCAACAGATGAGCATATGATATGATGATGGACCAGATAAATCATGTTGAACATGTGAAAGGCCAAAGTTGTCATAATGTACATGCATAGGCAAAGGCTCGTCTCTAATATCTACAGCTCTATATCAACCTTACCCTCGCTCCTGACCCAGTTCCCATCCCCGCCCATGCCCTCTCTATATGGTCTATGTCTTTGTATTAGCTGAAGCTAAGGCTGTGGCTATGGGTCATCCTTACCACCAATGATTTAAGTTGTTTGTTTTGGATCATTGATAAGTCCCATGAACTCATCTGCTATATGAATAACATCTCGTGAAGTGGTAAAAGTGTTCTCATGTGGCATGTCGGGGATTTAGCAAATGAAATCTGCTTACAATTAAGAGTAAACATGCAGATCAAGAAATAACGAATACTGTCACGCCCCGGAGGGTACCCTAAACGTGGCAGTCCACCGCATATAATATTAAAGCTAATAAATGACAACCTTAGTCATGCAGGAGCATCGATATCACATGCAAAGCATGCTTCCAAGATAGTAGGAGACTCACAGGGGTATTACATTTAAGTAGATAATAAAAGCAAGCAAGAACTTATATAAATAAACAAAGGATTTTCATAATAATATCTTTACATCATCTTAGGGGCATTCCTCGGCTTTAGAAGTCTTTCCAAAATAATAACAACTATAACATAAGCCTACTATAGAGATTTTCCTAAAAGCCTATGTTCAAAACTTAAATACATAAAGCTTCTCCTAAAAACTCTAGTAGCTTAAACTTGTACTTAGCATACGGGGCTTCTTGGGGCCAACCAAAGGTAATCGTATTGTAACAAAAAGCTATAAGAGTATAAGCAAAACTAGCTTAATGAGATAATTCCATCTATAAGATATTTCCATAATTCATACAAGTATTTTAATCAAACATATGAGAATGCACCAATCATATGAACAAACAAAATACACATGATTAATCGGAAATCAAGTGTAGCATGGATTTTACGCCCTCCATGTCGAGGGTTGGGAGGTTACAGGCCCATACGACCACCAATATTTACAGATTTACCAACTCCTGCTTGCCCTATAGACTTTCCGGCTCCTACTAGCCCATGTAGACTTTCCGGCTCTTACCAGCCACCACTACCATTTCCTCGTTTCCCCACACGAAGAATAGTAGTGAAACAAATGTGACTCATAAGTATCATATGCATGAATTGATTTCAATATAAATTTAATCAAATAATGTTTAGTTCAAGTTAAAGGCGATCAACACAATTCTATCATATCAATACAAGAATCACAATTTATATATCAAATAATCTTTCGATATTCTTAACTCATATTCAATCAATCATAATTCCAAGTCACACAACAATTATTCATTTTATCTTTTTCTTAATTGCTAGTGCTACTACTTACAAGCACAAAACAAGGAAATGTAACTTAAGTCAAGAATTAACTCACTCCATGTCAGTAGATCCTAATCGAAATAATCCTCCGGAAAAGTGATCTCGGGTACTTCTCCACCTAAACAAGATGAAATACCTAAAATGAGTCTTTCATGAAGTTTCCATCCTTGAATATCTTAAACTTTTCTTAAAATCGCGGTAAAATCGTATAAGAGGAATTTTCAACTTAAAATGGCCATAACTTACTCATTTTAACTTGGAATTTCACATATAATATACCGTTTTCTACCTATTCGAAAAGATCTATCTATGTCTAAACTTATTTTCATCAAACTAAGTCGTTTGGGTTCCGAAAAAGTGGCGGACAGATTCACCACGAATTTTTGTAAACTTGTTTTCTTCTTTTATCCAAAGCTCATTTGAAGAGATAGGTAATATAATAGCTTGTAAAACCTTTGGAAAGTATATTCATATATTTATTGACTCATAACAAATGTATGAAGTAATGAAGTTGTCTCAATTTATGAAAAAGTAAAGTCTTCAAAGATTTTTTAAAATTGAGAACTTTTGGAATATTCATTTTGCTTTGAAATCATCTTAATTTGTTTATAGTGAGCATTTCTTTTCTTTTCCTAAATTTTACTTTCGTAATTTCTTCAAACTTCTAAAGAATGATTTTTTTTTTATTTCCTACACTTAGCTTCCAACACTTTTTGAAAGTATTAATACTTCTATATTTAGAGAAATAATTTCTTGATTTCTTGAGATCATTTTGTTTTAATAAAAAGAATTTCTATCATTTGAAGAAAAAGATGAAGTTGTTGTAAAATCCTCGTTTACTTCAAAAAGCCCTTTTTATGTCATGTATGTTTATAAAATCTCTTATGAACTCCTCTAAGTTTGTTTAAGGTGACTTCTTAGTTTTTAGAAAAACATTAGCTTCTTACTTTTATTTCTAGAAAAGAATCTTTATTTTAAGAAAACATCTCTTCATTTATTTTGTTGAGACAAAACCATTATGTTCATGCATGAATATGAATTATAAAGTTATGAAAACATAAACAACACAATAAGTTGAAAGAATAAGCTAATAAGAAAATAAATCAAGTATTGGAACCTTAGCTTTTTCAAGGTATCCCGGGACTAAGAAATGACTAGTCCCAAAAGAAAAAGAAAATGTTTTGACTTGATAAGGACAAGTCTAAGACTAGAAAGACTAGTCTTAAAAATAACATGAAAGTAAATAAATTGCAAGGAAGTAAATAAATTGCAAAGAAAGTAAATAAATTGCAAAACAATGAGCTTATATGCTCTAAATAATGTATATAGATATATAGATATATTAGGTAGTTATGAACATAAAAACAACATAAGAAAAGTAGATTATTAACAAAAACAAAGTATGAACCTATTGTTGCTTTCTTGACCTTCATGGTTTTAGAAAACACACACTAAGCTCATACTAAGTAAATGAACATATGAAATTCTTGAAGAAATTTTACCTAAAAGAACTAATCTTGGAAGAGCTTCTTGAGAGGAAATTCTTGGAGAGATTTGAGTATAGTAACTTTAGTAGAAGAGAAGTGTGAAAAAAATGGAAGTATGAGGGGGTATTTATAGGAAAATATGGGAGATAATTTGTATTAATTAAATAAATGAAAAATAAAACAATTAAAGGGAAAGAAAGAGGGGGCCGGTGCAACTTTGGTGTAATGGGGAAGAGAAAAATTATTTTTTTGTCTTTTGATTAATTAAAAGTAAGATATGAAAGATGTGAAATTGTATTGGAAATGAAAATGTGTAAGAAATAGGTGTATGGGTTGTAAGAGTAGGTTGTAAGAAAAAGTAGAGATAGATAAATAGTGTAGAATACTAGTAAATAGTGTAATGTAAAGTAGACATGACAATTAAATACCGGTAGTAAGAAAATACGCGTATAAATGCGATATCTGATATTTTTAGCTACCGAAAAATTATGAAATTGATATTTTTGAAAATCTTATATTTTTACGAGTTGAATGGTATATTCAAAATATTTTTACTATTCCGAGCCCCAGGACACGTTTTCAAGAACTGTGTCCGATCGGGTTCAAAACGAGTTTCGGTTTTAATAAACTGATCTTTTTAGGATACCTTAGATAATTACGAACTATTCTACCCACTAAACTTTTTCTTATTCTTTTAGGGTTTTAAGCGGTTACGGTAGACTGGGGTTTTGTTGTCTTTGGAAACCGGTTGACTTCTGATTAGGGTTTAAGCTTTAATTTGAATCCAAAACTTCAGGGGTTTACAAATACCATATACATCCATATACCTTATGTAATAATGCCCTTTGTATGACTGATCTGGTACCGGGTGATCGCATGATACCAATCAAAATAATCTCTAGATGTACTGTAAGGGGATATGCAGCATGTCCATAATGCGAATGCATCTATCATCCCACTCTATGACCCACTTTGCTTGCCCTATTTCCCAGTTCCACTCCGAATTCCCCCGTAAGTTGAGCTCATGTACTCTCATATTAGATGAGGGGTTTGGATCCCCTCGAAACCACCAACTATTTGAGCACCTTATCTAAATAGTAGTGCACAACAATGTAAAAGCATATCGGAGGTACTTATGGATGTTATACATCTCTGTCAAACTAGCAGTACTCAAGCAAGGAATCCATTATAGTAGAGTACAGGTCTGAAACAATCTGTTCAAGAAAAAGGTAAGCAATACATAAGTAAAAATAATGAAGTTATGTACATAAGATCACATAGGACATACAAAACCACACATGTTGGGGACCTAATGGTCTAAGCATCCCCTATACTCAAACAACAAATGTGTGGCGCATCGAATGACATCAATAGTGGCGCCCTAGTAACAGATGAGTGTGAAACATCCCAACGAGTACTTTAAACATGACAGTCTATTGTACATAATATTAAAACTTGGGAATGACTACCTTAGTCACTCGGAAGCTTTGATATTAGTACAAGGCATATGTTCACAACAAAGGAATGCTAATGGAGCTATGCATTTTAAGGTAGTAGCAACGAAACATGCAAGACAATATTATTATATTTCATCAAAATATAGGGTCTTGCAACTTCTACGGGGCATTCTCCTGATAAATCTTTAAAATCATAATTCTAACATAAACTTGCTTAATCAAATAACTGTAACTTGAAAGATTTTATAGGAAATCAATCAAAAGTCTTCAAATAGATTTCTCCCAAAAGCCTAGGTTCATGATTTCGGATCCAAAAGCAGTTAACTTGTGATATCAAAAATCTATTGGACGATAAGCACTACTAGCTTAATGAGATAATTCCTTACGCAAATGTACCCATAACAAATCAATCAAACAAGTCCATTAACAAGCATATGAGATGCAACAACCATATGATCAAACAAATACATATGACTATTCGGATTCGTATGCAGAATGGATTTTCATCCTCCATATCAAGGGTTAGGGAATGCTTTGAATGGGTCCAATGACCTTCTTGAAATTTGCACGCATGTCTTGAAGTTTCAATCAATCGTACTACTAGTCACCGGTTTTACTTACCCAAAGTGATCAATCCGGCTTGGCTACACTATGAAGACATGTTCCTCGAATGTTCTAATTCCTCAAGATGTAGCTAGGCAGGTTACCTTTCCGGTCCCACGCAAGGAGTAGTAGCAAAAATACGAATATGATTTTCTAAGTGATATGCATGATCAATTTAGTGATAAGGAATTTCCGATCCACAATTAATCTATTTAAGGCGATTAATCAATATCCACAAACAAAGCATAATAAATAGAGACAATTTACATTAATCAACCAATAGAGTTTCGATATATATATCATTCATTGACCACACATAACGAATCACATACATAATTCCTATGATGATCCCACATGCTTACTAATTTTATCTTTTTCCTAAAATCTAGTGCTCTACTTTACAAACGCATGCACGAATACATAAACCGTAAAAAAACGGTTACCGGCTATAGCAATATCTACCAATTGAAGTAATCCTAGGGAAACAGAAGGCATTGGTCTTCATCACCTAAACAAAAGAAATACCCAAAATGAGTATTTCATGGAAGTTCTCTCAAATTTTCTAATTGTATTTCACTATTTTTGTCAAAAATCGGATTATGTGAAATTCTAACTTAAAATGGCCGTAACTTGTTCGTTTTAACTTGGAATTTTGCATATTAGATGTCGTTTTCTACCTACGTAAAAAGATCTATCTATTTTTAAGGTTATTTTCAACATTTAAAGCTATTTGGGTTCCAAAATACATCAGTATAGAATTGATACGAAAATCTCAGCTCGTAAATTTTAATTTTCCAAATTTTACAACCATCCAAAATTTCTATAACGAACACATAAATGTTTATATAGTCAAAAATCCTTTCATATATATATATATATATATAAACTCATATTATATGCATGATTCTAATGATGTCGCCCAATAATAATTTTCATAAGACAATTTACTTTAGAGGTTTGAAAATTTGAGTTTACAAAATTTCTCTTTAAGTTATTGGAAGGAAAATTACAATTTTGAGTTTGTTACGAATGAGTGCCTACTTATTTAATACTATTTCTTTTTTATATTTTCTTGACTTTGTAAAGATAAATTTACTTCTTAAAACTTGGATCCTTAAGTTGTCCACAAATTTTATTTCCTAAGTGCAATTTTAACTAGTGAGTCAATTTTAGACTTGACTTGGAAAAATTGTTTTGCTCTTTAGTGTTTATCAAAGTATTGGCATAAATCATCTAAATAAGTTTTTAAGAAAAATCTGCATAGCAAAGAATTATCAATATTAAAATTTATAATAATCTTACTTCAACAAATTGGAACTAATATAGTTGAGTCATTATCCTACGTTTCAGTGAAAATTTCTCCCAAGCATTGAAATCATTCTTTTTGAGCACTTAGTCATGTTTTTATGAAAGAAAATGCTCATATTGATGTCTTGAAAATTTTTATTAAAATAACACAATCATCCTATGATCATGCATGAATATGAACTTGATAGTTATATTATAAGATAAAAATAACTCATATAGAAAAATAAAATATATAAAGAATCAAATAAGAATATCAAGAATTTGGAAGTCTTAGCTTGCATCAAGACTTCTCGGAACTTAGCTATGGATAAGTTCCATAAAAAGAAAAGAAAAGCATAAGAAAGCTTAAGGAAAAGAAAAAGAAGAAAATTGTGGAAGTCTTAGATTTTTATTCAAGTCTTCTTGAGACTTAGAAATGGACAAGTCCCATAAAGAAAAGCAAGAAAATAATAAGAAAAATATGAGAGTCTTGGATTTATGTCAAGGCTCCCCGGACTTAGATTATGAACAAGTCCTAAAAACATTTTGACTTGATGAGGACAAATCTAAGACTAGAATGACCAATCTTAATTATTTGCATGAAATAAATAAATGTGCAAGAAAATAAAAGCATAAATAGAATGTTACATTAGTAAGCTTTAGACTCTAGGAATATACATGTTACATATATTTATTAACATATACATAGTTAAGATACAAGAATACAATTTATCACAACATGAACAAGAAGTTAATATGACATGAACAATATGTTGTTTGCACATTCCCAATCCCTAGCAAATGCTCATGGGGTTTTTTATTTAGAAACCATAACACACATATTTTTCATGTCACATAACATAAACTATGGGGGAGGTTTAGGATAGTTACCTTAAAAGAAGAAAAAATGGAAATTCGTATAAGTGAGGGAGAGAGGGAGATAAGAGAGGAGAGAAGTTTTGAGTTTTTATTTTGATAGAGTTTTGTTATGTATAGGAGAAGTGTGTAAATAATGAAGGAGGGATGGGGTATTTATACAAAAAGTTAGAGGAAAATTATAGTTAATTAAATAAATGAAAAGGAAAAGAAATAAAGGGTATAGAAGGGAGACTGTTCGCCATTTAAAGGGAGAGAGGAAAGAATGATTAAAAATTAATTTTTGTAAATAAAAGTGAGTGTAAGAGAGGTTTAGTAAAAAATAATATTAGAATTATAATGTAAGAAATAGCTTTGTAGGTTGTAAGAAAAAGAGTAGAGATAAAGGAATAGTAATGAATAGTAGTTAATAGTAAATGAATAGTAAACTATACAAATAAAACCAGTAGTAAGGAAAATACGCGTAAAAAATTATATTTGATTTTTTTGAAGCCGAAAAATTTTGTCACCGATATTTTGTGATTCCTCATGTTATCAAGAGTCTAAACATATTATCAAAATAATTTTACCGTTTTGCATACCGGGACCCCGATTTCATAAACTGACCCCGTTCAGGTTCAAAACGAGTGAATTTTTTGCGAATATGATCTTTTTAGGCTATAACATTAATTTATATTATATTCCAAGGTTTTCTCATTTTTATTATTTTAGGGTTTTAAGAGTGGGATTGCCATATTTAGATCCACTAGGACTTGTCATTGATATAGTTGACTTTAGGGTTTCAATTTAACATCCGATTCTAGGGTTTATGCATATACCTTATAATAAAAATCTAAGGACTTACAAAGAGAGTGACCCATAGTAACTAATATGATTTGCTGATGTAAGGGGTAATGTGTGGGAAATGCTCTTAGGTCCAAATCCATAAAACAACAAGGGGAACTGCTATATCACTTGTATCAATGTGTGAAGCCATGCATAGTTACCCGTAGAGCCATGCCAAGCAAGCTATTCCCCATGCATACTGCCCTACTCCCCATGCATACTGCCCTACTCCCTCAAAGTCCTCAAGCAACTAGAGGTACTTAACATGAACTAGATTGGATAATTTTTCCCCAACAATATACCCCTCTAACAACAATAGAATGAAGGCCATAGCATGGCGTTGAATGGTAATATCATCTGCATCATTAGGTAGTGCTCTAAAGTGTGTATCAAACCATGACATCTACACTAGACACGGGTCTAACTCTTAGTAAACAATCGCATAAATCTGGCCAATTCATCTATGTTGTGCTGTGCTAGTAACCGCATGCCCATTGATAGGAAGGTCGGTGAGTGCTGCAACATCTTGTAATGTTGTTGTCCACTCCTCGTCAGTATGTGAAATGTACATGTCTCAGGTCGCCGTCTATCGACTAATGCGGCAATCAGGTGCCAATCCAACTGAATAAATGGTATACGTATGGTACCTATGAAGCCAGGCTATGACAGATACAGAACGAGTCAATCGCCCGGATGTGAAAGTATGCCAGCCTGCCGCTTTAGCATCTCCTCTCTCTGGTAATAATGTAACATGACATGCTTTTGCATTTGAAAACAATTCCATGAAAATCTTCTCTAAATATTCTAAGTAATGGGGTGAGCAAATGTCATGCCTCAAAAGGGCCTAATGATAAAGTCATATTTCACTCAAATTTCCATTGATTAATTCATGTTATAAGTTATAGATTTTATAAAAATCTAATGGATTGGTACTTAAGTGTTCTTAAATTGTTAATCTAGGTCATGAGGACTTATATTACAAACACAAGCAAATTAGAGAAGTGTTGTGCAAATTTGGACAAAAATAGATTGTACACCGGCAAGTCTGCAAAGAATACCACCGGCGTTGAATGGAAAAGAGGCGGCCTTCAAGAGAATTAACAAACGCTGCCAGTGTTCAATGAAGAAATCCAACCAGTGTTCAAATTTTTATACATACACCGGAAAAATCTTTGGCTACAACGCTGGCTTTGAGCTGGTTTGCACGTGAATAGAATGCAAATTCTTAGAGCCGGCCTTTACAACCGCCAGCTTTCACATGGAAAATCAAGCGGTTTGTTACTTTTCATTGTACGCCGGCAACTGGAATGGTTATGCCGCGGTGTTGAAGAGGCATATATTTATGTTGCTTCTATAAATTAATTTTCACATTAAAGGCTAGTCAAATTTAATTAAAGACTGCCGGCCTTTAATGCCAGTGTAACTCCCCTGTAACCTTTTATGTAAATTTATCATATTGTCATTCGTGAAAAAAAAAAAAAAAAAAAGGAAGAAACCTTAGGCACAATTTCTTTCTTCTTTTTCATAGCTCCTTGATAGATTAGGGCTTGAACACTAGAGATCTTTTCTTGTTGATTGAATAAGGATTCTACACCGGAATTAAGTGGAAAACATCATTTGTGTATGGATTTTAGCATGGAATTCCTTATCAAGGTGATTTCATTCCTTTTGTTTTAATTCATATATTGGATTTTGTTTAAGGCTTTCTCCTGTGTGATCTTATTAGGGTTTTTAGTTGTTGATCTGGATTTTTGGATTGTGGTTTAAATGTTGTTGATTGAATCCTTTTTCATATTTGGATTATCAATGTTATTCCATGAATCATGCAATTTTGGCTTTAGTTTGGAATTCATGAATGATTAGGATTGTAATTGGGAAATTCTCTTCTAATCAATTTTGTGATTCTAATTAAGATTGCATTTCACATAGGGATATGGTTGTAATTCTAATAGGGTTTAGTGAATTAGAAAATAATTGTCAATTAATCACTTTCTAGAGATAGGGAACATTGATTGGTAATTTTAGGGTAATGGTTTACTTTAGGAAAAGGAATTGTTATCTTGTTCTTCATTGTTGAAAAACTGAACCCATTGATGATTTGGATTGACAAGTTCATTTTTGGTCAATAGCAGACATTCAATTTATTTCCATATTTGATTGGCTCTAAACCTAATTTTATTTGAGGTGTGGAAATTCAAGATTTTTAGTAGTTTATTTATATTAAAAGATAATCTAAAAAAAAGAGAGAAACAAAGTTTGATTTGCCTAGCTATGAATTTAGACTGATATAGTTGATAACTAGTCCTCACTCTTTGTGGATTCGACTCGGTATTCACCGAAATTTTATTACTGCATACGCACTCGATACACTGTTGGTTAATAATTGCACTTTAAAAGGAATTTCAAAATAGACTAAAAAGAGTTTTAAAAAGCACATATAGAAAAAAGCGTAATCACCTAGTAGGATTAATCTAGAGTTATCATAGCATATGTGCACTCATAATATGAGAATCGTCTTACAAGTCAGAGTTTACAAAACTCTATTTAATTATTAATATCTCTTACTAAATTGATACATATACATGTAGTAGTATTATTGAAGTTCAACTATGGAATCCGATGTTCCACATTCTACCAGATCGCAAAAAATCGGTATTCCCTACTAAATAGTAAAAATGGGGTTTCAATCTCACAAATTGTAAAGTTTCAGCTATTTATACAATTTATTCAAAACTATATTCTAAGTTTATAGCAATCTAACTTTCTAGCTTCAAGTGGGTCTGATAAAGAAGCATTCTCCACACATTCCTAGCCCCTTCCCAGCTAGCGTTATTCCTACACAAAAACCGTTGGAGAACAAGTGAAACAACGGGCTCGGTGAAATAACCTGACTAGACCACACATAAAGTAATAATAAACAAGTTTAATTAGCAAGTGTGCAATAGTTAACCATATGTACAAGTATAAGTTTGGATAATTCGAAATCCAAACAGGATGTATATTTACGCCCTCTCATTAGGGTTGGAAGGAAGCCATTAGAAGTGATATACTGTGTTTAGGAGAATCAAAGAACTAAAGAAGAATGGGTACCATAAACTCTCACAAATTAATCTTAAACATTTCACTCTTATCCTTAGAACAAAGAAACTCCATTAAGTATTAGCCTTTCATGTCAATACCACGAGCGACGCTCCTTCGATGCCAATTAGTTCCTGTGGAATCGAACGGAACAAAGGTATTGTTGGTAGAATTAGGAAAACGTCATCTAAAAATACAAAGTGCATTATTAGAGAACCAAAATACTAATATGTAGTGGAGTTACCACTCCTCATAATGCAGTATACGTAAATGATGTAATGCATGTCCATTTTCATTTATGGTACCAATAGTGTTTAGTTAGGTTTAAAGTGATCATACAATTTACAGACGTCGTCAACATGCTTCAAGCAGTAATTATCATACAATAGAATTATTGCTTATATTGTGATAATTTGGCTATTAAGCATACACCAAACATCATGCAGCATACCCAATCTCGCGTGCATATCATTTGATTATATTATTACAAATGCAACTATACTTCAAGTACAAACAATGTGATAAGGTCAGAGTTACTCACTTGTTGTCCTTGTTAAATTATTGTAGTATGCCACTGGAAGGTCAAAAATTGATTTATTTTTCCTATAAAATGACATAACAAATGTTTATTACTATACTATTGTTCATAATGCTTTCGGTTGTACTTTTTTGTATCCTGAATTTAAGTTTCATTATTTTTAATTTTTTTGTATACTTTCCTAGGTAGAGGTTTCGAATTTTACAAGGGTTAGTTTTCTCTAATAAGGTTATAAAATTTGTCAAGACCTGCCATCCTAAGCTCCACCGCAGGGCGTGGGGGGGGGGGGGGGGAGCGCTAGGGGCCCTCAGGCTACTCTAGGTAGGGATTGTGATGCCAGGTACACTGGCTCTCTCACGCACCTTCAGGCACAACCAGGACACCAAAGGCAATGTGTAACAACTTGGAACTCTACCCACAGAGGTATTGTCCGCTTTGGCCATACACTGCACTGTTTTGTCCTTTTGGTGCCAGTGCTTCCTAGGAGGTCACCTATTCTGAGATTGCTCTACCCAAGCACGCTTAACATTGGAGTTTTCACAAACTCTAAGCTATTACACCAAAGGTGCCTCTGTGATTAGAGTTCCACAATCTATATTTGAGGGGTATTACATACCCTCCCCCCCCCCCCCCCCCCCCCCCCCCCCCTTCCCCACTTATAAAACTGATGACCTCATCAGTTTCGTTACACAAGTCCAGAACCACTGCTCAATACCATTTGTCATGACCTGCCACCCTAAGCTTTACCGCAGTAGAGGGAGCGCCCCTAGGCCCTCAAGCCACCTTGGGCAGTGATCGTGATGCCAGGTATACCGACCCTCCCAACGCACCCTCAAGCACAACTAAGACGCCAGAGACACTATGTAACGACTCAGAACTCCAAACTCCAAGCCACTACACCGGAAAAAAGCGCTTCTGTGATTAGAGTTTCACTATCTATATTTTAGGAATATTACATACTCCCCTAATTATAGAATTAACGTCCTCACCAATTTTGTTACACAAGTCCCAAACTACTGCTCTGACACCAATTAAAAACTGTCACACCCCAGATAAGGTCAAGGCGTATCCAGTTCCGCCACATATAATACTTAGGCGTTATGCGCTAAGGCTACTCTAACTATATGTTTATCGTGATTGTTTGCTACCAAATTTTAAATTCCAAAATCATTAATTAGGTTTGAAAACATTTTAAAAAATGCAGCAAAAAAAAATATTAAAGCTTTACAAAAACTTTCACAAAAAGGTTACTCCTATGAGTAACCAAAGCATATAGATATAAGTCTCAAATAAAACTATTTAGCAAAACCATTTCGGGGTATCTCGTGATACCCAAAACAAAAAGTATCAAAGTATATCAAATGAGTCTAGTATCTCGTACAACATAGCTCAAAAAGGAATACTGAAAACCATCATGAAGTGACCAAACTCATATGAAGTCTCTCTAACTCTGTATAGATCATAGTGCACGTGGTCAACTTCTAGCGTGTCCATCAAATCACGAGCTATGACCATCGTCATACTCCTCAATGAAAGACTCGAAATCAATACCGTAATCTTCATCGTCATAACAATCATCATCATCTAATCACCTGAAAAATAAAGGAATGAGCCGAAGCCCAATACACAGCAATACAAGCACACACATAATGATTCACACACGCATATTCTAAATGCAATGCAACAATCATCATTTTATCTCTTTTAATTTAAGTGTAGCAAATCATTGGTGGAGTACTCACACTCCGACAACACGCTGGGAACCTGGGGGTCCTGAGTAGCAGCAACTACCCACCGAGCCATCATCGATGGCCTAAGTGCCTAACTACCATGCTGGCATCGCCTAGCAGGGTTGCCGCCCCTTAGCCCAGGTTTAAAAACAACCAAGCACAAAACAACACTCGATTATTATTCGTCTTTACGTTAGGTAATTTTGGATGCCTAATCTAAATCAACTAGTTGTAATATTTGTGTACCACAACCATCTTTTGATACGATATCAGGTACGCAATGACATGCGTGTTGCTTGTTAGGTTAGGCATCCAAAATAACCTAATGTAAAGACGAATAATTATAACAATAAAAAAAAAAAGGAAAGGAAGACTACCATTTGTTTTGTTCCATTCTGTTTGCTCATAAACTCATTCCAGTCTTTTATTATTTTAATACGTTGCAATTGTGTCCATAATTTTATAGCATGCAATATCATTAATTATGGCAGCATTCAAAGCACATATAATCTTCACCGTCATATATTCATACAGTTCGTCCATTCATGAAAATTAATTAATATCATATATATGCATCCGTATCCATAATTACGATATTAAAGTAAGAAGGAAAGAAAAGCTTACCGAGGTTGAAGGCCAAAAGAAAAAAAAAACATATAAAGGTGGTTCCGCTGCTCTAAAGAAGATGACACAAGGAAGAAAAAAAACACCAGGTTTTGTTCCCCTCCACCTTCGTTTAGTTTAAACAAATGTTATGGTTATCAATGTTCACAAGCATTGGAGGTCAGCGTAGGATTTAAGCAGGCCAACATTTACCATTTATAAATTTCTTTGCTTTGTTCTTCGAAGAACAAAGCCTACAAGAGGGACAAAGTAATAAGAAAATAAATGAAACAGGAGGAGAAGAAATAGGAATGGTACTTTTTTTTCCTTACAGATTTTTGTATGTAGACATGGGCTTTGGGAGGGTTTTTACGGGAAAAGATTCGGCTGAAAATAAAAGAAAAAGATGGATTGCAATATTATGTAGCATGTGGGATGATTCTAGAGCATGCTAGGTGTCAAAATGTGGTGTGATGAGGTGGAAAAAGTGAGTTTGTTTGGGATAAAATAGTTTGAATGTAATTGGGTGGTAATTTGCCATTTGATTATACCAATTAGGTGGTAGTTATATGTTTTGGCTGCACATAGATTCATGATATGGGTTAAGCTTTTAGATGGTTTGGGCTTATTATAAATTTTTAAGTTTCAAGCCCCTAAATATTATTTACCCAACCCACGTCATGTGTCCAACCCATCTAATAAGCTTATTATAAAATTTAAACTTTCAAGCCCCTAAATATTATACACACAACCCATATCATGTGTCCAACCCATCACTAAGCCCAAACCATCTAAAAGCTTAACCCATGTCAGGAATCTATATGTCGCCAAAACATATAACTATCACCTAATTGGTATAATCAAATGCCAAATTACCACCCAATTACATTCTAACTATTTTGTCCCAAACAAACCAACTTTTTCCACCTCATCACACCACATTTTGACACCTAGCATGCTCTAAAATCATCCCACATTCTACATAATATTCCAATCCATCTCTAGAATCATCCCACATGCTACATGATATAGGTTGGACCATGATATGAGTTCCGAGTTGTTACATAGTGCCTCTGGTATCCTGGTTGTGCCTAAGGGTGTGATGGGAGAGCTAGTATACCTAACATCACGATCCTTACTCAGGGTGGCTTGAGGGTTTAGGGGCGCTCCCTCCGCTGTGGTGGAGCCTGAGGTGGCAGGTCGTGACAAAATTCGTGTAAACACATTTTATGTAAGAAAAGTTTTCCTAAAATTTCAATTGCATAGCCTTATACTATGTTAGTTAAATTTATTTTTTTTCCAATTCAACATTCGAAAAGCTTGTTTTGAGTATTGTAAGATAGTTGACTTAATTTTATTAATTTGTAATCTTATTTACTCTATGAATGTCGATATCTGTCACAGGATATTTTAAGTATTGTTTTGCTTCATAATTTTATTATTAAGCCTTTATTACTTACATGGTCTTTTTATTAAGTTTATCCTAAGGTGATTGGTATTTATTGTCTATTATTTATTTTCATTGTGTTTTTTTTTTCTAATTCATGTTTTTATCTATATTTGAGGGAATTCTATTATTAGAATTCACCTATATTGGCATTCCTTAATGCCTACTTTGATAGAAAAAATTTTCTTTATTATTTAATTCATTTGTCAACCTTATCTGTCTATGTAAATTAGAATTTCTATTATTTATAAGGTTATATTCTATCATTTAATTACTAGCTTTTTTAAATATATTTGTAGGTTCATAGAGTATATATATATATATATATATACATATATATATCTCACATATTTACTAAACTTAAATTTTATTTTTAAGACCATAACATGTGTGATGTCATGAAAAATAAATAAAATAGGATAAAGAAATAGAATAAATTTAGTTCTATATATATACTTGTTCGTAAAGGTATATATCTGCATATATTTATAATAGGTGTATATATGATCAAATATGTTAAGAAAAGTAAGAGTGCAAACTGAGTGCTTGGGGGCTAGGACAGGGGCGCCCCTGGAGCATCTCTAGAGCAGGCATAAGGCGGCTCTAGGGCAGCTATGGAGCATTCATCGAGCGTACAGAGATTACCTAAGGAGCAAGCACTGAGCATCCAAGGAACGAACTCTAGAGTGCTCGTTATGTGTGTATGTGAATGCTCTTGAAAGTTTTAAATGAGTTTCTGTTCTTGCGATATCTCGCTCGTCTTTAATCCGATTTCAATGTATAAATAGTTGATTTGATAATACTCTTCGAGTACTTTCTATTTTTGGTGTTGTTTTCAAGAAAAAAAAACTTGTAAGATTTTTAAATTTATAAAACAAGTCTACAACATTCGAATGAAAACATGACAGCCTTAACTTAAAATTCTTTTTGTGATATTTAACTCATTTCTAGTCCCTTTTTTTTTATGCATAAATAGTCGTTTTCATAGGATTTTCCGAGGACAATTCATTGGTGTGTTGTTTTTACTAAACAAGATCTAAGATGGAGAAAAACGTATAATCAGTCCATAATTTTCGTGAAATATTGACAATAATAGTAGATTTTGTTTTTACAATTATTAATTCAATTCTAATCCTTTTTTAACAAATGAGTAGTCGATTTCATAGGATTTTTCGTGCACTTTCCATTGGTGGGTCATTTTGGCTTAGGATGGACGTATCAATACAATTTATTCATTCTTTTCAGCGTCTTCCAAAATAACTCAAACCATCCTAATATCTATACATGAATGTAATAGGAAATCAAAGTTGGGATGGAAGTCACCTTGATTGGATATGAAAGAGGATACTAAGCACTTCTCCTTGACAAGAACCAATCCAGCATTAGAAGGCATGATGTGAGTTTCAATTGGTCTAAGATTCAATTATTTCAATTAGAGCTTTCTTACATTTTTGTAGTAGACTTTCAAAATTCATTTGCCTTAGCTAGAGGAGTATTTGGCTCTTCGAATATCCTATCACAATGGTATTTATGGAAAGGATGAAGCTTAGTTGTTGTTCTGGTTTTTTTTTTTTTTTATAGAATTTATTTGGTTGAAATTGAAGCTTTACAATGGAGTTTTTGGAAGAATAGGAGCTACTCTGTTTTTGTCCCATTTTTCAAGAGGGAAGGAGGGATATTTGTTTGGTTGTTTTTTTTTTTAATTTTCGAGTCAAGTTTATGGGAATTTAATGTGCTGTTTTGTTGCTAATTACTCTATTTATATATGTATGTATGTAGTATGTATCAGATAATAGCTATGGATGAGGTGCAAGTTGGGGCTATTTTGGGGATAAGAAATAAAGCTGTTGGAGTTGTTTTCCATCCGAATTTATGACAGCCACAAGTTGGTTGTATGAGTTATTTTGTAGATTTCCCTTAGTCAATAATTGACTATCTATGTGTACATTATAGTGGAGTTTCATTGGTGGTTATTGGGTCAAAAATTTTCAATCTTTGTGAGCTAAAATCCTATTCTATATGAGCTAAATTCGGTGGAGATTTATGAGCTGCAATTTGTGAGCTGTGTGTCTCCATGTTTGCTGCAATTCCATAGAAATTTGGGGAAGGTTTTGACCAGATTTTACAAGTTAATACTCAGCTGATTATGTGTCCATTTGAGGGGTTGTTATTGGAGCTCATGTGGTAAAGATTTCAACTTTTGTTGCCCCCTAAATTCTACTCTATGTTGAGTTATGTTTGGTGGAGTTTAAGTTGCGAATTTGGGTGCTGCAACTTGTGGTTGTTTGTCTCTTTTGCAACTGTTGTTTCCACGAACATTAAGAACGAAATTTGACTAGATTAGCAAGTTGATTTAGGTTAGTTTCTTAGTCATTTAATGCTTTAGCTTAGTTAGTGTTTTGTGATTAGTTGTTGAGTCTTTTTTAAGTTGATTTTTTGAAGAAAATAGGATGATAGCAGCTGGTGTTTATTCTTCTCCATGCAGCAGTTGTTCAACGTGATTTCTATGAGAATTTGAGCTGGTTATACAAGTTGTTTTAAGGTTGTATCTTGTGTATTAAATGCGTAGCTTAGTTTGAGGTCTTCTATTGGTGTTCAAGTATTTTTCCTTTTGACTTTTCATGTATATTTTGGTCAAATGGTCGCTGCTATCAAGTGAATTTCTCCTCCAGCAGCAGCAACCCATGGAAATTCTAGACGAATTTTTTAGCCATTTGCAAATTGTTTGAAGCTTGTAATTTGGCTCATTTAATGCTTGCTTATTTAGGAAATTCTCATTAGTTCTCATGTCCTTTTCATTTTGATTTTGAGTTGTTCAAATTGCACAAATTGGGATGTGTTGTTGGCATGATTTTCTTCCCAACAGCAATAGTTAAAGCTCGCCAAGCTTAAACCACCATATGTTACATCTAAAATTTAGTAACATAAATGTATAGTAAAATATCTAAGTTTCTTGTACTTTTCAAAGCTATATGTGTATATAAATATTAGTTATGTAGGAGTTTTACCTACAAAGTTTATCTAAAGTTTTTACAAAATCTTTAAATTATTTATGACTTCAAATATTGAGTTTAAAATTTACGCGATTAAATAATTTTAGAGTTTTATCTTACGTGATTAAGCTTTTCTAGGCCCAGTAGGCTAAATTAAGATTATAGCACCTTTAGACTCTAGATTTTCTAACTAAATCAATGGTGCAATCCAAATGTTTATTTGAAGTCTAGTTTATTAGTTATGGATCTATTTTCATTCTTGTTGCATGTTTATAATATTAGCATTTCATCTTTTAGTTATAGTTTTATAGTCAATAAGTTTTATAAAGAGATTGTCTTTTATTTTTTTTTTTTTAATGTAGAGCTACTTTTAATTTAATCTTGAGTTATTCACTTAAGATACGAAATCTTGTCTTTAGTATCTATTAGGATCAAAGAATTTTCTTTTCGAGTTTTTAAATATGGATGAGTTTATTATCATTCGTAGGTTTATTATAGAGTTTTTATTTGGTCCTAAGCTTAATATCTATTTTACATTTGCTACTTGTTCATTTTATTAATTATAAAAACTTTCAGGATTCTAAGGTTAAATTAGGATTTTATTTTCTATAAACTCAGAATTTTCTAACTAAAATATTGTTATAATTCAAATACTTAATTAAGGTTTAGATTCTTTAGTATTGGTCAATTTTTGCTCTTTTTGCTTATTTTATACTTCTAATGATTTATCTTTAAATTATCTTTTCATAGCCATTAAGTTCTAGAAATTAATCGTCTTTTATTGTGACTGAAATTTAAGTTTAACTATGATTACTTGTTGAATTATTGATTCTTGTCACAAAATATTATCTTTTACTTTATGGGAATTATTTATCCTAATTATTAATAATAGTAAATTTTCTAGTGCTATTTTATAGTTCTAAAATATTAAAGATGATTAAAAATCATTGTACCATTATTAGAATCTTATTTTCCTAAGTATTGAACTTAAGGAATTTATTTTGAATTTTGTAGTAACGATTGGTTTATCATCGATCGTTATTTGTTTTCAAGTTATGGAAGTCATAATTTGCATTTTGAAATTTTATTGATAGGGATTCTAATTTTTCTAACTATAATCAAATTTGTTCGCACTTTAACAATTTTAATTTGCGAAAAAATTAGGAGCTATTTTTGCTACTTTTTATTATAGTTCTTTATGATTCTATATTATATTTTTAATAATTATTATAATTAAGTTATGCAAAATTAGGGGAATTGCAGCAAAAGATCTCACCTATCCCACCCATGCCAGCCTCGATCTATGAACAACGGAGCAAGTAACGGATAAAATAGGTAATGTCAGTGCATAGAACAAATCACATGAACAATATAATACCACTATGACTCGACCGGTTCATAGCTGTCCCATTACTTGCTCACCTACTTAGACAAATTCTAATGTTATGCTCTATTTGTCTACACGACTCGCATGAGTAATCCTATGAGCCCTCTCGAATATCATCTCATTTTAGAACATTTCTCCCTGAGCTTGCCCCTTTTTCTTATAAGTTGAGGGAATGGGTACCATGTTAGAATGTCAGTACAAGTCCAATTTGCCTTATCTACAACGGCTATGAATGAATGCCCATATACCCTTAGCTTACTCTCCCACTTGTACTACTACCCCACTCAAGCAACACAGTCCATATGTAGAGTATCTATTACTGCCATTGCATGTGACATGGAATTCTATAGGTCTGCCACTTATTACATGTACATACACATCTAATTTATTTCAACTCGACTTTTTGTATGTGATCTCTCTTTTGACCATACATTGTAGGTCACAGTGCAATTAGAACCTCAAATACACGTTCTTGATAGTCAAAACAGGTAAAGCAATGGGCACTTGACACGTTGTTCCACCTCTCAAACTTCTTTGTAGCATAAGCTGTCAGCACCTTACCCTAATTCATTGCTTTACTCGCCTTCTACCTTTTCTTGTTAAAGATTGAGTTACAATTGTAAAAGATTTTTTTCACTAATGGTGCCATAGGTAAGGACTGAGCACCTGTAAGGATGAAACTGCAATTTTCAGCCATATTTATTGTACTGATTCCAAACCTTACGCCTTCTTCATAAGATAAAGTCCTCATACTTGGAGTTAACTCGCAAAAATACCACGATATCCATGGACTACTTTAATTTTTTGCAGCAAAGTAAGCATTGAACTTTTTCATCTAGGTTTGATATGCTGCTCTTTTAACTTATTCTTTACATTCTTTACTCTTAGCTTTAGAGTTGAAATTGTTGGCAACATGTCGGATACACCAGCGCTAAAGCCAACCTCTAAGCTACACAACAATCTCACCTTCAATTGTACTCTTGATACCGGCATGGTGGTCGGATATCAAGCAAATGCTGCAACGGTCTTTAATAACGTGTTCCAATAATTTTTTAAGGAATCAGCTCCATGCGTCCTCTAACTCTTCATCAATAAGAGCATTTATTAATGTCACAATATGATTTGCTCCATCAAATGCCATTGCAATAAGCAATTTATGCTTGTACGTACTCTACAAGAAGGTACCATCAACTGTGACAACGGGTTTGTAAAGCATTCGCAAAAATTAGTTAATGTCGGTGATTGTGCCCTAAGCCAATTACTAGATATTGTCATTCATAAACATTTCTATTATATTGTTTGCATGTTTACTTTATAATAGGATTCATAAATAATTTAATTATTCTAAATATCCCTAGATGCTCATTATTGTGAGAACAATAATGAATTAAATCTAGTATGAGGTTTAACTAATAATCATTGGATGTTTATTTGTATGGAGATACAAATCAAACTCATATATACATGTTGGAGAACTATGTACTGGACTGACCCGCTTTGAGATCACTACATGGATCAGTGTCATAAGTGATTCTCAAAATAAGATGTCATCGTATCCTCAAACCTGAAATCACCATGGATTCCAACATGAGGAATATTATGTTTCAACTCAATCAAATGTTGTCTTTAACCAGATAATTATAAAAGTTGAGATTGGGCATGATGTAAATCATGTAGAGGAAGTTAAGTGATTAAGATGGGATTTGTCCCTCTCGTTATGAGAGAAATATCTTTGGGCCCCATCGATGTGATGAGACTAAGAAATGCATGGCCGTGCTCAAATGAATTGATAGCGTGATCAATTTCATTTGTTTTTATCAGTTTACTAGAAATCGAGAAATGATAAGATTAAACGATAAAGATGACACTATCCATGCCTTATGTTCAATCTAAATATCATGTGACAAAGGATAATGACATAAGTTATGGATTAGGTAAAAATCGGATCATCGATCTTCACTTAATTTGGGTAAACATAATGTCTTGCTAGAGGCCACTTTTGTTTTGTTGACTAAAATTATTTTAGGTCAATTGCCAACATTAAATGAACCTACAGGGTCACACACAAAAGAACGAGTCAAAGGATCATGGACTAAATTTAATGTCTTATGGGAATAATAATATATTATTATAAGAATAATAATAAATTAAAGGATCAGACTAAATTTAATGTCTTGTGGAATAATAATTTATTATTATTGAGAGTAATAATAAATAATTGCATTGTTAGTGCAAGAATTATATTTTAGGAAATACTATCCCTTATTAGATTAAGGGGCACTAATGCCATTACTCATGTGAGAATGACATTAGTATAAAAGGCACATAAAGAGATCTCTTTAGGGTTAACGACTTATCAACATTAGACCGACAGAGAAAATCTGCAAACCCTAAAGAGTGAAGCACGAAGAGTTGTGTGTAAAAATCCCAATATCATCTAGAAATGTTCTAAATCACGCTAGCACGTGAAGGATCATTTTGAAGAGTGCTCGTTCGTGTGGATACAGTAGAAGGCATTGTGATTTTGCAGTACCTACAGATCCGATCTGCAAATTGATTTTAAGTTTCAAGCTTTTAGAATTACGAAATCAAACTATTTGTTTTGTTTTAATCTAATCAATACACATGGATAATGGGTTAAGGTTTTCTTTTTGAATTCCGCTGTGAAAGATTTGATCTTTATAATTTTAAAACCCTATGGAAACCCAACAGTTAGTACATTCAATCATGTATCCAAAATATACCTGTAGTGCTAAAATTATTCAACGCAATGAGCAAATGCCCAAAAGAGTTTGCCAACAAAGACGTATCCTGCAATATCAAATTCAATAGTTCTCCATTCAACATTTGTTCCTCAATTTACCTTTGCTATCACATTAAGTAGATACGAGAGATCCACATATAAATCCTCCCAAGTTCCATACACCTGCTTAATAGCTTTTTGCTTTGCTTCATGAATTCTCTTAATATGAACATTATATGAAATACCATGGATTTTACCAACCTAAAGTAAAAAATTTGATAATTAAATACTATAAAAACACAAGTAGTTTTGAATCTTATTTTCAATTTAATTTAGTAATTGAATTTAGATAGTTTAGTTAATTGAATTTCCAATGCTAAAGAACATAATTAGATGATTTAGCATGATTGAATTAGTAAATGAATTGAAAATAGAGATTATAATATAGCAAATACCCATTTTAACCTATCAAATTACTTCAATTTCCTACCTCCAACATACCAATCTACTTAATGCTTGTCAATTATTGGCTTGAAACTAAATTTCTCAAGTTCGATTACCCAATTCTTGATTCACAAAAATTGAACCTAATCAAACCTAATTACTAAACTATCCACAGCCCTATCTAATGTGTCATAGATAACCACTTCAACCTATTGAACTACTTCAATTACCTATTTCAACAAATTCAAAATTATTAAATACTTTCCAACTATCAACTTGAATATAATTCATTAAGTGCAATCACCTAAACCCTTAAAATTCAATATAGACATTTTAGCCTAAATTCCAACTTCTTAAATCTTAGAAAATTAAAACTAAATATTTGCTTTCAAATATCAATTCCTAAACCTCTAAAATTCTAAATTCAAGTGAGATATTAATTTTCCCTCAATTAGAATTCCTAATTCAATTCCTATTACAAACCAACAAATTTCCATTTCTAACTTCTTTATTATAATTCTAATTTCCCAATACCATAATCTAAAACCTTAAGTCCATAATCTAAATGCCTAAAACCCATAATCTAAAAGCTTAATCATTGGCATAAGGTCCAAGCCCATCAACATAAAGCCCACAACTAAAAATCAAGCCCATAAAAGCCCATAGGTTAGACCCTTAAGACCATGTTTTTACCATGCACCATCACACACATTATTAAACCTCGAATTTTAGAGAATTTTAGCATGTGAAAAGACTAAAATAACCTTATCCAATTCTAGAGAATTCTACACTTATGAAAGAACCCAAATGCCCCTAAACTATTTAAGTAAAATGACCAAAATGCTCTTGAACCTTAGAAAATTTACAACTTTACACTTATAAAAACCAAGGTTGTCAGACCTGGACCGAGATTTGACCTAGATATGCTAGGGGGTCAGGGGTCAAGAGGTCGAATCGGGTTCAATCGAGAGGTCGAACCGAGGTTAACGAAAATGAATTTTTATATTAAATATTAACTATTAAAAAGCAAATAAATGAAATTTCCCCTCTCAAATCCATCATTAAATTGAAATCACATTGTACATATTGAAAACAAAAACAAAATGCTATAAAACTAAGATATTATTTCAATTTTAATTTATGTGATCGGTAATGGCTTACTCTGGTGCTCCTACTGCACACTTTTGTCTGGGTTTTGGTTTTGCTCTACTAGTACTTTCTATTCTAGTTTTTAGCGTATTCTGACTTTTGAGTTTTTATTTTAATTTTTAGTTTCAACTTTTAATTTTTTATTTGTTCTATTTTCTTTTTATTTTATTTTTTGGTTTCAATTTTGTTAGCTTTTACGTCACTATTTTACTAAGTTTCTATCATACATCCGGCGTCTAACCAAACTTGAGAAGCGATCGAGCATCAAGTCTTTTTTTTATTATTAGTGAGCATTTAGGCCGGCCAATCGCCGGGTTGATCGATTCATAGTTAAATCACACCGGGTCAACCAGGTCTCTCCGATTTGCTTCAAAAAGGGCAAACTAGAGAACGGCCCCCTTCAATGTCGGTTCCGATCGAACTGTTTGAACCGTCGTCCAGTTCGGTCTGACAACCTTGATAAAAACTCCTCTTATAAAACCTTAGAATCTCTTTCACACCCAAAGGGTATCCTAAAGTGTTAATCCGCATATATAATAAAACTTAATAATAACTACCTTAGTTAAGTGAAAGTTTCGATATTATATGTAAGCGCACAACACGATAATAGGAGACGCCATTGGAAAGTGTGGTTTAAGCAAGTAATAATGAACAAACAAGAATCTAGAAATAAAGTTAACCCATAAAACAATTAAGAGTCCATTACACAAGTCTTAGGGCATTTCCCGCTAACCTGTAAGAATCATATAGAAAACTAAGTCTTTACAAGAAGACTTAAATACTTTCACTAAAAAATTTTAGAGGAAGTCTATTCTAAGTCTTTAAGTAGATTTCCCCAAAAGCTCCCAAAAATATGACTTACACGAATGTGAAGAACTCGAATATAAGAACAAATGGTCTTGCGTGTATAAAAATCTGTAAGAATGTAAGCTTTACGAGCTTAGTGAGAATATTCGATTAACATACACGAATAAAGCTATCAACCAAATTTATTATATAAGTAAGTGAAATGCAACAAGCACGTGAGCATACAAAACATATAGTTTTCCAGAAACATATGTCAATGAATTTACATTCTTCATTTAAGGATAGGTATTCCGGCCAATCACGGCCAACAATTTTAACGAAATAATTTTTATATTTCTTACTAACTACTATTCGCCATAAAAAATATGTAAATCTTACTGCTCTTACTCGCCACATGCAGATTCTACTGTTATACCAACCACCACTATCATAAACTTGTCCCGCCAATTGTATAATAGCGAATGCAATGAGACTCAACTTGAAATATATGCATCAAATTTTATTTAAAGTCTAGCCATTAAATTTCAATTTCTTGCAAGTGATCAACCAATTTCAAACACTCCAACATGCTAGTAGAATATATAATTCATTATAGGCAATTCATGACTCGATATGCTTAAGTTCTTTCACTAATATTATAAGTCACATACACTTTCTTTTATCTTTTTCATATTTCTAGTGCTACTAACTACAAGCACAATCATAAGCATGAAAAATAAGGAAATAAACTCATTCAGTCATGGCTTGATGGTACTTCCTTAATCGAAATAATTTTCAGGATGGTAAACATCGTGCCCCTCGTTTCCTAAACAAAAGAAATACCTACAATGAGTATTATATGGGATTTCTAATCAAAATTTCTAATCTACCTTCTAGTAGCGGTAAAATTCGTATTGATGGAAATTATAACTTAAAATAGCCATAACTTGCTTCTTTTAACTAGAAATTTCGCATATTATGTACCGTTTTCTGCCTACTCAAAAAAATCTATCAATTTCTAAGTTATTTTTGTCATAAAAATTTGTTTAGGTCCCAAAACAACGAGGTATAGATTAACCACGAAAATCCCAGCTTTTGAAACATAATTTTTCAAACTTTTCTCCATTAAAAAATTCTTGTACAAAAATATAGATATTTGTATAGTTGAAAAATCCATTGAATACATATATATGGACTCATATTGTATGCATGAATTTAGTCGCGTTGTCTCAATAATGATTTTTGTAAAGTAATGTGTCTTAAAAGTTAGAAAAAGTTAAGACTTAAAAATTCACCTTAGCTTGTTAGAAAATTTTCTTGAATTATTTTGAGCGAATATTTCCTTCTTTTAACTTCATTTCTTAACCCTTTTACGAATAAATTAATTTTCCCAAAAATAAATTTAGTCTTTTTTATTTTAAGATTCCTACAAATTTTATTTCTAGTGGTTGAAAAGTGAAGTTTCTCTAAGTATTTCTTGGTAGTGACTAAAATTCCTTAAAGTAGTTACTTTTTATATGTTCTTAATTTTTCCAAAATTAGGTCCATTTTAAAAATAATTGATGATGATCTTTTAAGTTATTTACTAATTTTATTTCCTAAGTAAGATTCGCTTCTATAAAGCTAATTTTTTAATGATCTTGTAAAATATGTCTAGACTTAGTATTTAGAGTGTTGATAACTTTACAGATAAGTTTAAAAAAAAACCTTAACCAAGGAATTAACAATATTGAGTTTTAAGACACCTTCTTATTTTATTGGTTTGAAAAGAGTATATGTGATAAATCTACTTTATGTATTCTTTGATGAAATCTAATGTACCATTTACTACAAAAACTTATGCGATGAACTTATCTACATTTTGAAAAGATTTATTAAGAAAACTTAAGTTTTTATGGAAAAATCATTTCTTAATGACAAAATTTATCTTTAAAGAGAGAGTTCTTATTTTTCTTTATTTAAGAAAACACATTTTTATTTTTGTTAAGACAATATCAACATGTTCATGCATGTTTATGAAAATGTAGTCATGAGAAAGAGCATAATATCAATATTAAGATAAGGATATATATAAGAAGCAATATAAGCATAATAATATGATCAATTATTGGGATTTTTAACTTCTCAAGGTAATCCGAGACTAAAAATAGACTAGTCCCAGAAAAAAGAGAAAAAGAAAGAAAGAAAAAGTATAGTAAGAGCAATAATAAGAGTATAAAGTAAAAGCATAATAATAGAAACATATATACGAATAAGAACAAAACACGAACATAATGTTGCTTTATTAACCTCTATGGGTTTTTAGTAAACACACACTATGCCCATGCTATGTTACATAAACATAATAAATAATATATTAACAATCTAAAAATAAGAATAAATTATGAATAAGAACAAAGTATGAACCTATTGTTACTTTCTTAACCTCTTATGAGTTTTTAGAAAACATACACTAAGCTCATACTAAGTTACATGAACATGAAGAAAGGTTTAGGATAATTACCTATTGGTTAAAAGAATAAATAAAGTAGCAGAGAGAAATTTGTAGATATGATTTTTGTGGAGTGATTATGGAAGAGTTTTAGTATGTAAAAGAAGTGTGTGAAAGACATGGAGGGAGAGGGGATATTTATAGAATTTTGTGAAGAGAAATTAGATGTAATAAAATAAATTGAAAAAAAAAGTAGAAATGGAGAGAGGGGTAGCCGACGCATATGGAGGGGGGAGAGAGAGAAATTTATTTAATTTGTTGTTTTGTAATGAAAAGTAATTGAGATGTGAGATATGAAATATGTAAAGTTGTATTGAAAAGGAAAAAAGTAAGAAATAGGTGTATAGGTAGTAAGAAAAAGTAGAGACAGATGAATAGTAGAATAGGACAATAAATATTAAATAAGACTAATAATCTACTGGTAGTAAAGAAAATGCATGTGTAAATGCAATATATGATATTTTTAGCTACAAAAAAATTTAAAAACTGATATTTTTTTAAATTCTTGTATTATTATGAATCTAACGGTGTTATCAAATTTTTTTTCTATTTTGAGCCTTGGGACATGCTTTTCAAGAGCATATCCAATTCAGATCCATAATACGCTTATAATTAACGAATTTGATATTTTTAAGCTTCCTTATATTATTACGAACCATTATCCACAATTATATCAATTATGTTGCTTATGGTTTAAGAGTGTGGATTGTCGGATCTAAACACTAGGGTTTGTTGTAGTATTTTGTTGACTTTTAAAGTTTCCGATTGACTTCTAATTCTAAGATTTAAGCATAAACTTAGCATAAAATTCAAGGGTTTACAATCCCACCCCATTTTCAACAACCACAACACACATCCTCTAAAAACATACTCAAAACTCCATCCAACATCAAGTAAAGCTAAGGTAAAATATTACCCATCCTATACTTCTAAATTTCCTATGTTATTTTCAATATCCTAATATGAATTTCAATTAATTCCTAGGTGAATGGAGGGTTAAAACAAATGATGAAGTTAAGAAAATTTAGCTTGCAGAAGCTTTAACAGGTTTTAAGTGGCAGCAGTGCAGATTATGCAATTGATTCTTGCAAATCAAGTAAGTTAACTTAATTGATATATTTTGACTATGTATATGATGTTTGAATTCATGCAAAACAATAAAAATAAACTTAGATTTAGGATTTGGAGAATATATATATATAAATATGTATGCATGAACTGAAAATAGGATATATATGCATATATATTGTTATTTGTAAAGTTTGTTAGAGACATAAGATTTATGAATATATGTAGTTGGATGCGTATGTATGTATTTGTATGTCGATTTTATGTATGTATTTAATTTAGTTCCTAATAAATAATGATGGAAAATGAATTAAATGTATATATAAGTTGATATCATATATAATATGCATATCATACAAAAAATAATGAAATTATGATCAATATATACATATGCGCATGTGAATATGATATGTCATCTTATGTAGTCCTTTTGATAGGACATATTTGCTGGAATTAATTAGTGTATATACTTTTGTGAAATTTAATTAAAATATTAAATAAATTTTATTCTTAGATGAAATTTATCAAACTGCTAATTTAACATGTCTATATATAAACATAAAATTTTGTGTGATTTTTGAGGTATATTTACTATTCTTAAAAATTAAATTAGAAAAATAATAAAACAAGGCAAAACAGTTTCAACCAATAGTGGTAGCGATAATGTATGGGGATGAACTTGTGACTTTTCTTCTCCTTTTCGGGTAAAATTATAACGGTTTGAAAGCTTAAGAAGTCTAATTTAATATGGTAAATAACTGGTAAGATTGAGGTTCATTGAGGGTCAAATTTGATCGAATCGATCAGTCGTCACTGCCTAGGTTTGTTTTGGATAGTTTTGCGTTAATTGAAATTAAAACCCTAATAAACTAATTATTTTAGGACAAATTAATTCACAAACATGTAAAACAATGCATTAAAAAGTTTACATAAAAATTTGAGCTCAATAACCAATGTCTAAGATAGTGAACCAATTTATTAAAGTTAAGGTGGATACTAATTTTCTATAGAAAATGAAATATTGGAATCTACGGTAAATTAATTCTAACCAAACAAATATAAAACAAATGTAAATAATGTGTTTACATATTAAAATATGAATATTAAGATGAATAATTAATTATTTTGATTTTAAGATTTTTTTTATTTAATAAAACAATTATAAATATGGCATTATAAGATAATATAAACATAATAGGAAACTAGTTTAGATTCCTTACCACATTTAGAGGTAACAAATGGATTACGAATAATATAAATAGAATAGTTATATTTTAAATGAGTTGTTTTTACTTGATAAAAGTTTATTAGATTGATTATAGGACATGTTACTGAAAATACTATTTTAATGACCTAAATACGATAAAATAAGTTCAATAAACTTAGTTGAATATCAAATGAACTTAATCTACTAACTCTATCCAACTTGGCTAAATTAAGTTAATATAGATTTATTAACTAATATCGAATTAGTAAATTCTTAAGAGACCAACAATTTATATGTAGCAACTAATCTAACTAGTAAACTCTTATAAGATCATATTAACTTGTAATTGACTTAGATATAATATAACTGTAGTATTGTAAGGACCCGGCCCACTTAATCCATAGATTAAGCATGCCAAATCCCCCGAGCACACATAATATTTAAGTATTAGAAAATACCCAAGTATTATACGTAAGGTCGTCTAAAAAGAAATATTTGTAATGATTGGTTGCTTAAAAAGGATACAACATTCACATGATTTGAATTAAGAAAAACTTCCACTATATTAATAGTAGGTCATCCCATAAATATACAAAACATACATCATATACATTGCTGAAAGATCTCCCAAGGATCACACCAACATATAAAGCTTACACACATACAATCTACATTGCATAAACAACTTAGATCAAAATTACATTCTAAGGCTTAACAAATAAGCCTAAACACTTCACAAAATACATCAAAGTCCTAAACATCTACTGTTAGGTCAAACTCCTAATCGTCCATAGAAGTCTCCCAGTCAGTCCCATAGCCCATATAATCGTAGAGCTTATCCTCATAATCACTTGCAAGATAGTAGCATGAGCTAAAGGCCTAATCACAATAGTGCAAACAAATACATATGCCATGCACACTTACCTAAATGCAATGCAACAATACACCACAACTTCATTATCTTTAGTTAAGTGAGTAAAACAGCACTTGAGTATTCAAACTCTGATTCAAGCTTGGAAATTATGGGGGTCCAAAGTAACAACAGCTGCTCAGGGGGTTGATATAGATAGACTGGATATCTATATCTTCTATATCTAACCAATAAAGATTATTAATAACATCATCTAGGGTTTACACTCATTTATATACTCCACATATCTCGGTCTATAACATTAATTAGTTCAATGATCCTATACCCGTGAACTAAAACATATTATTTCCTTCCGAGCGTAAGTAGAGAATATACCGATACAGTTAACCCCATTAACCATCCACTTAGCCATTAAGATAAACTGCCTTTGCATCATGGTGAACCATTGCATCATGGATTTGAATCATTGCATCATGACAAAAATTCGACTAAGTGCCTAAACCACCATACCATTGCATCATGACAAGATTGCCGTTCCTCGGACTAGACACGACTCAACCACAAAATCATTGAAATAAACTTTTCATTAGTCTTTTATTAAAGTCAAATGTGAATATGCCTGTCTTAAACAATAATCAATCAAATCATTGCGCACCTGGTTCGGATTGAGAATCGATGGAATCTCTAACTGAGTATCTATCTCTGTTCCACACAAATCAACTATATCACATCATTGTCCTAAGTCAAGATTATATACACTAAATTGGAACTTAGAAAGTTATTGAATCTTATGTAAAAACAATCCAAAGTCATCGCATGACATATATATATATATATCATTAGGGAAAATACTTGATCAAGAAGTTATATATCATATATTGGAAGATGTTGGAGGAAAGTTAGAAAATTGAAATTTACAAAGTCCATGCTGGCAATTAACGCCGACATTACAAGCCTTAACGCCGGCAGTGTAAGATTATACGCCGGTAGCTTTTAAAGCGGTGTTAAGAAAATTACATTATGTACAAAACTTTTGGGTCTTTACGTTGACAATTTCGTCCTCAACATCGGCAATGTTTAAGAAAATTTTCAAAAGATCAGAAGCCTAAAACTTAACGCCGGCAGGTACACCGGCGGCACATTGCACTTTAGGTTGCTGAAATCCTCTGTTTTTCAAACACGAAAAATTTTATGTATACTCTTCCAACTCATTTCAAACCACAATATAACCTTCCTAACACATAGTATAAAAACCCTATATCATCAAGCATACACAAACTTCCTTCTAACACCATTAAAACACACTACTCCACCTCAACCATTTAAAACATACATAACACTATAATTTCATTTACTTCACCTCCATTACTCCAACATGAATCTACTCCTCCAAACAACTCAATAATAATAACTTCTCACCACACTACAACTCAATACCATCCTTGCACTTTCATAACAAGTCCTATGCTATTGCAACATCATAATATAATAATACACATATATATATCAAACATACATTAATTTTGATAGAAAAATTCATGGATTAAAGAGAAATAAAGCACTTTAAACATCAAATAACTTACCTTAATGTATATATGATGGTTAGGGATAGATTCTTAGTGTGTTGGGTGCAAGAAAACTTAATTTGAGAGTTGGAAAATGTTGGTTTTCTAGAGTTACAAATTTTCCTTCCCTTTGCTTTATTTTGGATGTCTAAAATATACAAATGAGGCTTGATATTTATCCAAATCAATATTGACTTTTGGGGCAGATTTGTGAAAGGCTTTAGGCCTTATTGAGCTTAAATTTTTTAGGAGGGCAAAAAAAATTTGCTAAGTTTGGTAGACTTAAGTTTTAGTTTAAAACAAGCTTAATTCATCAAACATTGATCCCCACAACAACTATTTGCATTAACATAATAATTGATAACACAAATAAACTATCATCCTATATATATTATGTAAGCTCTGGAAAATTTCAGTAACTAATTCCAAAATAAACTTTGAAAATGACTCCCAATTAAAACCGAGCTTCAACTAACCTGAAATCTAAAACAAGTCTAGAAATTTCTTAATCCAAAACAAAGAGAAAATCCTTAAAAGTAACATAAGAACTTAATACTCCCCAAATCCAAAGCTACTACGTATAACGACTCTATGCTTAACCCTGACTTGTAAAATCAAGTAATATAGAACCTAAAAATAATTTATTAAACAATAAGTAACGATAAACCTTCAAATATAAAACCTGATTTAAGAATGCCGAAAACGTTAAGAGATATAAAATACCTACAAAAATAAATTAATGAATGAATACTCTCAAATTAAATACGTTGTACCAATATAAAACATTAGCTTCCAAGTTGGCAACGTTCTAAACCAGGAAGTCAATTAGAAAACCGCAGTCAATAATTTCCCAAAAACCCTAGTAGGTTAAACCTAACAATCACGTAATCCTTCACCAAGGGGTCGGAATATGAGCAAAGAGTATAGTTTAGGTCGTAATAATTCTAGAACGCTTTGAAATATAAGATTAGCGAGTTTCCTATCTATTTCAAACTGGGTCGGGTACAGACTTCGAAAAGCGTGCCTCGGGATTTGAAACATTAGATATATGATATTAGTATCATTAGGCTCGTAAATTCATAAGGATTTCAAGTGCCTCAGTTGTACAAATTTTGGATTGCTTGTAAACCCGGTTTTTCTAATAACCAGGTAAACTCCGTAAATCAGAAACCGAAACCCTAAATAGGGTTAGTGCAAGCAACCTAGGAACCCTAGGTCCGGCTTTTCTTCGACTTCTATATACAAGAACCTCTATAGAATAATTTAATATGGATTATTTTTTTATGGTATATCTCAAGCCTTAGAAAATTTTCATTTTGGAAAATTTTCTATTATGTGCCTTCCCGAGCTCAATTACGGAAAAACGAGCCCTGGGACTAGAAACCCAGAAAAATATTCCGGAATACTCCTTAGAATTGGAATTTTGTAAGAATTTCAAAAATATAAATTTTATAATTTTATAGGCTATAAAAATTACAGTTATAGCCTTTTTCTTGTATTTTCTTTACTACCGGTAAAGTAGATGTCTTGTCTATTATTTACCACTATTCCCAAGTATAACCTACAGTACACACTACCCATGCCCTATTCTTACATCCTTACAACTACTCATTATATTTTATTTTCCAAAAAAAATTTGTTTCCTATTAAATTACTACTTTTATTACATTTTATTACACAAATTAGAAATTCAAATAAAAACAACTCGCTCTCTCTCTCTCACTCCTCATGGCCGGCGCATGTAGCCCGCCCCCCGCCGCCCCACCCCCCCCCCCCCCCCCCGGCCTCTATTTGTTTTATTTTCCTTCTTTTAATACAAACAAACCCTAATACACTTAATATATAAAATCATTTTCACTCTCTCTCTTCATTTTTTTCTCTTTCAAATTTTTACAAAGTGGAAAAACTCTCTCCTCTCTCCCTCTCCCTCTAGTTGCCGTGACCCTCCCCCTCCCTCACACACACACTTAAGTTTCATTTCTTCTTCATTTCTTCTCCAAAACTTCCTTTAGGTGATGATTTCAAGCTTTGTTACTACTTAATCTTGTAATGGCGAGGGTATTCTTGTGTGTTTTCACTTTAAATCCCCATGAGCAAGTGCTAGGGATAAGAAAACATTAATACATGAATCTCAAGCCATCACAAGAGTAGATCTTATGTTTAATGAGTTTTTGTTGAAGTATTATTATGTTCATGCATATAAAAGTAGAGATCTTGCATGAAAAATATATGTTCATGTCTTTAAACTCATTTTCATGCACTACAAGTAGTAGATTTAGCATTTAGACACTCATATTTTTCTTGACATTCATGTTCATATGGATATTTTGTGTTTTCATGCATTAATGCTCATAAAAGCTTAGTCTTGTATATATAAATGTGATAGTTGGTAGATCTTTATGAAAATAAGACAAGGAACTTGAAAAGGAAAGATTTTTGTTAGAAATTTTCAAGGGAAAATCCGTATGAATTGTAAGACCTATTTTAAAAACCCTTGAAACCACTTTGAAACTCATATTTTACATGAAAAAATGAAGGGTATAAGTAATAGGTATCGTTAAGTAATGATTTTTATAAGTTGAAATGAGTTTGGATATGAGTAATGTGTAAAACAAGTAGTGGAATTAAGATGGAAAATTTTGAGTTAGTATTCAACTTGTTAAATTCGTAACTTTGGATGATGCCTATGTAAACACCTAGTATTGAAGCTAAAAATGAATGTTTTATGTGTTAAATGAAGTCCTTAGGTAATGGATATAGTAAAGCTCTAAAATTTGATGCATTATACAAGTTTTCTCAAAAGAAACATGCAAGAAATGGATTTTTCTAAAATTCGGGTTTTTATGAAAGCCTATTTAAAAACATACTTGCAAAGTGAAAAATGTAGGTTTTTTGTGGAAATGAAGGTCTGGGATAGTATAGATGATGAGGACACATTTTTATTTAGATAACAAGGAAATTCTAAGAATGAAATCCTGAAATACTAATGAGATACCAAACTTGGAAAATTAGATTTTCAAGAAGTAGTTTTGTTGGAGTCTTGTGAGATTTAGGAATTTTTTAAATTCTCATTATAAAAAATCATCAAGATCATGCATATATTGGACTCATCACATGTCATTCATGTTAGGAACTCACTCATATTTTATATACACATGAATCATCAACTAGATACATTTTAAACAAGTGCAAAACAATTTTTCAAAAATGGAAAAAGGTAACAGATCAGATCTGATCCCTCTGTTCCGTGACCTAAAGGTTTTCAAAACTTGGAATTAATATTAGAAATAGATAGATCTTTCGAAGTAGATAGAAATTGATATAAAATTTGCGAAATTCCCAGTCAAAATGACTAAGTTATGGCCGTTTTAAGTTGGGACTTCCGCAAATGGCGAAAATCACGATTTTGCTTAGTTTAGATGCATAGATTGAATTAGTTAAGTGATGAAGTTCTCATTAGGTTATACTTATTTGGTAGGTGATCCCGAGAATGACAAATCCTTACCACCCGATTATTATTACCTAGAGACCGGCGTATCATGGCCGAGTGAGTATTACTTCCAATTTCAATTATTGCTTGTGATTGTAATGATAGCTACACTAGTTGCTAAGCAAAAACAAAAATGAATATGCATGATGGGGTTATTTGGGAATTATATTTGTCTACTGTTGATATGTGGAATTAAATTTAAAGAATATCGAAGCCGGGTGATAAATCATTGTTTGTATAGTAGAGTAGAAATGATTGTCTACGAGTATTGCTTGGTCACTTAAAAGAATTGGTTTAATTTATTATTAGACATTAAAGATAAACTTGAACTCATTCATATCACGATGGGGATGGAGCATTAGCATTTGTTGGTTTTTCGTGATCCATAAAATGAATATGTTGGTTAATCGTGATCCATAAAATGAAATTATAGTTCAGTTGACCATGAGCTTAAACGGCGTAGTACCACAGGATTCGTTAATCTGCTAAACCGGGATGGAGGGCGTAAGTCCATCCACATATGATTTCTGACTGGTCATCTGTTTGTTGAATTCACGTGTTTAATGCATTTCACTTGACTGATTAATTCCTTGCTTTGAATGTTATGTTTTAATTGCGATACGGAAGTTTTCACTCACTAAGCTAGTGTAGCTTATCCCCAATAGTTTCCTATTGCAGTATGAATACTTATGGCTATCTCCAAAGAGCCGCGAACATCAGGTACAGCTGTTAGACATTAAGGAGCTTTTGATGAGGCCGGGATTTAGAAGTAGACACGGACTTCTAATCATGTCTCCTAAATTAGTGCTTGAAGGATAACATAAGGGATTTTGTGAGCCTAAGAACTCTTAACGTTGTTGACGGGGGTATGCCCCTTAGTTCATGTAATAGAATAGATCTAAAGGAAACGGATATGATTTACATTCTGGTTGCTATGTATGTCTCCTTAAACTACTACGAAGCAAAGTATAGTCCCTGTATGTTGAAAGTAAGCCTTACACCCGATGTTCAAACTCATGGGAAGGCTAAGGTTGCCTTACTTGAGTTTAAATATCGAGTGTGGCGGACTGTAGCGTTTAGGGTACCCTTTGGGGCGTGACATATTACCATATACTAATATTTAGTTATTACTTCCTAACACATATAATTATAATAAGCACCACAATTCATACTAACACATACACACATATAACAATCAATTTACATGTATTAATTATATTTAACTTTGGTCATTTCAAGTATGATAAACTATGAATGATGAGAGTAGCATGTTGTTTGAAATGTATATCTGCTAGAAAATTAAGTAGTTAATATGGGTTTGATATAAGTTGATAATTGATTTAAATGCTTTATCTGAATTGATCTTTGTAACATATATTTCTTAGGAGTCTACCTCCTGCTTTATCTTCTATTTATCTTTTATTTATTCAGAGTATAGACACTATATTAGGTACGCAGTGACTTATGTGTTGCATGCTATGATATGCATCATAAATGAATTAATACTTAAATTCGGTCTTAGTAATTGCTTATTGCTTATGTGTGGCTGTTATTGAGACCTAGTTAGAAGGCTGACAACCTTGCTAGGAGGTGCCAGGATAGTAGTTAGGCGCTTAGGCCATCATAGGTAGCTCGCAAGTAGCTAATATAGGGAACGGTAGTGGGATAACATCTATTCATATTTGAGAGAAGTTTCATTAAGCAATTTAATATATGGAATCTGTTACTCTGCTTACTCACAATTGACTAATTTAGATATAGATGCATAATGACTGTAATCCCTATATGAGGCTTATTATTTGCAGAGGTAGGAGATATGGATATTCGAACTGCCTATATCAACCCCCCGAGTAATTGCTGCTCCTCAGGACCCCTATGTTCCCAACATGTTACTGCAGTGTGAGTGCTCTACTATTGTTTTGTAATACTTTAATTAAAGATATAAATTGTTAGTTGCTGCATTGTATATAGAATAGACATGTGTGCCCATTCTATGTATGGTTATGTTGTTGTCGTACTAGGCTTCAGCTCATTCATTTATTTTCTTTGGTGATGATGATATTTTGATTACACGGGGTATAACACGAATTTCAAGGAGCTACATAATGATTGGAGTAGCTAGGAACGTTGAATCGTTTATGCTATTAGTAGAGGTTATTAATCATCTATTCAGACTTATATTTTGATCAGAGCATATCTATGTGCCCACAGTTCTATTTGAGATACTAGACACTTTATATTCTGATATACCTAATGGTATGATACTTATTTACAAATGATGGTCTACTATTGGAAATAGCTTATTTGGAAATCAATTTGAGAAATTTATTTTTCCGTTGCAATTTCTAATTGTTTCTAGAATCTAGTTAAACGATTTCATAATCTAAAATTTGTTTAACGATGATCATGGTAAACTATGTATCAGGTTAGCCTTAACATATAAGGCGTAAATATTATACGTAGCGGTTAACACGTCTTGACCCAAATCGGGGCGTGACATTATACTAAAACTCTTTTAAGATAGTCAATTAAAGGTCCTCTGCCTTCACATTTGGAGAATTGCGAATCTCCATTATAATGCATCTAGACATGTTGGTAGAGTCTAAATGAGAATGATCCTGTATAGTGATTTTATCTATGGGATCCTTCATATTTGGTGATGTGAGATCACTCACCATGTTTCTTGTAGCTACTTCTAGGTCTCCATTTATAAACCCCATTGTGTGTATTAATGTGCTTAATTGCCCATGGCATTAAATCGGAGTCCTTAACTTAAAATTGTAATGGTTCAATATGAGCTACATTTTAACTGCTTGTATAAGATGATTTTTAGTCTTGAACCGCATATTGACCTTGAATTCATCACTGAAACTCAATTTCCAACACTCATTCCCTACTTATCATCAACTACAACATATCTACTAACATCAGTATTAAAAAAGGGTATTTGCACTAAGCTTCCTACTGTATCAACATATGAAGGAGCTATGAAACGATGCCAGTCATTACCCATTGGTTGTACATCGGTAGCAATTACCTGATGGGACAAACCTACCACATAATCATTCCTATCATCATCATAGTTGTCATTAGATTCATTTATTGATATTGCATCGCATTAGTATCATGACCACAACTCTAGTTAGCTACACCCATTTCAAAGTTACCTACTTGGACATGTGGGCTAACTATTGTCTGAATTGGAGTGGAGTTCGAATCTACTAATCCTTGGCTACCAACATTTCCATCAATGCCTATGGCGCCTGCAGGTGCCAGTGGCAATTCCTTTTCATTTATTTAGACATATACGACCATTGGCCCTTCCGCATACACAATATCTCATGTACAAGATCATTACGGTCACTGGAATAATATCATAAGTAGTATCATATCGTCAATAGCTATCCTATGATAGATTTGTTGCTATTACTAATGAGCTAGCTTCTCTTGGAAAGAAGTTAGAAGAATTTGATCTTGTCGGGAGAATTCTAAGAATCTTACCGAAATCTTGGGATGCCAAGAAGACAGTAATAGAGGAAGCCAATGATCTTAGCACTCTCTCCTTAAGCCAACTCAAAGAAAAGTTGATGGCATATCAATCTCACATAGATGTGACAGAAGAGAGTGAAGGAAACAAAAAGGAAACTGCTTTCAAAACAGAAAAGGTGGATGATGACTCAGATTCTGATTCTAGTAGTGATGAAGACGAGGAAGTCAACTCATTAGTTCGACATCTCAACAAAATTCTAAAGAAACAAGGTAAGAAAACTGTTAAGTATAAGAAATATTACTCCACTTGTGATGTAGGAAAAGGTTACGAAGAGAAAGAAAAGAAGAAGGAGAAAAAGGAAGTGGTGTGCTATGAATGCAAGAAGCCATGCCATATTAAGTATGAATGCCCTGTGCTTATGAAGAAGATGGAAAAGCATAAGAAGAAGCATAGATCATTACTTGCCACATGGAGTGATTTAGACGAGTCAGAAACTAAATCAGAAAGTACAAGTGAAGATGAAGAAGAAGCCAATTTGTGCTTAATGGCTACATCTGAGGTAAACTCTAAATCCGAAACTGAAATGAATGATAATGAGATGTATATTGAGATGAAAAAACTCTTACAGGCTCTTAAAAAGGCTGATTTGAAGAATTCAAAACTAGATGCCGAAAATAAAGTTTTGAAAAATGAAACAGATGTTTTGAAACAAATAAATAAATTGCTTGTTGATGAGAATGATATTTTGAAAAATGATAATGAAAAATTGTTTGTCAAATTTGATGTTTTGAAGAAAGAGAATGAGATTAAAGATTTAAAAGGAAGAGTAGAAGATTTCTCACAATCTATTGAAAGCACTTTTAGTAAGTTTAATGAAAGTGATGAGAAGTTAAACATGCTTATAAGTAGTCAAAGACCATCATTTATTAAGCATGGACTTGGATATGAACATGAAAATTCTGCAAATAGCATGAATAAAACAGTGTTTGTAAAAGCAAATGAATCTGGGAATGAACAAGCTATTGTACAATCTGTAAGAGTAAGAACAGTAATGTCAGAGGCTACATCAGAAGGTATGCTCAACAAAATTATCCTATCAGAAGGTATGGCAGAGGGTAAAGGTATGCATATAATAATTATCCAAGACAAAATTATTATCAAAAAGTAAATCAAAGGTACAATACACATCCATATGCATGTTCATTTTGTAATAGAATAGGTCATATAGAAAAATATTGTTTTTAACAAAAGAAACAGCTTAGTGATCAACAAGGAAACAAATCTTTCAATGGACCCAAACTTGTATGGTTCGTAAAGAAGTTTAGCTTGTTGTGAGTGAAGTGCAGGTACTGAAGGCAAATACAAATAGATATTATCATGATCAATAATTGTCTCGGTTCAAAAAAAATTAAAAATATATATATGTACACTTATAAGCAAGAAGGAAAAATATGAAAATTTGGTACTATTGTTCCAACTCCCTTACATATTATTTTATTTGCTCTCCATGTTTTGATATGAAAATAATTAGTGAATACTTTTTAAAATCAATTGGTATCATATTAAGGGGGAGCTTGTTTTCTAAAACAAATTTATAAAGGGGAGAAATGTTTGAAACAAGATAAGTACATTGAACAAATGTGTTGAAATTGTTTTACTTTGCAATTTCTTGTTATGTGCATATTAAAAGATAATTTTCTGCAATAAAAACTGCATTTTTCTGCAATATATGCATTTTTCTGCATTTTCTGCAATTCCAGCAAATTTCTGCATATTTTATGTAATTTTTGCACTTTTGCTGCATTTTCTGAAATTTCTGCACTTTTTATGTAATTTTCTGCACAAATTCTACAAAATATGTCAATATTCTGTTTTTTTTTTTAATTCTGCATTTTTTTTCTACAAGTTTATGCACAAAAAATTTCTGTTTAAAAAAAAATCTGCATGATTTAACATTCTTTTTGTAGCTGCTAAAAAAAAAGCAGCATAAATAAAAAAAAAAAACACTTTTGCACAAATATATTAATATGTGAAAAGAGTGCTTGGTTATATTCTTTGAACGAGTATTTTATTTTTTATGCTAACAAAAAGGGGGAGAAAGTAAACAAAATATAATATGAATATTTAGATTGAACTTTAAGCAAACAAAATATGAGATGAATATTTAGATTGAACTTTATATTTAAAAAAAATTATTATTTTGTTTATATGGGTTTTGTTATCATCAAAAAGGGGGAGAATGTTGGTTTATCTCAAATGATGATTTTGATGATAACAAAAAGGAGTAAATAATTACTAACATATTCATTAAGTGTGCAAAGATTTAATATAATCAAAGTGGTTTATAATGACTTAAGAGAATGATTTCAAAAGAGACTCCATGCAAAGATTACTTTAGAAAGTGTTTGGAGAAGATTTCAAAAACAAATGAGCTGTCAGAAGGTTAATCAGAAGATTCTTCGCTGGCTTTTTAAACTATCAGAAGGTTCGTCAAAAGGTTCCTCAGAAGGTACATCAGAAGGTGAACTGCAACAAAAAAAAAATGACGAGTTTCAGCTCCAGATTCGAATTTTCTTTTTAGATTTAATATGTTGAAGACCCAGCTCCAAAGATTGAGTATATTTGGGTAATATACTCAATGTGTTCCACAAAGTTGGTTCAATATCCATGGGGATTTGAATTTCGTCAGATTAAAATTCATTTTTTGAGAAAATTTTGTTTTGACAGCAAGGAAAAAGAATGTGACTTACAAGGACCCATCTTCAACAATTTATTCAAGTTTTAGTTGGAAATATGGAAAACATGATCCAAATATGCAAGGAACTTGTCTGATGATTATTTGTCTATACAAGGAAGTCGGAATTTATGGAAAATACGATCTTTTTGTTGCATGAACAGTACCAGACGAAGGAACAAGTCAACAACGGTGATTTCAAATTCGAATTTCAAGTTCAAGATAATTATACAAGTTGTTGGAGATTTAAACTTATCCATTGGAGCAAGAATTTCGAGATTATAACAACAAGATCTCAAGTTATTCAAAATTTGCAGATTTTGAAGAAAGAGATAAGCTAATATTGCGCACAAAATAAGGAACAAAGTTTATCCAATTGATTTCCTAGCCGTTGGAAGATACAAGGATAAGTATACTCACCCAAGACAGAGAAAAGGAAGTACAATCACATGAAAAAGAAGAGAAAACAAAGAGCCACGAATTTCATTTCAATTTGAGCAAAATTCCTATCATTCTATTTTTCTTCTTTGTTCGAAAAATTTGAGGACCCATATTTTATTCCTCTGATTTGTTGTTACACATTTAGTGTGAGTTGAGAGTTACAAGTAGGCTTAGTTGATTGATTGATTGAGAGGATCAAGCTAAGTGAATTATAGCCAAAGAGAATTGGCAAGAACTTCTTGTAACTTTGTTGATTTGATTGGATAGTGGAACACAACCGGTGAGGAATACCGGGACCCCGGCTTGAAGCTGGAAGAGAGGATTGACGCTCGAGGCGGAACCTCTATATATCGCTTTGCACTCTCTACTCCTTATCTCTCTTTAATTTTATGATTTATTATTGATGTTGTATATGTATGATATATGCTCAAAAGGTTAATCAGAGAGTAAATCATTCATATTTTTCTTACTTAGAGAGTTAAGAAGAAGGTTTCTAAGTGTGAAAGTCTTGAATCACTTTTGATCCGAATTTTTGCTTAAAGCTTTTATTTGTTAAGATTATTGTCTTAAGAAAGTTTTAAAGCCATTTTAGTTGAATAACCAAGTGGTGTGAAATTTATTCAAAATTTTGAAAAGTAAATTTTGTAACCAATTCACCCCCCCCCCCCCCCCCCCCCCCCCCCCCCCTCTTGGTTATCTTTTTGGGACCAACAAATATAGCAAGAAAGTATAACTTAAGTAAAATCATTAGATAGATTAGATAATGAATATGGAAATATAAGATATTAATCCAATAAATAATAGATTATTTGATAATTTAGAATTGCAATAAAAGTGGAAACAATATCAAATTTCAATCTAAATTAATTGGAATAAAATAATGAAAAAGTAAGTGGGAGAATAAAACCTTAAAATGATTAAAAGCTTTCGAATCACGAAAACTAAAGTTAATATGGTGTCAACTACGAATGGATAATTAATCTTGAAGTTGATTAGGGTGTAATTAATAATTAAGTTTAGATAGTTTAATTAAAATAAGTAATTTGAAGTATAGGTTATGAATGGATAGATTAATATAATCAATTAGTAAATAGACTTAATTGACATTGAAATTTCAAATACTCTTTTTCAATCTTTTATCTATTTCAATTATCCATTTCATAAACCAAATTTCTTGAATCCTTTTGTTTGTCAAATTTGAATGGTATTTCTTTCAGAGTATTTATTCATTTTGATTATTCTCTCATCAAGCCAAATTCTACTATTTTATCAATCAATTTTAATCCAAATATTCTTTTCTTATAATCTATAATTGATTTAAAATTTTCTTAAGTTTAATACTTAGATTTCTGAAATACTCAAATATAGCTTGTTTAATCTAGATTCTATGTCTCCAATTTTCATGAATTTTGAGATTACCTACTAACTTAAAAATATCAGTTTCTATGTCCAAACTCAACTAAATATCAAGTTTTACAAAATTAAATTTCTAAATTTGTTTTGTAAGTTAAGTTAGAGATTTTACTTACTTATACTCTAAAATCTTCTCCTAATTATTTTTAATGCTCAAGATAATGATCTGGTAAGTTTAAATCGAAGTCCTTGATTCTAAATATCCTTAATTAACTTTATTTCTATCCTATATAATCTCTCTCTCTCTCTCTCTCTCTCTTTTATTTTCTGCCTTAATTTCTTTCTTTCTTGCTTTCTTTCTCTTCTTTTTACGTTTCCTTTTCTTCCTCCTTCCTTTCTTCTTCTTCAACTCAAATTTTACCACCAAATCTCAATTTTAAGAAGATAATAAGAGAGATTGAAGCTAGTAATGAAGTTAGGAAGTAGGAGACATGCTAGATGAAGCTTCATCAACCTTGTAGTAGTAGTAGTAATGAAGGAAAGATAGTTGAGATTCATGAAACATGTAAGTATGATGTTGTTTCTTATTTTTAGTTGTTGTAATTGCTGTTATATGATGATTTGATGCTAGTTATGAGTAAAGCATAAGAAGAAACTTGTAAACTTTTGACATATGAGTGTATGCCAAAACCTAAGCTTGTTTAGGCATGAATGGATCAAAGGAGTTGATGAAATGATATGATGAAATGAGAAGTAGAAATGTATATAGAAGTGTTGTAGGTTGTGTTGCTAAGTTGACATGGTGTTGTGGATGGTGTTTGATGGATAAAACAAGTAGACAAGTAGTTAAAATGGAGTAAAATGGGGCAAAGGAAAATAGAAGACGTGATCTAAAACCACACGGGGCATGGCAAAGGGCGTGGTAGTCATTGTCCCCCTGCTAAACCCATATAGGGCAAGGCAAGGGGAGTGGTGGCCACCACCACCCTTATATGCCTCGTATGAAGCCAGGGGTCATCTTGTCTTCTTTTCCTTGTCAACTTAACTCAAACTTATCATAACTTTCTTATCCGAACTTGGATGAAGGTGATTCAAAATGCTATGAAAAGCTTAAAAAGATATATATAAATTTCATGTTTTAAGTTTTTGCAAAATCTAAAAATCATGGCCTAAATTTTGATTGATTCTAGCTACTACATTTTGCAAACAAAGTTAAAACTTATGTTTACTAGTTAAGTATATATAGTTATATATAAAATGAATCTTTTTGAGCTAAAATGAAATGGATAAATGACAATTGATGTGTTGTGATTACTAAGTGATATAATTAACCATGAGTTAAGTGTTTTTACAAATTTAATGAATAATTGGATTAAATATAGAGAGTAGACATAAAATGAGCTTAGCTAACAAACTTAAGCTCTATTTGACTAAGTGGACTTGAATGAGTTAAAATGACTTAGATTGATGTTTGCTTTTGTTATATGTTCTCTTCAATAGTCTCTAGCCAACTTTCTTTTCCTGTTTGGATTTCATATGAAGGATGATGATGATTTAGTGCTAATGATAATGTTATTGATGATTGGATGATTGATGGGGATAGTGCTTTGATCTTCCTAGAGAATAGTTAGGACTTAGCTTGGATGTCAGGTGGGTAACACAATCTTTTTGCCTTGCTTGTACTTGTAATCTATATGCATTAGAAATAATATAAATTTAATTCATTATGCATGGGTTCGGGAATCCATTTGCTGCTTGATGATTGTATATGATTGATAACTCACCAAACCATAAGTGAAAACAATTGTGTAGTGTTAATTGTGATTTAGATAATGTTGATTGTATAAAACTGATATAGACATTAACTAATAAGACATAATTCTTATTTGACCTTCAAATGAATTGGTCATGCATTGCATTGCATCACATCACATTTGCATTAATAGAGGTTCACATCACGTATTAATATTCTGATTCTATAGTAGTGCTTGATTGGGACCAGTGGGTCTGCATGAAGGCTATTAGTAGGGTTGTTGGCTTCATGGGAACTAAGCAGGCACTGAAGGATGTCGCTCGTGTTAGAGTCGGCTTTAGGGATTAATACTTAGGGAAGTACTATGGTTCTAAGAGAAGGGGAGGGTTGGTTGATCAAGTAAATGTTTTGATCTATGTATAAAATGAATTTAAAAGGAAGTCCTCACTCCTTAGTCTTGTCTAATGAGTAGATAGAGGCTATGTTTCGACAAAAAGTATTTCAAATTGAAATCCTCACTCTTTAGCTATGTCCAAGGAGCAGTTGATGGTTACATATGTGGTGTGAAATAAATGATTTTTGTGCTAAGAAGGATATGAGCGGAAGGCTCAAAGTTGAGTATGCACCTTCTTCCTTAGTTCACAGTTCTCCTGGTATGTGAATGGCTTGTAGTTAGTCCTTCAACCCTCTGGAGAGAGCGTAAATCTCCATTGGTTTTGATTCCGGTCATCCAAATTGTGTATATCATATGGTTGAGTGTGCATTGCATGTGTTTGTTAAATAAAAACTTGTTTGACATTTGTTTATAGTGTGGTTTGGTTTTATTATCCACTGAGCTATGATTGAGCTCAAACCTCCATAGTATTGTTACAGGAATAGTTGAAGCATCGGCTTTGGGGATAGGTTTATATAGAGGAGAATCCTTGAAAATAGAAGATGAGTTTGATACGAGAGATAGATAGATAGTATAGTTTATTTAAGTTTCAATTCTTGTAAAAAGAGTTTAAAGTGTGGATTAGATTTGTAATGTTTTAGTTTAAAGTTTATAAGACGTAGATAGTTTATTCTATTTTACTATTTGGCAGGGGATACCAAATCTCTGTGGTTCTAGTGGACTGTAGGAAATCAAATTTCCTTTATTTATCACAAATGTAATTTTATATTAGATGTCTAATAGTAGTTATTCAGGTAAAACCTTGCAAATTCTGACCTGTAAGACAGTTCTCATATTACGGTTGCACAAGTGATATGATAACTTCAGGTTATCCTTTTAGGCCCGTTTTTAGTGTGTGACACCACTAGGCTATAATACCGTCAGCAATGTGTAAACCCATTTACTTTAAGCCTTTTGCAAATGGTGTATTGTACTTGATAATAGTAGAGTTCCTACAAACACTGACCATTGCAATTGACCGTCTATCATAACCAAAATCTTCATTCCCAACCAAAATATTGCCACAAGCGTACAATATAAACTTGGCTTTATCCATTTCCTCACCTATCCTGCTAGCTCATAAAACATAGGTTGAATGTATGCAATGTGATCATGAGTCATGAATTATACTCTCCTGATATCAAGATGTGAGACATATAATAACATAAAATAATGAGCCAAATTATGACATCGGTGTGTTTTGTCCATAGACCCAATCTGATTAGATTAGGAAAAAAGTACTTATATATAAACTCATATTTCAAAATTGAAAATAAATAACAAGTTCTTTCTTTTGATGAAGGATTTTTGATAGATATTGACCGAGAAAACTATTTTTGCCATTCATGACATAAACATCCATTAAATAACAATCTCTAGTTTCATTTTTTTTCTTTTTTATTGGTAAATTAAATATAAAAAAGAAAACAATTACTAATTATAAATTATGGTTTCATAATTTGATTCATAAATTCTAAAAATATACAGTAACATCAAAATTACAACATCCAATATCCAAATTGCAACATCAATAAAACATACAACATACATTAAAATCATAATACCATTCCACAATACAACTCATATGGAAAATAACATACAATGTTGCTTCAACATTTGAAAAAAAAAATCAACAACGTACACAACACCAGAAAACCTACATTAAAACATCAATAATTGTGAAAAAAATCAATGGATGTGATCAAGCTTCTTACTTGTAGAGTTTGATGCGTCTTCAATGATTGAAGCGTGAATTTTTGAATTTTGGATGAATTGATGCATGCTAATCAAAATTAATCAAGAACTCATGCCAATTAGATCAATATCACCCCTGAAACGTAGTGAAATTAGGTTTAGGGTTTTTTTGCAAGTGGGGATTTGGGAATTTTCATGAGCAGAAAAGGGGAAGAAGAAGAAGGAAAGGGAAAAAATATAGCTCGGTGACCTCATTTTTTCAAAAGATAAGATAGCTCTGTAATTTTAAGACCTTGTCTCCAGAAATGACATTGTCATAAGTTACCTAAAACTATGATTATTTTTATGCCAATAATTTTTTAAAGATACACATTATTTTCCTTTTTCTAATTTTCCTTTTAGGGAAAAGGAAATTAATATATATTTAAAAAAATACAAATATACTATCGAGATGAAAATTATTCCAAAAATAAGCAAGTTAACGTCGTTTCTAAATGATTGGCCTCTTTTTCTTGAAGAGATGATATTCATCCTGTTTTCGTCTCTTAAAGAGATGGATTGATCACTTATAACCTTATTTTTTAAGAGATGAATTTAACTTATTTATTGCTAGATTTATAAATTTTTTTTGAAAAAAAGTTTGGCTTTTTTCCTTATTCCTTTTAAAGTGCTCTGATTTTTGGGAAAAGGAATAAAATATTACTATTTTTAAAATAAATTACGAAAATACCATCGGAAGAAATTAATCCCGATTTTAAGCAGCATGGCCTCGTCTCTCCAAGAGACGAGGTCATAAGTACCTGACCTCGTCTCTCCAAGAGACGAGGTCTCATTCTGAGAAGGACCTCGTTTCTTGGAGAGACGAAGTTGCAGCGCGTGTGACCTCGTCTCTTGAAGAGACGAGGTCATCGGAATTTAAACAGTGCCATTTCTTCTTCCCCATTTCCCATTTCTTCTCCCTCGCCGGAACCCTAAACTCTAAATTATGATTTTTCCGATTGTTGCGATCGCCGACGTCAAATCGCCCCTAGTTGTTCCTCATTTGGCTGATTTAATTGCTCCCAAGTTGATTGTATTGCAATTTCGTGGGTAGGAGGATCAAAGCGAGAGATTTTGGCAAAACCACCAACAACGAACGTTGAGGTTGGATTTCCGCGTATTTTTCGTATTTTTTTCAATCATTCATGCTATATTGTTGAATATCGATTGTATGTGTTGTTAGAATATTATTATAGTGTGATTCCAATGCTGACGTTTTTTTTCTCCTCTTGTATGTTGTATAGATATATATGTATAATATTTGCATTAAAAAATATCATATCCTAAGTAGTTGTTGTTGGATAATTATTTTAGGAATTTTAGTGTGGGAGAAAAAATAAAAAATAACTTTAATTGTCGTTAACGGGGTGTATTTAGTACTTTAGCTTTGGTATGACGCTTTGGTATGGCATGTAAATTTGCGATGAAAAAAGCTAATATTTGTAAGAAAGCAGAATAGATTAGAAAATTAAATTTCAACTCTGAAAGTGGAGCTGCAGCTTTAGGAATTATGTTAAATATTACGAGGAATGCAATTCATAAGTATGATTTTGTGAATTTGATGCATGGAAGCTAATTTTGATGAGATGGCAAGATTTGTGAGGAAATGGATAAAGCGAAGTTCGTACTGTATGCTCATGGTAATATTGTGTAAGGGGATGATGGTTTTGGTTATGATAAGTGGCCTGTTGCTATGGCCAGTATTAGTAGGAATTCAATATATGAGCAGATAGTGGAGATTATTTGCAATAGACTAAACGTAAATAGGTGTACACATCGGGTGGAGCTATATCATAGGGTAGCTATTGGAGATAGGACGCTACGTTATGATGTTATTCTAGTGACCGATGATGATGCGGCACAAGAGATGTTGGTGTACACAGAAGGCTCAGTGGCTGTTTATGTGCAGATATTGGAAACTGAATTGTCACAGGCACCTACAGGGGAAATGGGTAATGGGCAATGATAAAAATATTGGGAGCCAGAGGTTTGTAGACTCAAACTCTACTCCGGTTCAAACGATAGGCAGTGCACAAGTGGAAATAGGTCACTTTGAATTTTATGGACCTACATCGGTAGGTGGTGATGATATGGATGTTGTGCAAGACTCATTGGCAAGTGAATCCAGTGACGACCATGATGATGATGAAAATGTTAATGTCGAAGTATTTCGACAATAATATGCCTTGCCTGAGGTATAACGAAGGGAAAATAACTGGGACCGTTTCATTGCTCCTACTGACGTTGATGCAGTAGGGAGCTCAGCGCCAGTTCCGTTTTTCAATGCTGAAGTTGGTAGTGCTTACGCAACATATGATGATGAGCAGAAAATGAGTGCTGAGAATTGGAGCTTTAGTGATGAATTCAAGGTCAGGATGTGTTTTGAGACCAAAGATCATCTCAAACGGGCAGTTAAAATGTGGCACATAACGAACCATTATAATTTCAAGGTAGTGGATTCGAACCCAAGAGCATGGGCAGTGAAATGTACTGATATCCATAACAGAGGTTGTAAATGGAGACTCAGAGGCAATTATAAGAAACATGGTGAGTGGTTTCACATCACTAACCGATCGATAGCTCATTACTCACCCACCAGCCTGTACACAGGTCGATTCTAGCCTGGGATGGACATGTCAGTTTATTTATGTATTTCAGTGATTGCAGATTTGATGGTTAAGGTGATATTGGTTTTTAATAAATGTGTTGACTTTACTGTAGGAGCATGAGGTATTGCATTGTCGGTGCAGAGGGGCGAAGCTCAGGCGACCAGCCGGCATACCTATAGAGGTTGACGAGCAACTGGTGCCATTCCTGTCTCGGGCAGGGTTCATAGGGGCGGCTCAGATGCCTTTCATTCAGCTGGATTGGCATCTCCTTACAGCTTTAGTCGAGAGATGGCAACCAGAGACGCATACATTTCACATGACAACGGGAGAGTGGTCTGTGACCTTATAGGATGTTGCTGTCCTTATGGGTCTCCTCGTAGATGGATTGGCAGTTACGGGTATGGCTAGGCTGGATTGACTTGATTTATGTGGGGAGTTGCTAGGACTCCGGCTCGAGTCCAATGTTGACATGGATGGTGGTCGCCAAAAGATGTCGTGGTTGGATAGCCACTTTACCGACCTACCTGATTTTGCTGATGATTTGATGATCAGACGCTACGCTAGGGAGTACATTTTGCTGCTGCTTGGGGGATTTATTATCGTAGACAAGTCCTCCAATCACGTCCATCTTATGTACCTCCAGCTGTTTCGAGACTTTGAGAGGGCCAGACAGCACGCGTGGAGAGCAGCTTATTTGGCTTGGCTATACAGGCAGCTATGCTTGGCTTCCCACATCGACACGGGGGACATGGCAGGACCATTAGTTGTCCTCCAGATATGAGCATGGGAGCACTTCTCCCATATTGCCCCAGTACGTCGACTGCATACATTAGTTACCGCGGGCCGCCCACTCATCGGCCATTGGGGTGTGACTTTTGACGTGACCTGAGTATCCACTTATCTGCTGATTGAGTATCGCGCTTCTTTTGCTCGACAGATAGTGCATCATGGATGATATCCGTTCCCTCATATACCTCAATTGATTTCCAATGTCTTATACTCTCAAATTGCTGTAGTTCGATCGTTTATTTATGCAATAGTTCACTTTTCCTACTGCATCAGGTGGTGTAGGACCCTTATAGTCCGATCTTGCCCTCCCTGCCTCCATATTGCCTAGCAGGTAGCAATGTTTGGCGTGCACAGGTCCCACTGGTTTGCTTCTACCTAGTCGAGCACTACTATCTTGACAGAGTGCTTAGATAGTTTGGTGGCTTCCAGGAGATCCCAACAACAACCCTTCCCCCCCCCCCCCCCCCCCCCCCATGCCGACATGAGACCCCTCCATGAGATTAAACATGAGAGGACGTTCCGAGTGGAACTGGCAGGTCGAGCACTCCAGGTGGATAGCTGAGTAGGATGCTCGGCGTGATTGTATAGTTGAGCTGCCAGATTTGCTTGCTGGGACATCTGATGATTACTTCCAGTGGTATCATGTGATCACCTGACGCTGGATCGGTCGCACGGGAGCTATCATACGATATATGGTAAGATCACTGTCTCTGTAAGCTTTATATGGACTTGTACTGACTTGGCAGCTATTTACCGATATACTTTTTTGCTATTACTCGGAGGCTGATTTCATTTATAACATCCCAGACATGCTCCCAGAGCTTACTCTATCCACTGCACGAGATGTCTGTCGTGTAGTGGAAGAGTTCATGGGGTTGAATTTTAATGATCCAGTGCCACCAGCTCCACCATCAGTAGCAGCTGAGGGTGACCCACAGTCTCATACCTTTTAGAGACAACATCCTCCTAGAGAGAGGCATAAGCGGGGGCGGGGACGGGGACGGGGACGGGGACGGAGACGAGCTCGAGCACCAGGTATACAGATTAAAGATGAGCCTGAGTCGTCCGATCTACCTTCACTTGATGAGGGTGGTCCTTCCCAGCTCATTTAGGACGCGGCTGGCCCGTCATCAACATCTTACGATATGGGGGACACCCCCATGCCAGACCCGTCATATACTGAGTTCCATGCCCCCCTGGCTCCACAGAAGAGACGACCATCGCCATCACATGATATAGGGGAGGGTCTCACACAGGTTGAGCCAGACCCTGTCCCATTCCATCAGTACAGTGCTGCTATTGGAGATGAGGATGCTGCAGTTACAGAGATTGTTCCATCTACACAGCATCCTCATCTGTGTAACCCGTTACCCAGGACGTACGTGAGGCGAGATAAAGGTCAAGGACGAGGGAGGCGGGACACACACAGCAGCAGTAGTAGAGAATAGATTTTTTTTAATTTTGATTGTTGCATATAGCTTCTTACTTTTTTGTATTATTCTTGTATGCAGATTATACTCATTTTCTCTTGTACATTTTAAGATAACCATTAATCAACATTTTATTTCATATTATATATTATGAGTTTACAATTTCCCATATATTGATTATACCGTGCTGAGAAAGAATCACAATACTGCTGTGATTGAATGATTGTGATTATGATTGAGAATGTGTGTTTAGACGGATTAGTATTATAGCTGTGTTGTATTTGGATTGGGCTTGGGAATACTACAGTTTCTTTGTCCTTTAGCTAAGGTGGAGTATGGTTAATGGCTCGTATAGCTGTTTATATTTTTACTTGACAGGTTTTATATGTAATTTTTTTGGTTTCTCAAATAATAAAGTGATATATATAAAAATGGAGCCTGATCTCGTCTCTTCAAGAAACGAGACTATATTGCCTAATTTCTTTCTGATGGCATTTTCATAATTTATTTTAAAAATAATAATATTTTATTCCTTTTCTCCCGATTTTTTAATTTTTTTTTTAGTTTTATTTCTCTTTTCTTTTTGTTTCTCGTAAAATGGATTACTGCTTTTACCGCCCTTTAAGCCCGTCCTTTCTCGTCATATTCATCTTCCTCTCATTAACCCATGCCCCCCCAGAAAGGCAAAAGTGGTCTCACCTTCCACAGTCACATCAGCATAAAGTAAAGCAAAACATTAGACTATACAAAAGAGGAGGAGGAAGAAGAAGAGTAATAGGATAGAGTCAGAAAGATGAGCACAGTGGATAAAATGCTGATAAAGGGTATCCGGAGTTTCGACCCGGAGAACAAGAACGTCATCACTTTCTTCAAACCCTTAACTCTTATCGTCGGTCCTAATGGTGCTGGTAAAACGGTAAATACTACCACTCATTCACACTCCATCTTTCTTCCTTCTCTTTCTCTTGCCTTTTCCTGGAAATACTTTTTTTTTTATGCATTATTTAGGGCTGGCAATTACTGGACTCTTATAATTAATATTGTGTTCATTTTAGTATCGCGGCGAACTTGACACAAAATTAAGGATAGGTTTCTTTCACAGTTGGGTTTCTTCTTTTTGCTGTCAGATTGTTAAGGAATAGATAGAGTCCTATATGCTTCCAGATAAGATAAAATACGAATTAGATACCAATAAACTGTTATGATCGTCGTAGCAAGCAGTGAGTGAGGTGGTGGAAGAATAAGGAACGACGGCTGGCCTTTGATGGTAGCATTTAATAGTCACGGAAATGTGCATGAGAATCAGGAAATGATTCCTCTGCTGCCACCTTTTGTCTTCTTCCATGCAGTTTTTATTCTTTATAAGCTCAGTCGACCGTAACAGTGATTTTATACCTAATTCAATCCAATGCTAGAGTAGATTTTTTCCCTCTCAAACTGTTCTCATTTAAATGGAAGATTAATAGATAAATATTTTATTATAGCTGTATTTCATTTATAAATAATTGTAATTCTATTACAATCTTGTTAAAATAAAAGGTAAATTATATTGAAAAGTATCGATATTTAGGGATAAGTTCATATGAGGTATCAATGTTTTACAAAAGTGGTTAAAAAGAGGATTGAAGGCTAAGCAAAGTGAGTTAAATAAGTATTAATAATTGATCATTAATGAAAATTAAGGAAACTTAACTGAATAATAATTTAAATGTTGACACAATTTTGCAAAATGTTGATAACTTATTTGATTTGTATTGTAAAATATTGATTTCTCTTTTTAACGCTTCAAAATATTGATATCTTAAATGAATTTATCTCAAAATATTGGTATATTGCAGATAATTTACTCTAAAATCAAATTCAGGGACTCAAAATCGCTTTTATTTTCTTACCTTCTACTATTTAAGACCTTTGAAATGTTCAAAAAATGATTGAAATTCCAACTTTCACATGTGATTTTCTATCCCACAACAAAGCCTCCTCTTCCAAGTAGTGTTGGGGACGTGTGGTGGAGGTGAAGATGGAAGCCAATGATTGGTAAAGGCGATTAATTAAAATGTTTATAAAATCAGGAAAACTGATTTTTTTCTTTTCCTTACTGTCTATATATATTTGTGTTGTTTATCATTACCACAAACTGTCTTCCATTATTTGCTGCCAAAAACCACAAGGAATTTACAAATTCTTGAAGTTACAATGGTAATATATGGTAGTTGCACAATTTTAATGGTAAATGTCAAAAAGAGTTTGGGAAACATTTTCACAAAACAAACACACTGGCACACCTGCACAATTTGCTATCTCTAATATTCTAATCACATGAGTAGATGTTCATTTATCTAACAATTTATAATGTTTATGCAGACTATTATTGAATGCTTAAAGCTGTCATGTACTGGTGAATTGCCTCCTAATGCTAGGTCAGGTCACAGTTTCATCCATGACCCGAAGGTACTTACTTTCCAAGCAGCTATGGTTGAATGATTTTTTAAATCTTTATTTTCTTGGTGAATCATCAACTTCTATTTTTTTTCCCCCTTTTCTAAATAACCTTCATCCATGACCCGAAGGCACTTACTTTCCAAGCAGCTGTGGTTGAATGATTTTTTAAATCTGTATTTTTTTGGTGAATCATCAGCTTCTATTTTTTTTCCCTTTCTAAATAACCCAGCATAAAGTTGGAAATGGTTGTGCAGTTTGAGTTCTTACTGTAAATTGATTTAGAACTACAACCTGTCTTGTACATAATATGGGATCTTGCAGTGCAGTATTAATAGGATGTCATTATCAATATGTTTTGGCTTAGAAGACAGAGAAATATAATTGTATTGGACAATGTAGAACTGGATTAGCTTAGCCTCCGATATGTTGCTTTCGCTGAGAAGTTGCTGGCTTCGCTGGAAAGTTTATAGAGGAAGTCATGCTATTCACAATGTTCATGCAGAGTTATAAGACTATGTTAAGCCTCTATCTTTATGATGTTGTAAGCTGTTTTTCCTTTGCTTTTCATCACAAATTGATGTTAGTAAGTGCCTTAACTAGCATTATGGAGCAAATGACACACATGCAATGCAACCTAACTATTTGTAGTTTGGCTTCATCTGGTCCGCTTTTTTTGATGTATGGATAGTGTAATTTGTAAGTTAAATGCTCAGGAATAGTAAAAATTTATCTTACGTTTCCAGCTGCACATAGATTGACATAAACTGCCTGTGCAATTACAAGCCTAGAAATCAACAACTTATCTCAACACATTATGGCATTACACCATGTAAGAATGCATCCATTGGGGATATGGTAGACGGATGTCACCAAATATCATCTTTGGAGGGGATCTATGGGCAATAAGCCCCATTATATAGTTATTGAAGAAAGTGGACAATTCACTGAAGTTTTCTTTCTCCACCTTTTCCTTTTCCTTCTTCTTTTCGCGGGTGTCCCTGGGGGGGTCGGTGCAGGGGGTTTGCAAGTTAATTGAAGCCAGATGATATAATGTTGTTTGTAATAATTTTGTTTTTCAACTCTTACAGATTCCTAACATGGGCTTGTTCTCTCGTGATTGAAGGTTGCAGGGGAAACAGAAACTAAAGGACAGATTAAACTACGGTTCAAGACAGCTGCTGGCAAAGATGTAGTTTGCATTAGGTCCTTTCAGTTAACACAAAAGACATCTAAAATGGAGTTCAAGGCAATTGAGAGTGTGCTACAAACAATTAATCCACACACAGGAGAGGTAATGAGAAGTAGTTGTGTTTCGTTGTTGCCTGCATAGGCTGTTATGACTAAGATGCCCTTGTGTGTTATATAGATTGTTCATAAGGCATACGAAGTTGATTTATTCTCATAGTTTGAAATATTTAGCCAACAATTTTGAAGCAGTATGTACTTAAAGAAAAAAGAATTGGATGTGTTAATCTTAAATTTGGAGGATGGTGTGGACCTTTAGAGTGAAGTGAAGGTTCTGGTTAGACATTGCCCATGCTAAATGATGAAAGGATTGAGTGATACCTTACAATAGAATAAAAGTTTTTCTGAACAAGTGCCTCCTAGGCACTTGACAGGAGTTATAGAATGAAATTTTACATATTTTAATGTAGTTGTAGCTTTGGTAAAATTTGCACTACAATGTTCCTTGTTTCGTCAAATAATTAAGTGCTTCATTGGGGTATTGCTAGTCTAGTCTAGGAAGAAGGTTTGTGCCTCTTCACATTCAAATTTGGCTCAAAATTTTTTTCCTAGTAATAAGGATGACATCTTGATACGAACCATGCTAACCTGTGGCGAAAGCCGTTGCCTAAATTGGAAATTAAATCCAAGATCGTTCTAAGAATGCATAGGAGAATTGCGACCTGTTGCTTAACAAAGCAAGAACCTTGGTATAAAAGGAGGACGCTACAATCGGTGATGGAAAACCGATTGATAAGTCTTGGTGAACGTTATGGGCAAACCCGATAAGTTCAAATAGGTTTTCTAGAACCAAAGAGAATCAACTCTCAAATTTGAATTCATTAAAGATATGCCATCCTCTAAAACACAAATACAAAGGTCTATATATACGAATACTTGAAAACCTAAAAGACATAAAAAAAAACAAAGCTTTTCGGACACAAAGGCTGGCGACTTAAAAATAAAAACATGAAATTGGAACAAAGTTGTAGCAAGAAGGTTGGCGGTGTAAACCTCTACGCCTGTGGCGTAGACATCAAAGTGGACGGCCTTTAAGGCAGCTTAGGTCTCCTCATCCGTATCATGCTTATTATCCACTTCTAATCGACATCATTTAATCTCGATCATTCTCTCATTCCTTGAAAGGATTCGTCCTCGGATCAACATCATCTTTGCAATTGATTGGAATGGACCATCTCCTCTTGGATGCAATTTGGAACTCACTATTGTGAAAGTTTCTTCTTACACGTGCACCCAATCGCCTGGTTCAAATGCAGTTTCATTGTGCCATTTGTTGGCTTGCTTTGCATATTGCTTGGCCAATTCTACCTTCTTTTTACCTAGAATTGCATGTTCAACAACAGGTAATGGAAGTAATTCTCTAAAAGGAGGTGCTTCATTTGCAATTTTTTGGAGGAAACAAATCCTTAAAGTTCTGCAACAGAGAAATAGCTTCAGTAGGAAAAGAATAGTTAAGATCGTTAGTCGAAAAACAAACATCCTTGTACAATGATACAAGTGGTTGTGCTTTGCAAACATAACGCTCTTAATCTCATTTTTTAAAAACACTTCTTATTTTTCTCTAATTTTTTCTCTTACTGCTCACTAGTGTATTTTTGTCATTCTTTTTCACACTCTCACTCCTTTTTTCACTCTCATTCTTTTTATCCCTCTCACTCTGTTTTTTCCTCTTTTTCTCGGAATTCTCTCGCTATCCTTATCTAATCCTCACAAACTTCCCATGGTTTGAGGGGTGTTAAAATCACATGCATTTTGCTTAGTACAAAAGAATAGTGATTCTTGTATCCATCATGCTTGGCTCTTCTATCAAACTGCCATGGTTGCCCTAAAAGTATATGAGTATCTTGCATTGGTATCATATCACATAATACTTCATCATGATACTTTCCAATGGAAAAAACAATCAGAACCTGCTTAGTTACCTTAATTTCTCCACACTCATTTGACCATTGCAATTTGTAAGGTGTTTGATGCTTCAAGATTTTTAAATTTAACTTGTTCACTAATGAGATACTAGCAAAATTTGTACAACTCCCACTGTCAATAATCAAGCTGCACATCTTGTTATTCACATGGCATCTAATATGAAAAATATGATCACACGAAACCTCATCACCATCATCCCTCAATAGATTTGGATTCACTTGTATTTCACTCAATTTTTTTTTTTTTTTTGAATCAAACCCTATACCTAAAACCATGAATTTCACAAGAACAATTAAACAAATCAGAATCAATTTTTTTTTTTTTTTTTAATTTGTAGCAAAGACTAAAAGAATTAGATCAAGGAAACTAGATCAAACCGTAATCCCACGATTTTTTTTTTAATAACAAAACACTAATGAATTTCAACAAGATCTAATAATTCAAAACTAACCAAAAAAAAAAAAATGAAGGATATGAACGATTTGGGTTAGAGTTTCTATATACCTTCCTCTAATCGAATTGGATTATGATGATTCTTAGAAAATCTTTGCTTTAATACCAAATGATTCAAGCTATGTCAACCCGTGATGAAACACGTTACGTAAATTGGACATTAAATCCAAGATTGTTCTAAGAATGTATGGAAAAATTGCGACCTGTTGCTTAATAAAGCAAGAAACTTGGTGTAAAAGGAGGACACCACAATCGGTGATTGGAAACGATTGATAAGTCTTGTGAACGCCACAGGAAAACCCAATAAGTTTAGATAGTTATTTTTAGAACCAAAGAGAATCAACTCTCAAATTTCAATTCATCAAAGATATGTCATTCTCTAAATCACAAATACAAAGGTTTATATATACTAATACTTAGAAACCTAAAAGACATAAAAATCAAACAAAGCTGTTGGAACACCAAGGCTGGCGGCCTAGAAACAAAGCTGGTGGTCCAAAAATAAAAACTCGAAACTGGAGCAAAGTTGTAGCAAGAAGGCCGGTAGTGTAAACCTCTACGTCGCGGTGTTGACATAAAAGCCGAGGCCTTTAAGGCGCCCTAGGTGTCATGGTCTAGGCTCTTGCTAGCACATTTAAACCGTGTGGCGCTTACTATCCTACCTCTGTAGTAGTAAGCAAGTGTAAGATCTGTAAGCAACACACACACAAGCAACGGGAAGTAACCAACAACAAGTAAAAAGGGACATGGCAATAATCAATGTAGAAATAATACACTTTTATTAATATCAACTGTATAAGGCTACAGAAAAGTGTGTGTGGGGGTAATATGTAAAATGAGATATTATTGATTGTGGGCAGTCAAAGAATGAGTAAGAGCTTCTATCTAGAAGAGTACTTATACCCCCACAAAGAGCTTTATATGTATTTGTGGCTCTAGTAGGAGGAGACATTGGTTTTGGTGAGAAGATAACACCTTCAAATTAAAATAATAATAAAAATATTTACAAGTCCTCCCCTTAAATACCTATAATACAAGAGATTGTCACATTAGTTCTGCTCGACTGTATCATGCTCATTATCCACTTCCATACTATTCTTGAAGCTTATGCAATTTTGAAAGGCTTTAATTGATGCCATCTGATCTCCATCACATCTTTTATTGGATTCTGAGCAGCTGTTGAAATTTTGATCCATGTTTATATTCTTACAGTGCATTTATTTGAGATCATGGCCTCTAGTGTACTTTTTGAGTTCAGTTCCACAACTATGTGCTTAAAAGTTTAAACTTGTAGATTGACGTGTGCTTTTTTGTTCATACTTTAATATCTCACCTCATGTTTGAGCTTAGATGTTAAGGAAATAATTGAGTGGTTATTCAATGACAATGTTGGGGATTAAAGTAGCTTGCTCAGCCACCATGTTGAATTTAGGTCCACAACCATTTCAGCTAAAAGCTTAAACTTATTAGATGGGTGTGACATTATATGTTTTATAATTTGAAGCCTTTCTTCATGTTTGAGTTTGAACATTGACTAAGACCCATGATGGAGAAATAATTACATAGGTAGTAAAATAAAAATGTGAGTAAATCCTATAATGTAGAAATGATACCATGTTGATGGCTATTTGATCTAAAGATTTAACCTTGTAGATCGGTGTTGCTTTTATATGTTACTTTTAACGGGGCTTGTATGCTTGCCATTTAGGGGAGCTTTTGTGCCAGCTTATCTTGTATTGGATCTGATAGGCTAATTTATAATTAAAGTTCCTCTACTAGATTTGTTCAGTGTGGTTGTTTGTCATGATGCGCGAGTGTTACTTGGAAAGCACATGTTTGGGAATTTATTATCCTGAGCAAATTCAGCTTTCGATCTCAACTTATTATTTATGGCACCACCAGTATTGCATTTCCAATGATTATATAACCGTCTCTGTTATTTTCCTTTGACCTACAGAAAGTTTGCCTTAGCTATAGATGTGCTGATATGGATCGGGAAATCCCTGCTTTGATGGGAGTATCAAAGGCTATTTTAGAAAATGTTGTATTTGTCCACCAAGATGAAGCAAACTGGCCATTGCAAGATCCTTCCACGTTGAAGAAGAAATTTGATGATATCTTCTCTGCTACACGGTATTTTTCTTGACATGGCATTAATATATAGCATATTCCACAACTTGTTGCCTGACTCCCATCCACCAACAGAGGTTGAGATAAATAACTTTGTAGTGGCTGTTCTTCTTGGGTTTTCTAATGGCCATATTTATATTTATAATTATATTTACTTTTCAGTAACATCATGATGCTTTAAGGTGCTAATTATGAGCTTTCTGGCACTTTATTCTGCTTTAGCCTACGACATTTCTATTGTGCACTTGTAAATATGGTTGCATACTGATCTCAAATCAAGCTAAAATGCAACTCTATCTAATTTCTCTTATTTATAGTGCAATTGCCTCTCTGGTAAGACTCAAAGAAATATTTCAAAGAAATATTTTTCTAGAAAGTTAAATTGTTTTAGGCTTCTTCAGTAAAACAAGATTCGTGAACTTCAAGAAGAACTACTTGGATTGATGAAGCTCTCAGAATTTTTGTGTTGCGTACGTAGATTTGGGTATGTGATAGGGTTTGTCATAAGCGGTGAAGAAAATGAGAATGAAAAAAACCTTGATGCACCGAGCACCTTTGCTATTCTCATGCATGAAAGTAGTGAGGTGGTGGAAGATTTAGTTGCTTCCTCTCTTCTCTTCACCCTTCTTTTATTTGAAAATCAAGGGTTTGTTTGGATTGTCTGATTTTTATCTGTGTTTGTATCAAATTTGCATTTGTAACTTATTTGTATTATATCTGTATCATATCTGTTTAGTCCGTTTATAACTATCAGTTTTTTATCAGTATCTGTTTTTTAACAAACATCTATTTGAAAACGAAAAAAAATATGATGCCAAAATGACCAGAATATGATGAAACAAGCAGACCCAACTAAGTCCTAAATATTACCTCCATGTCCTTGACTATATTTACCACAGTAGTCATACTATTATCACCTTTATATTTGTATTAGTATATAGTTAATGATTTATTTATTCTTCCTCACCATTTTTCTTCACTTCTCCCATTGCTTAACATCTTGGGGTCCTCTTAGAATGCACTTGCCATCACCTTAGGTCTATCACAAACAAAGCTTTTTCATTTTCTACTCTCACCACCAAGATATGGGTTTTTAAACATGTTGTAGACATCAACTCGGTTTGCATAACTTTTCTACTGTTCATGTCCATTAAAAATATGAAGTTACATGGCCACAGTTATCTTTAGTACCTTCAAACTTGTTATGCATTTTTTTAAGAAGTATCTCAATGATGTAGCCATTTCATTTTGCTGCATAATCTCCTTTTCTTTTAATCTACTTCGCTATTGTTTATTGTTTGAAATGGAACATTCAAATGGGATGATTTATCGAATGCAATGCATCTTTCAGGTACACAAAGGCCTTGGAAGCCATAAAGAAGCTCCACAAAGATCAGTCTCAAGAGATAAAGACCTATAAACTGAAGTTAGAAAACCTGCAAACCCTGAAGGATGCTGCATACAAGGTATGTACTATTACGATATTCCTCATGAGTGCATGAGAAAATGAAATTTGGTGGTTAATTCCACCTTATTGAGAAAAAAAGTGCCAACTAGTTGTCTAAGGTTGTTTCTAGTGCCTTGTCGGTGCTTCAATCCTATTGAGGACAATGGGTGGGGTATTGGGTTATGGAATTCTGACAGAGCTTATTCCTCTTTTTATGTAAAGAGTTTGTTCCTCTTTGCTTGGTGGTAATGTGTCGGGCCTTTCTGGTCAATTGATGAGTAAATATGGTGCTAATTTGGTGTGATAGTATGTATTTTTCGATGTTTACTTTGTGACATAAAACATGTTTGGTGTTTGTGTTATTGATGTCCAATCTTCAATGCAAACCCTTGACAAGAGATGCTTTAGTGATCCTGGCCCTAATGTAAATCTCACTTACTGTGCCAGCTCTTGACTATTGTTTAAACTTTCTAGATTTGATTTAATGATCACATGTGTATGCATCATCATTTAGCTTACAATCACCTTATGGTTTTTATCAATCAGAACATGACTTTCAATCAGTAGCCTATGGATTCATGGATTAAATATTGTTTTTTGCATGTAAACTTATGAATTTGTTGTTAACAAGGATTGTAAAGGTTGGCCCTTGTTTTTGCTATTTACACATTCTCCAGTTTTCTTTCTGGTACACATACATGGTTGAGAAAGAGATCATGTTATTTGCACCTATCCACACATGCATTGCCTTTATACTTATGTAAATATAATAGAGCGTAATGGGAAAATCGTATATTCATTGATTCATAGGTTAGACATATATATATGTGTGATTTAATGGACAAACAAGGAAAATCCTTATTTAAGATTAATCAATATTATACATTAATTAGTATATATTTACTATCCGTAGCACCTCTCTTAAGTTGGAGTATAGATACTAATCATGCCAGCTTGTTGCAAAGGTAATCATGCTGAACCTCATTTAAAGCATTTGCAAAGAAGTCTCCTTTTGTTCTCCAATTTTCACAAACCTTGTGAAAATCAACTCTCGGTGAATTTTCTGATGAACAAAGTGCCTATCTATTTCAATGTACTTAGTTCGTTCATTAAACACTGGATTCGATGCAATATAAAGAGTAGTTTGGTTACCACACCATAGTTTTGCCAGTAGTTAGATGTTGAGGCCTACTTCATTTAAGAGTTGATATATCCATACTACTTCACACACTGACATTGTCATTGCTCTATATTTTGATTCAACACTTGATCTAGATATAACTTTCTTCTATTACTTCTCAATGAAATCAAATTTCCCACAATATCGAGAAGTACATATCTTGTCTTACTTGGATCTTGTCCAATCAGCATCTAAAAAACACTCGATACTAGTATGGCCATGATTCTTATACAAGAAACCGTATTTGGGTGCTCCCTTTAAATAGCACAAGATTTGCTTTATGGCAGCTTAGTGATCAACTATTGGAGCTGACATTTACTGACTTAAAATATTGACCGAATATGTAATACCTGGATGAGTTATTGTAAGAATTCAATTTTTCAACCAACCTTCTATATCTTTCAGTATCCTCAAACAACTCATCCTCTCTTGTTAGTTGCAAATTAGGAATCATTAGTGTGGCACATGGTTTAGCACCCAATTTTCTTGTTTCAGATAATAAGTCAAGTACATATTTTCTTTGAGACAAAAAAATGCCTTTCTTACTCCTTATTACCTCAACACTTAAAAAGTATTTTAACATCTCTCAATCCTTACTTGGAAATTGACCGTGAAGGAAAGATTTGAGATCTAAAATACCTGTAACATCATTGCTAGTAACAATATCATCCACATATATTACTAATAAGATAATACCAGTCATAGATTGCCTATAGAAAAAAGAATGATCAAATTTGTTTTTCTTCATCCCAAATCTCTCAACTGCTTGGCTAAATTTCTCAAACCATGCACGGAGATTCTGCTTTAAACCATACGGAGATTTACAAAGATGACAAACTTTGCTTGACTTCCCTTGAGCAATAAATTCAGGAGGTTGCTCTATATAAACTTCCTCTTGAAGATTTCTATGTAGAAAAACATTCTTGACATCTGGATGATAATGAGGCTAGCTATGCATTGTTGCCATAGAAATAAATAACCAAATAGGCATTAACTTAGCGACAGGAGAAAAAGTGCCAAAGTAATCCACTTCATAAGTCTAGGCATATCCTTTAGCAACAAGATGAGCTTTCAATTGAAAGATCCATTTATAATCAATAGCCTTCTTTCTTGCAAGTAAGGTTCCCAAGTATCATTTTTATCCAAAGTATTTATCTTCTTTATCATTGCACTAAGCTATCTTGAATGGGATAAGGTTTCATGAATAGTTTTAAGAATAGAGATAAGAGTCAAGAGATGCAGCAAAAGAAGAGGTGGTTGACAGATTATAATAAGACCCAAAAGATGAAATAGGGTAAGTACATTGGCGTTTTACCTTTACGAAGAGCAATGAGAAGGTCGTTCTTGGAGACTGGATCCGATGACGAGGTAGCTGTTCAGAACATGCATCAAGGGTTGGTCAGAAGTACGTTGTTTGCGAGAATAAACCTGAAGGGGAGGTTTAGGTGTAGGTATAGTGGATGTAACTGCGTAAACTAACAAATTATCCTCCTCCCCTTGACTTGCATTGTTGGAAGGTGGAGAGAATGAGGTATCCTCTGGAATAGCAACGTCAATTGAATATCTATCAAGGCTAGGGTTATAGCATCTATATCCCTTTTGAACACGAGAATACCTAAGAAAAATCCACTTCAGTGACTTGGGATCAAGTTTTGTAACTTGAGGATGCACATTCTAGACAAAACAAGTACAACTAGATAGCTTTGGGTTAATAGGAAATAAAGGTTTATTTGGGAAAAGCTTACGATAAGGAGTCTCCCATCAAGAACATTGGAAGGCATGCGATTAATTAAAAATAGGCCATGGATATTGCATCAGCCCAAAAGTGTTTGGAAACAAGCATCTGAAACAACAAATTTCTATTGGTTTCAAGTAAATGCCTTCCCCCCCCTCTCCAACCTCGTTTTGTAATGGTATATTTACATTACATAAGAAGTTTGGGGAATAATACCATTTTTAACCATGTACAATTGAAAATATTCAAATAATTATTCTTTGGCATTATCACTTCGCAATATTTGGAATTACCTGTTTTGTGATATGTGGCACCAAAATCATTGACTTATTTTGAAGATGAAGAAATAAGACGTGTGTTTGGTTTGCCTGACTTAGCGATGATAATAATAGGAGTAGATAAAGCCTTTAAGGACTTTTGATACCGTGAGGACTTGGCAAATTCATCTTCAGACACCATAATTGATACACAACGAAAATAGAAAGCTAAGAACTCAAGCCAAGCGAAGATCAAAGATGCCAGAGAAAGTAAAGCTTACCAAGTAAGATTCCAGCTTGTGCGATTTCTCTAATAATCCTTTCTTCTCACTTTCTCTCCCCTTCCCCCCCTCCCCCCCTCCCTCCCCCCTCTTTCTAGCTTCTTTATTTCCTCTATTTATACCACTCTAGTTACTATCATACCATAACTAACTGCTAACGATAGAACACCAATCATACTTTGCCACATCAGCACACACACACACACAAACAAACACATACAAACAATATACCATAAACTCCTTACTAAACTTTTTCTATAAACTTTCAAAAAAGGCTTTTGTACACTCGGTATCGTATCAATAATGGATTTCTCTAATGCATCATTGGAAGAGGCGACATATGTTGATCGAGATCCTTGACTCTTATTCTACAATTTTCTACAATCACGTTTTATATGCACCTACTTATAGCAGTAGTGATGCACAATCACTCCAGATTTCTGTCATTGGGTATTAACTCCTTTACCACTACTCTTGTTTTGTTGTCTTATAGGTTCATAATAATGACTAACAAATGCACTACTAGGTTGAATAGAACGAGAATTTTTTGTATGGAGTATCTTGCTATATGTGTCTTGCAAGGATGAGATCGTAGAGTCAGAGAGAATATGAGACTTAGCTGTTTCAAACTCAGATTAAACATTAGCTAAGAAACTCATCACAATCATCTGTTTTCTTTTAGCTTGTTGAACTTGCACATCAAGACTGAAGGGTAATAACATATTAAGTTGAAGTATTCTTAAAATCCAAGAAGTAGGTTGTTAAAGACCTATCTTGTTTTGCAGCACGATAAAAGGCCTTGCAAACGTTATAAATACAGGAAACATTCCCTTTTCCAGAATTCAAAAAATCCATGTATTTCATCAATTCCTTAACATATTCATAGTGGTTAATCAACCCAATAACCTCATTATCAACGGACTTATGTATTTGCAAGAATAACCGAACATCCTCCCTTAGCCAAATTTGATCTTTTGAGTGGATTTCCAATCATATAATCATTCTTATCAATACTCTATAAGTAGAGACTTACAATTTTGCTCCAATCTAAATAGTTTTGACCCATTGAGTTTATGTTTCGTGATCTTCAACATCATAGGAACCACATTAGACACAACAACAGATTTTGTATCATTAATTTCTTCCATAATTTCAAATCAAATACCCACAATCAGCAGCAGAAAAAAAAATAAAATTGGAGCAACGGTCAAACCTAACAATCAACAGATATATGGAGCAACCACCAAACCCAACACGAACTAGAGCTCAATGCACAATACGACCGATCCCAATTAACAACTTCCACTGTATGAATGAAATACAAACCAAAGCTTAACACACAAATCTGAGGGCAAGACCAAACTTTAATGCAGAAGCTAATGGAGTACATCAAAATACAAGCAAAACCCTAATCTTCACAAAAACTTTACACCTAAATTCATAACAGTCAAAGTAATGAGACCTACATCATACAAACTTAAGCGAGTCAAATGACGGCAATAAGAGGAGTTTCCAACGTCACATGTACCCTCACTTGCTGATGCATGTACCCAAACACAGACCTTAGTGGTGGGGTGTGTGTTTCATGCGCAATGCTATTGGCTACCGAGATCTCTAGAAGTGTTCGTCGGAGGGAGGGTGACATGTCTTCCTAGGTTAATAGTGACGAAAAAAGAACACCTTCAACACCTCACAAACTCTTGACAGACAAGATCTCAATGTATCGCTAACTACCGCAATTATGTTGAAATTCTTGACAGACAAGATCTCAATGTATCACTAGTTACCACAATTACACCTTCAGCACCTCCCAAACTCTCAACACACAAATCTTTGGGATCATGTAATTTAATAGTGAGTAATGAAAAAATTGTATTTCATTGATTCATAGGTTACACACATATATACATGATTTAATAGACAAAAAAGAAAAGAAAAGAAAATCCCTATTTAATACTAGTTAATATGATACATTGATTAGTATATATTTACTATCTATAACAACATAAAAATTGTTCCCATTTTCACTTTCTTTGATAGATTTGATTGATAATGGCTGATGCTTTTCAGCTTCGTGAAGCATTTCTCAAGATCAAGAAAAAACAGAATCTTTGAAAAATCAATTGCAAGAGTTGAATCGAGCATCCAAAATATGGATGCTAAAATTCATAATGCTGAAGTAACGAGAAGGATTTGCGGAAACTTCAGGAACAGATTGCAACCAAGACGGCACAAAGAGGAACTCTGTTTAAGGAGCAGCAAAGCAGTATGCAGCCTAGCCGAGGAAAATGAAGTATTATATTTTTCAAGCTACTTTTTGCCTTATTTTTTTTTTTTCCTATTTTGATTGTCAGCGGTTGATCTAAGAGTTTTGGCATAATGATCTAAGAGTTTTAGCACTAAAGATCAATGTGGGTTCACATGTGTATTTAATATCTTTTGATGCCTGTGACATGGAAATATTTAAATGAAGCTGAATCAGTGGTGCTGTTACAAACAATTCTGGTTTCAACCATTATTCCTTATGAGCGAGTATATTCAAGGAAGAAGAAGAAAACAGTGTAGTGGACTGTTGGTTTTTGTATTGATAATATTGTTATGTTTAGTGCTTGTGTGTCAATGGACAAGTGTCGTAGCATATTGTTTGTTGTGTCTTTGCCCAGCAGGTGTCTTGTTTCTAGGATATTAGGTGTGATAATGGTAGTCATATCTTGCCATGTGTAAGGCTTAGAATAAAATGGTAGTTATGCCATGGATCTTGATAAATTCAGACTATGTCTTATGGAATAGAAGATCAGATCTTATTTCAACATTTCCTGGTTAATTATTAACCAAGAGATTGTCGGATTCTCTCCAACAAGCCTGAAATTACTGTCAAAATAGAGAAGGAAGGAGGAAATACGCAATCCTACAACAAATTGGTATTAGAGCGGGTCTACATGGAGGAATCAAGCAATTGCAACAGTAGTTTGAGGCCTTCACGAAGTTGTATAGGGAGCAAGGCTCAAATAGAAACTATCTCAACAAATTGCAAACCTTTCAAAGGAAGTCTCCAAAGGAAAGAAAAGATTTCGAGCAGGGTGAAGCCAGCATTGCTGGGAGTGATTTGAGTATTTTTTTTTTGGCATCGAATGGAAGTAGAGAGATTTGTGATGGTTCTGCAAATGGCCAGAATGGAATTTCCTAAATATGATGGTTCGGAAGATCCTATTGGTGGATAATCCCGTTGTGAACATTTCTTTAAAATCAGAAAACTCCTAAGAGAGAGAAATTGGAAATCGTGGCATATCACTTAGAGGGAGATGCCCAACTGTGGTTGTCAAGTTGGAGCGTGATCAGCGAGGTTTAAATTGGATGGAATTTAAAGATCTTTGCCATGCAAGATTTGGACTACCGTTGCGTGATAAACCCTTGGGAAATTAGCCAAACTTAAACAAAGGAGTACGATAGAGGACTACTAAAGACGGTTACTCAGATTGCGGCTCAAATGGGACACTCATGCCTGAACAAGAAGTTGTTTTTTTCTAATGGTTTAAAGGATATTGGCATTGGACGTGGGACTCATGAAACCCAAAGACTTAACTCAGGCCATTAGTTTGTCTTGGATTTTCGAAAGAAAGGCCATGGCGATGAGAGAAGACACGGATTTCCTAAAAAGAAATCCAATGTAGCCATGCCAACCGCAAAAAGTCCTTATATCAGATGACTAAGCAAGTCAAAAAATGGAGGAAAGGCGTAAGAAGGGACTTTGTTTCAATTGTGATGAGCCTTTCACAATTGGGCATCGATGTAAAAGATTATTTTGGTTTGAGTGTTTTGGAGCAACCAGAGAATTGTGATAGTCAGTGGAAGAATTAACAGAAAATCAGTTCCAGGTTTGGAAATATCATTACAAGCCATGGTTGAGGTATCAAAATCACATGATGAAGTTAAAAGGAAAATTAAACGGAAGAAAGTAATAATTCTTGTGAATTCTGGAAGTACGCATAGCTTTATAGATATTTCCATGGTTTGTTACCTTTCCCTTAACATGGAACCCAAGAACCGTTTGAGGTACTGGTTAACAATGGAGATAACATCATAGTGGTGGGATTTGCAGAAATGTTGAGATTATAGTAGATTCTAGGACTTTCATTGTCGATTTGTATACATTGCAGCTATGCAGAATTGATTTTGTCTTGGGGGTTAATTAGCTAAGATCACTTGGGGTCATTGATTTGGGATTTTTGTACAATGAGGATGAAGTTTGTCCTACGACAATGACATTGTGTTGGGGACTTGAAGAGCCTATTCTAAATTCAGCATTGATTGCAGCCATTTCAGAAGTAGAGCGCCAATCTTTTGCAATTACTTTTGACTGAGTATGATGATGTTTTCCAGCCATTGCAGGGAATTCCTCCATCACGGTCGTGTGATCACAAAATTCGATTAATGCTAGAAACAGTTTCGGTAATAGTTCGACCTTATCAGTATCCTCATCAACAAAAAGATAAGATTGAATGAGTGTGTGATATGTTGTCGAAGGGAATCATTTAGGCCAAGTCAGCTGCCTTTTTCTACCTCTGTGCTGTTAGTTCAAAAGACGGACAAATCTTGGCGCTTTTGTGTTGATTACCATGCTCTTAATGAGAAACGGTGAAGTAAGTTTCCATACCGGTTATTGAAGAGCTTTGGAGGAATTACATGGAGCTAAGTATTTTACAAAGTTGGATTTGAGTTTGGGTTATCATCAAGTGTGGATGCATGAAGCGGGCATAGAAAAGACCGCTTTTCGGACTCATCATGGCCACTTTGAACTTACTGTGATGCCATTTGGGCTTACAAATGCTCACATCACTTTTCAAGCTTTGATGAATGAAATATTTAGAGGGTTTTTGAGGAAGTTTGTGTTAGTTTTCTACGACAATATTTTAATTTCATACACTTGATTGAGCATCTACATTACCTCTGCAAAATATTTTCACTGTTGCAACATCATAGCTTTTTCTCAAGTGTAGTAAATGTACATTCGGCAAACAAGAGTATCTTATCTTGGTCATCACATTTCTGGGGAGGGTGTTAAAGCTAATCCTGCTAAAGTGGAAGTAAGTGTTAAAATGGCCAAAACCTCTCAATGTTACTGAACTCTGTGGATTTCTTGGTCTTACAGGATATTACCGACGCTTTGTAAAAAATTATGGTAAAATTGTTGAACCCTTAACATAGATGCTTTGCAAAAATAACTTTTCTTGGACTGCAGCCTCTGAAAAAGCATTTAAAGATTTACAAACAACAATGATAGAAGCGCCCGTCTTGGTGCTGCCTAATTTCTCTCAAATGTTTATTGTTGAGTGTGATGCATCAGATATTGGAATTGGAGCCGTGCTACAACAAGAAAGTAGACCCGTGTCTTACTTTTGTTGGCCTTGTGCTTGACACCATATGAAGCTACCAGCTTATGAAAAAGAATTGATTGGATTGGCTAAGGCTATACGTCATTGGTGTTCATACTCGTGGGGTCACAAATTCCTTATTCGAACTGATCATTATAGCCTTAAATTCTTGCTAGAGTAATGAGTTTCCACTTCTCCACAACAGCATTGGATCAACAAGCTTATGGGCTTCCATTTCGACATTGAATATAAGGCTGGCAAAGAAAATTGAGTGGCTGACGCTCTCTCTCGCAGGGAAGACCGGACTAGTGAGCTTTGTGCCATCTCAAGCTCCCATGCATCTTTTTGAATTGGTCAAGGATGAGGTTGCCACCTCTCCAAAGTTGCAGACTTTCTGCAAACAAATTGATTCGGGAGAAAAGGGTCCAGATTGGTGGATTAAGGAAGGGATGATCTTTTATCGTGGGTGGGTCTATTTGGATGAGCATTCTCCTACTCTTTTAGTTGTGAAGGAAGCCTTTCATAATATACATCATGAAGGGTATCAAAAGACCCTGTGTCGCATTTCGAGGGACTTTTATTGGATCGGTATGAAAAGACAGGTTCAAGATTTGATCCGAGCATGTCCAACTTGCTAGTGAAATAAAACACAACAGCTACTCCCCACTGGACTTCTTCAACCGCTTCCTGTACCAACACAAATTTGATTGGACATTTTTATGGATTTTATTGATGGCCTACCTTCTTCACATGGAAAATCGGTACTGTTGGTTGTTGTGGACAGATTTTCGAAATACGGGCATTTCATTCCGATGAGTCACCCTGACACTGCTATTTTTTGTTGCAAGGATTTTCTTTGATAATATCTTTAAGTTATATGGATTACCCGAATCTATTTTTAGTGATAGGGATGATGTACAAGTGCATTTTGGAAAGAATTATTTTAACTCCACGGAACTTAGTTGGCTTTTTCCTCAGCATACCACCCTCAAGGTGATGGCCAAACCGAAGTTGTGAATCGGACTATTAAGATGTATCTTAGGTGTTTCACAGGAGAGAATCCAAAAAAGTGGGTTGATTGGTTGTCATGGGCCGAATATTGTTATAATACTAGCTACACACTTCATTGAAGACCACTTCCTTTGAAGTGGTTTATGGACGTCCACCACCTTGCTTGCTTTCTTATCATACTGGTTCTGCAAAACTTGAGACAATAGAAAAGGCATTGTTAGAGCGAGATCAGATATGGGTTACATTACGACAGAGGTTGTTGCAAGCACAGGACCACATGAAGATTCAATACGATAAGAAACATCGAGAAGTCACTTTTATGGTAGGAGATTGGGTCCTCCTTAAACTGCAGCCTCATCGGCGATTCACTATTGCTCCGAGATGTAATAAAAAATTAGCCCCAAGGTTTTTCAAGTCGAAGCAAAGGTGGGTACTGTTGCATATAAACTCAATTTGCCAACACAAGTCAAAATTCATCCGGTTTTTCATTTCTCTTGCCTTAAGAAGAATGTGGGAAACTCCCCGACAAATCCCACACTACCACTGATGCAGCAAGGACAATTAATTCCAGCCCCTAAGGCTATTTTGGATGTACGCAAGAGCAAATTAGGTGCTGAGCTACTCCTCCATTGGGATGGTTATTCACCTGCCGAAGCTTCTCGGGAGGATGTCAATATGATTGTTCAGCGATATCCTTTTTTCACGCCTGAGGTCACGTGCGTTCTTGGGGTTTGGGGGATTAATGTTACAAACAATTCTGGTTCAACCATTATTCCTTATGAGCGAGTATATTCAAGGAAGAAGAAGAAAACAGTGTAGTGGACTGTTGGTTTCTGTTATTTTTAGTGCTTGTTTGTCAAGTGGACAAGTGTCCTAACATATTTTATGTTGTGTCTTTGCCTAGCAGGTGTCTTGTTTCTAGGATATTAGGTGTGATGATGGCAGTCACTTGCCATGTGTAAGGCTTAGAATAAAATGGCAGTTATGCCATAGGTCTTGTATAAATTCAGACTATGTCTTATGAATAGAAGATCAGATCTTATTTCAATATTTCCAGGTTAATTATTAACTAAGAGATCGTCGAGTTCTCTCCAACGAGCCCGAAATTACTGTCAAAATATGGAAGCAAGTACGGAATACGCGATCCTATAACAGGTGCTGGGATTCAAATGCATGATCTTCTTCTTTAATTGCAATGCTAGAATTTATACCCATAATCAAATAATCTAAAAGTATAAGTCGTGGGCTATGTTATTTTTATATATCAACAGTTTGGCAGAAATGCACAGAAAATTTCAACTTCCACTAAGCATATAACCTGGATCATTTGATTTTTTCTTCTTTTTATGCCAGATACTGATGAAGAATTAATGGAATGGAAAACCAAGTTTGAGCAGAGAATCGCCCTCTTGGAATCTAAAATTGGAAAGCTAGAGAGGGAGATGAATGATATGGAGACAAAAAGTTCTTTCCTTAAGCGGACAATCAATGAGTATATATGGGATATCAGCAGGCTTCAAAGTGAAGCTGAAGTAATACTCAAATAACAACTAGTTCACTTTATGTAGGCAGTAAAAGGGAAGTACGTTTCTTTATTGTTGTCTTGTTTTGTGCACCTGCAGGCTCATGGATCTTTGAAGAATGAGCAGGATTCTACCATTCGGCAAGTCTTTTCTCGTTATAATTTAGGGCCTCTCCCATCTGCACCCTTCAGCAATGAAGAGGCCTTGAACTTCACAGAGAGGATAAAATCTAGACTCTTGGACCTTGAGAAGGACTTGCAAGATAAAAAGGTAGAGTTCCTTTTCTTTAATTTGAAAATGGAACCTCATACAAATTACACACTCACTAATTTTGTACATAATTTGCTTTGAGATCGTGTGAAAGTAAACTCATGATTTACTGGGTTAATATATTTATTCTGGTTTATGCCAGATTTCTCTTTTCAATTATATGTTTGTTTTTCTTTGAGAGGTAAAATAAAATATTCTCTTAAAGCCATAAAGTATTCACTGACAAGGCTATTTAAGGAGCACATTTCAGAAATCAAATGAGGTGGAGCTTAAGAGGGCGTGGGATCAGTATATGGAGGCGAATGACCGGTGGAAAAATGTGGATGCTCAAAAGCAGGCAAAAGCAGAGATCAAGGTATATTTGAAGTTCTTTCCTCTGCTAACATGTCAGACATCTATTAAATCTCACATGCTTTCTTTCTTTGTTTCTCATGTGCAGAGTGGAATTTTGAAACGAATCGAAGATAAGGAAAAAGAACGTGATTCATTTGAGCTTCGATTTCTACTGTTGACCTATCTCATATTGATGAAAGAGAGAAAAGCATGGTTAGACCTTGGAATTTTCTTGTTTAATTTTAATTAGTATAATTTGAAAGTACTTCACTAAGTATGTGAATAACACTGCCATGGAAAATGTAAATTTAAACATGCAGCGCATTGAGGTTGAAAGGAAGACAAACCAGCTTGCTGAAAGGGAATTCGAGTCTAACATTCGAAAAAAGCAGAGTGAGGTTTATGGCATTGAACAGCAAATTAAGGCTCTTAATCGAGAAAAGGACATTATGGCTGGTGATTCGGAGGATAGAGTAAAAGTATCATTGAAAAAAGCTGAGCTAGAGAGTCAAGAAGAAACACAAAAAACTGTAAGCTATTTCCTGTTGTTTCATATTGTTGATATATGATTTAGATTGGGTGCCATTCCGACTGTGTGATTCAGACTACTGCATTAATACATCTAGATAGCACTTGCCTTTAAACTAAAACTGGGATTAGCTTGAGGATTTGATTAATAGGTCAGTTTAATACGAGAAGAACATGTGATTTTTGAGCTTTACCTGTGAAGAGGATATTATTGTTGTTGTTGGGTTGTGTGTGTGTGGGTGTGTGTAGAAGCAATCCTCATGAATTAAATTGCAACTTTTCTGTGATGAGAGCTCAACTGCCTTCTTTAGACCTCCATCCTATTCTAAACCTAGCTTCTTGAAGCCTGTGTATGTTGATAGTTCTCACCATGATTACTTGTAGTATCTTTTCCCCTTTCATGGACACACAACTAGGGGAAGCGGTAATTGCAAAGCTGCAAACCCCACCCCCACCCTAAAAGGAAAAAAGGGAAAAAAAAAAAAATTCCAAGAAAGAAAGATATATGGGAAGTAGCCTCATTACACTTCAGACACAGTTGGATCTTCATGGAGACTGCTGTAAGACAATAATAAGAATAATACATCTGGGAAGGCACCCAGTGCAGGAAAGATAAGACAATAATAAGAATAATACATCTGGGAAGGCACCCAGTGCAGGAAAGATAAGCGAATTCTTTCCATCCATTTATCTGTCAGTCAGCAGCACTTTCAATAAAACCTCACGTCAACAGAATTCTGGATTCTCTGATCATGCCTCTTGAAGTGTGTGTGTGCTTAATGTGTGAACGCAAGAGGGCTGCTGGTTTGCACTTTGATATATTTTTGATTAGTTCCCAAACACAAAACCCAACCCCCCCTCCCTTCTTTTTTATTTAGGTTGTATTTCCATAACTTAGTAACTTATGCATCTTTCGGGTGACTTGGAGGTTTAGTTATTTTGATTTTAGTCTTCCTATAAAGATAAGTGAAGTGAACAATATGATGTTCTAATTATAATGGTGCTATATTTTTAGGATGATGCTGGTTTAATTCTCTGAGACTTAACACAACTCTGATTCCTTTTGAATTTCTTTCTAGAATTGATGATCACAAGGAGAAAATCAGAGTGGCACTGAAAGGGAGGCTTCCACCTGATAAGGATTTGAAAAAGGAAATTACTCAGGCTGTCAGGTTCGTCTGCTCAATTCTTCTAATGAGGCCAGCAGCTGAAAGAAGAGCCTCGTGGCTGATCTATATTAGTTTTGTTCTGAGTTATGCTTGTAATGTCATCTATTAAGAGGTCTCATTTCTGTGTTCAATGACTTATGCTATTGTTGAATTTAAAAAGATCATGTTAAGGTTCCGTTTCATTCAGAAAAGGAAAAATCATTGATCATAATAAGCATAATTACATGCTTAAGTCCGCATAGATTTATCCATGTTCATGCTTTTGTATAAATTTTTGTTTTTTCTTTCTCCTTAGTTTTTGATATCCATACAAATCACCTATTTTTTAAGAGGAAATTATATGATCACTGGCCTGTTTAAATAAAAATTATATAAATATAATTTACATAAGAATAATTACCAAAGTATTGATGCAAAATTGTGTCTAGGACACAGGATTTTGTTATTTACACATGTTAACACATAAATCGCATGTAAGCATAAATTGAGCATAGTACATGGGATTCATGTATAGATATATTGAATTGCTTTTCAAAGATACGATTCAACACTTCAGAATTTTGCTAAATCTCATCTTGTTTATGTGATTCATTTGTTAAGAAAAAACTGCTTATTCTACATGTGATTTTACATTGGTAATTTGATGATTAAAATTATCGGGAAAAAGAAATAAAATATTTCTAATTTTAAAAAAAATTATGGAAATGCTATTGATAAGAAAATATTCTCAGTTTTAGGCAACTTGACCTTGTTTCTTCTAGAGAAGCTCAATTTTCTGCATTGAAGAGACAAGGTTTATTCTAATAATGACCTCGTCTCTTGGAGAGATGAGGTCAGATCTACCATCACACAAGTCCTTTGAAAATCATAAATTTCCCCATGATCCATCGTGGCTAAATGACTTGCAGACTTCATAACCTAACCACAAAAGTATTACCAAACCTAATCCATCAAAAAACTCAAGTGTCAAATCCAATTCATTTTTTCATAGCAGAATTGTAAAATCATTCACAACAAATATAAAAAAACTCAGAATATAGAAGACTGGAAGGAATGATGTGTTAAGTACATGAATGTTACGTTAACTACGAACACCAATGAGAGAAAAGAAGATCTATATATAAGAATCATAAAAGATAAAAATCTATACAACTACTACTGGGTGCCCCGTCTCCCTTGTCCTTGCTTGGCAAAAGTCTAGGGGAATGGTGTACGCTGGTGGACATCCTAATGAGGAAGCTCTATGGTCAGATCCACCCGAGTGAGAGTGGCAGCCTTATCTTCACCACTAGCACCATATGGATGAAATGGCGGTCTGGCTCCACCTGGGTGAGTTCCTCCTTCATATCATGTGACGGTGATGGTCGCCTCTTCTGTTGAGCGAAGGGGGTGTGGAACTCGGTGTATGCTATATCTGCCATAGGGATCTCATATAGATGAGCATCTGATGAAGATGATGGACCAGGCTCGGATTGAAGAAAATGTGAAAGGCCTGACTCATTTGATACGTGCTCATGTGAGGGCGAAGGCTTGTCTCTGATATATACACCTCGGGCTCGCCGTCGCTCTTGACCCCGACCCTATTCTCACCCATGCCTCTCTATAGCTGGACGCCGTCTCTGTATAGACTGAGGCTATGGGTCTTCAGGTCCTGGTATTAGTGTTGGTGCTGGATCAGGTGCTGGCAATGGACATTCAAATTAAGTCCCATAAACTCATCCACTACATGAATGACATGTCGTGCAGTGGATGGAGTGTTCTCTAGTGGCATGTTCATGAGACTATAGATGAAATCTATCTGCAAGCGATGGGAAACAAGTATACTAGTTAATAACAAATACAGTTTAAATCCACACATAGTTTATGTAGTTAGTGAACTTACGATATACCGAATAATAGCCTCTGTATGATTGATCCAATGCCTGGTGATCGTATAGTACCAGTCAAAATAATCTACAGATGTGCCAGTGGGAATATCTGGTGCATGGACAATGCTATCTTGCTTGCCATTCCACTCAGCTATCCACCTGGCGTGATCCGATACCTAGTTCCACTTGGAACGCTCTCGAAAGTCTATCTTATGTAGGGCTCTCATATCAATTGGATGGTCGGGAATCTCTTGGAAACCACCAAATCGTCTGAGCACCCTATTTGGGTAGTAGTGCTCGACAATGTGAAAGTAAATCAGGAGGACTCGAGCACGCCATATCTCACTCCTTGCTCGGTAGTAAACAGGAAGGGAATCTATAATAACGGCATAGGGGGGCCAAACAACCTGTAGAAGAAAAAAAATGTATAATATTCATAAATAAGTAAATTCAACATAACTGTATACATGTGAACACATTAAATATACGAACCGATACCTGATTGGGGAGCCGTCTATCTAAACACCCCCCTATACTCGAATATCAAATGTGTGGGAGAGCAAGTGACATCGAAAGCACCCCAGTAATTGATTAATGGGCAATCCGTGGTAACTAAAGTGATCTGTCGTCTCAGCGGGGCGATGTGGAAGTGCTCCTATGCCTAGATCTGGAGGACTACTAGGGGTCCTGTAATGTCACCCGTCTTTACATGAGAAGCCATGCATAGCTGTTTGTATAGCCATGACAAGTAAGCTGCTCCCCATGCGAATTGCCCTGCTTTCTCTAAGTCATCGAGCAGTTGGAGGTGCATAACATGAACCAAATTCGACGATTCGTCTGCAACAATGAAGCCTCCTAGTATCAGTAGAATATATGCTCTAGCTTATCGCTAGAGAGTGATGTCATCTGCATGATCAGGTAGCTCTCTAATGTGTGCATCCAACCATGACATCTTCAATTGGCCACCATCCATGTCCATACCGGCCTGTGGTCTAAATCCTAGTAACTAATGGTATAAATCCAGCCAATCAATCCGATATGTGCCAGTAACTGGATGGCTATCGACGGATAGGCCGGTGAGTGCAGCAACGTCACAGTCTACTCTCTCGTCGGCATGTGAAATGTGTCTTTGGATGCTATCTCTCCACCAGAGCTGCAATAAGGTGCCAATTCAACTTAATAAATGGTATCTGAGCAGCACCTATGAAATCGGCATGCAAAAGAAGTGGAACAAGTCTCTCATCTAGGTGTACAGGTGTGCCGTCCTGTTGTTTGAGTTTCGCGCCTCTATGACGATAATGTAACACCACATGCTTCTGCATTTGAAACCAAATCCATGATTCGATCTATGTGTGGATGATATAAGTAATTGGATGGGGAAATAATCTTACCTGTCCCTCCCATGCTAGCTTCGATCTGTGAACAGGCTGCCCTGTAAGGATGGAATCATTGAGCGGTTCCGGATCTATCTGTAATGAAGAAAGTAGGGAATAGTTGTTAGTAGAAGCATATGTTAAAAAAAAAAAGAGCAAGAATACATGAAGTATGAGACGCATATATAGCAAAAGAAATGACATGAACCAAACAAATATCACTATGACTCGATTGCCCCGTAATGGTCCTACTAGCCGCTTGTCTACTAGGACAACTTCTGATGTTGTGACCTGTCTGCCCACACGAATCGCATGAATAACCTCGTAAGCTATCTGGAATATCCATCTCATTCTTGAATCGTTTTTCTCTAGGCCTATCCTTTTTTCTAATAAGTCTTAGGATAGGGTGTCACCTTAGAATGTCAAGAGGAGTTCAATTAGCCTTATCTGCTGCAGGTATGAAGGATTGCCCATACACCTGTAGTTGATTCTCCTATCTATACCATTGCCTTACTTGGCTAACACAATCCATGTGCAAAGTTCCTATTACTGCCATTGCATGGGAGCATAGGATTCTATACGTCTGCCACTTACTGCATGTGCATCTACATGCTCGCGGCTCCACTTTGTGAATGTGATCTCCCTTTTGGCCATATATTGTAGGGCGCGGAGCGATTACAACCTCAAATACTTGTTCGTGGTAGTCAAAACACGTTACTCGATGGGCACTTGCAACGTTGTTCCACCTTTCAAACTTAGTTGCAGCATATAGTGTAAGCAACATACCCGAACTCATTGCTTCACTAGCCTCTTGTCTTTGCCTGTTGAATATGGAATTGCAATTGTAGAATGTTTTCTTTACTAATGTTGCCACAAGTAAACACCGAGCATCTTTTAGAACGGAATTGTAACTTTCAGCCATGTTTGTTGTACCGATTCCCATAAGATAATGTCCACCTACATGGATGCAGCTTGCGAAAATATCTCGACGTCCATGGACTATTTTGCTTTGCTGCATTGAAGTAACCATGAAACTTTCTCATCTGCGTTTGGTATGCTGCTTTCTTAACTAATTCCTTACATTCCTTGCTTTTGGTCTTCGAGTTGAAGTTGTTAGCAACATGCCTGATACACCACCGTCATGGCCACCCTCTAGGCCATACAGAATGCTCACCTTCAACTGCACTCTTAATGCCAACATGTCGATAAGATATTAAGCAGATGTTTAAACGGTCTTTGATAACGTGTATCAACAATTTTGTAAGGAACCAACTCCACGAGTCCTTTTTGCCCTATCTACTACTACTGCAATGAGCAGTTTTTGCTTGTACTTGCTATACAAAAAAGTCCCAGCAACTGTCACTACGGGTCTGCAAACAATTAACAGATACAACTTATTTTATCAATATCAATCATTTGTAAATAAATATAAGCATATATCCAAAATATATCTACAGTACTAGAACGCTTCAATGCATGAGGCAAAGGTCCAGAAGAGTTTGTCAAGGAATGCGTGTCCTGCTGTGTTCAAATCCATAGTTCTCCACTCAACCTTTGTTCTTGGATTTGCCTCGGTTATCGCATTAAGTATATACGGGAGCTCAACATATGACTATTCTCAACTTTTATACACGTGTTCAATAGCTTTTCGCTTCGCCTCACGAATCCTCTTCATATGACCATTCTACCCAAACTCTTTCAAGATGGTCAATTGCAGGTCCTTCGCCCTTACATATAGAGAATTACGAATCTCGAGTATAATGCATCTAGAAATGCTAGTCGAGTCTAACTAAGAGTGGTCTTGTCCAGTGATTTCTTCCAAGCAGGTGTGAGGTCCTTCATATTTGGTGATGTAAAACCACCCACCATGCTTCTTGTAACTGCTTTTAAGTCTCCACTTGCAACTCCTATTATGAATATCAGTACATTTAACTGCCCATGGCCTCGGATCTGAGTCCACCACCTTGAAGTTGTAGTGATTCGATATATATCATATTTTAACTGCCCGTATGAGATGATCTTTAGTCTCAAACCGCATCCCAATCTTGAATTTATCGCTGAAACTCCAATTGCTAGCACTCATTTCTTGCTCAGCATTAAATGCAGCATAACCACTACCAACATCAGCAGTGAAAAAAAGTACTGGCACTGAGCTCCTAATTGCATCTACGTCTGTGGGAGCCACAAAACGGTGCCAGTCATTTCTATTATGCTATACGCCGGTTACATCATCTGCCTGGGGAAAAGCTACCCCAATTATTATTTCCATCATCGTCATAGTCATCACTAGATTTACTTGCCGAGGAGTCTTGCATTACATCAGTATCTTGATCACATGCTCAATCCGTTGTAGTATTTCCAAAGTTACCCATCTGTATCTGTGTGCTATCTACTGTCTGGATTGGAGTTGAGTTTGAATCTACCAAACCTTGGCTGTCAACATTCCTATCAATACCCACTTCCCCTGCAGGTACCTGAGGTAGATCATTCTTAAATATCTACACATATATAGGCACTGACCCCTCAGTGTACACCAACATCTCATGTGTAGCCTTATCATCAGTCACTGGAATAACATCATAGCGTAGCGGCCAATCTCCAATAACTACCTTATGATACAGCTCAACTCGATGTATAGACCTATTTACCTTAAGCCTATTACAAATTATACCAATGATTTCCTTATATGTTGAATTCCTACTAACACTGATCACCGCAACTGGTTACTTATCATAACCAAAATCATCATTCCAGTCCACAATGTTGCCATGAGCGTACAGTACAAACTTTGCTTTATCCATTTCCTCTTTTTACCTACCCTGTTATCTCATAAAACATAAGGTGAATACATGAAATTCGCACCATCACTTATCTATCACATCATCTAATATTTAAGCATATGTACTAATACTACTATATTCACCCGTCTTCTAATGGTATATTATCAATGTGTATGATGTATACAATATATGATTTTTTCATGATTTTGTTCCTAATTTTAAAATTTAAATACTATAATCACAATTACATCATCATTTCATCAATTGTAGAGAAAACTACAACACCAAAAAAGAAAATGCGAAAAAATTTTTTTTTTTGTCCTTTGGTACAAAATGAATGACAAACACGATTTGGGGGGGGGGGGGGGGGAGGGGGGGGGTGGGGAACAAAGCTACACGCCAAGCTCGTTTCCCAAACCCATACCACAATGTAGCAATACTAACAGTAAATGTAGGATCCCAACATCCAATGTAGCATCACAAATATCGGAAAGTCACACGAAAATTAAAAATGAAAATACCTATCGATTTCGGCAAGATTTCGGGGTTTTTTGCACAAAATTGTTCATCTCCACACGATCTTATCACTTCCTAACGCCAAGCAATCTATCCAACTCCAAAGGATGCCTCGATTTTGTGTCAATCGCAATTGGGAAATTTGGGACTAGGGTTTCGGTTTGGGTTTTTGAATTTTGGGAGTGTTTTTCGCGCGCCAAATGAGGATGATGAAGTTGTGCCGTGGATTTAATCCAAATGAGGAAGATGAAGTTGTGCCGTGGATTTAATCCTCGCCAACCTCGTTTGTTGAAGAGACGGGGTTATATACCAAGGATCTTGTCTCTTCAATAGAGGAGGTTCTAAGTACGTGACCTCGTCTTTTGAAGAGACGAGGTCAAGTTGCTTAAAACTGGGAATATTTTCTTTCTTGTGGCATTTCCATAATTTTTTCTTTTTTTAAATCAGTAATATTTTTTTTCTTTTCCTTAAAATCATCTCATTTTATTTAAGTAATTTTTTTTAGAAGTTAGTGGAAATGTGCTTGACCTATTTTTTAAACATAGATTATCTTTAGCATGTTTACATATATTAGGCTGTATTAATGGTTGCTACTAGGGACTTGTAAATTGTTTGAAAATAACTTTTCATGCTTTCTAATATTGATTATAAGTTTTTTAACACTTTCCATATACATTTATATAGGTTGAAGTTTTTTAACCAGTATTAAAAATTGTCTTTTTGTTTCCGCGAAATAACTTATGTAATGGCTTAAATATTCCTCTGTAGTATTAATTAATAATTTTTAGTTAATGGAATGATGTGGTCATAATTGTATCACTTGTCTCCAGGCATGTCTAACCCTAAGATGTCTATGTATTTTCTAAATATAACTAGTAAGTATCATGCTTGTAGCTCAAGGAAGTATTTTGGTGGGTTTTGAAACTGAAGCTCATGCAATTCGCTATAGAGTTCATGGGCCTTAAGTGCTATTCTAAATGCTTGGGAAGGATTAAGTGAAATTTGCCATTTATTTTGCTTGCCTTATTTGTGTCCTGAATATCTTCTTAGATTTTAAGTTTGTATACCTAGAATTCTTCTTAAGACTTATTATTAAGATTTCAAGTTCCACAGAAAAAAGGTGAGATTTTTTCTGCAATATTGGTATGACATTCACTGTATAAGCTTGGGCATGACTGAATGTGTGTAGTTGCTTATATGTTGTGGGCAATGATGGGCTAGGTATGTTTAGCTAGGCACTTCGTTATCATCGCAATTAATACGAGTCTCATTTTATAATTGTCTTGCTCTTTTGGAGTACTGTTCCTGTGGAGGATTAGTCATAAGCATATCTACAAGTTGCAAGTTGTTTTAGCTTGAAGTTGGTAGAAGAAATCTCTTGCATACGGTGTAAAGAAGTAGGTAGGTAGAACCTCAGTGCAGGCACTTCGCTTTTTATATAAAAAGAAAAAGAAGTTGCAAGTATCAGGTATCATTGCACATATGATCTTAAGGGAGCTCTTGATTCTGTCCTAACCTTTGTGTAAACTTATTGAGGCAGTATCTGCCCAAAAAATTCATTGAGGCAGTTGAACTTTCTTACAGGATTGGATTGTCTTTTGGTCTTGTTAAAGGAGTGTTGTACTCTCTTTTCATTCAACATATAAGCACAATGACAAGTCTCTAGTAATTGCTATTCCTACTTTTCCTTTACCAGACTAACCACATACACATGTCAGCATAACTACCACACATCACTGCTTACTGGAAATTACAAAACATTACTCAAAAGGATTCATTATAATGCATGAATAGAGACACTGAAAACCAAGCATCCTAGGAATTCTATCACACTACTTATAGCTACATCACACGCTACTTATTATTACAAATACACACAACAGTACTACTGCACTTAAGCTGCTCTCTTGTGCTTATGACGTGTGAACATGCACAAACGGAGTAATTTTATATTTACCAATTGATTTTTGGTCCTAACAGTAACAGATTAATTTTAGATCTGTTTGGATTGATTGATTTTTATATGTATCTTATCTGTTTGTAATTTGTATCTATATCTGTATCTGATCTGTTCTGTTTGATTATTTTATGAGTAAAAATATTTGTTTTTCATCCATATCTGTTTTTTGACAAATGCTTGTTTGAAAAAGATAAAAATAAGATGTCAAAACGACTAGAATAAATGAAACAAGCAGACCCTAATTATGTTGGAGTACCATGTTGTTGCTACTGCTTTCTTTCTTTTTCTTCTTTATTTTCATGCTGCATGTCAGACTAATGTTGGATACTTGCGTAATATCAGTTCTCATCTTGGTGGACTTACGAGTCTGATGTTTCGTGGGCCATCGTGCCGTGCTGCATTTTTATATGCCTGTGGCCTTTCCTGAGGCTGATATTGATATTGATGCAGGGCTCTTGGTGCTGAACATGATGATTTGAGCACGAAATCTCGTGATGCTGAGAAAGATGTGAATGTCTTGCAGATGAAAATACAAGAATTGAACGATAACTTGTCCAAACATCGGAAGGACTTGGAGTGTATGTACTTAAAATATTCTAATGCATTTGTGTTGACATCTGTACAGTTGCTGGAGGGTTCCATTGGCTTGGATGCTTGATAAAACTAAGGCTAGTTTACTTCTTGAATTAGCTTTAAAATGTTGTCATGGTTAATGTTTTAATGGTGATAATAGCCATGATTAAAAGAGAGGAAGGGGGGGAGAGAGAAAGAGAGAGAGGGAGAAGATGACCCTGATGATTGAGCAATGACTCTAGAAAAATTAATCAACACCAACTTCAGGATGAAATTTCTTTAGGCAAATTTTCTTATAATTATGAACCATCCTGATTCTTTTTTTAATGCTTGAGATTTCTCATTTCTTTGTTTTTTCTTTGGTATTGCAGCGAGGAGGAGATTCATTGAATCTAAGCTTCAGTCAATTATTGAGAATCAATCTGCCACTATTGATGCTTATCTGAAAGTGCTGGAGTCAGCTAAAGAAAAAAGAGATGTGCAGAAAAGGTTTGTTTTTGTGTATTTATGTAATGTATGTCTTCCTAAAATTCTATCTCGATTTATTCTTAATGTATTGATAACCACACAAAATTGTCTGCAGTAAGTATAACATGCTGATGGTATGCGGCAAATGTTTGATCCTTTTGAAAGAGTTGCACGTGCACATCATCTCTGTCCTTGCTGTGAACGCCCATTCTCCACTGAAGAGGAAGATGAGTTTGTTAAAAAGGTAGGTGAATTCTGTTGATCAAATTCTCAAGAAGTTCATTCATGTACTGGTTTTTTGCCCTTTTTTCTTTTGATGAACTGCTTTGTCCTTATATTGCCACCATTTGTACAATTGAATTACAGCAAAGAGTGAAGGCTGCCAGCTCTGCTGAACATATGAAAGTGTTGGCCATGGAATCTTCAAATGCTGACTCACTTTTCCAGCAGTTGGACAAACTTCGAATTGTTTATGAAGAATATGTTAAGATTGGGAAGGAAACCATCCCTCTCGCAGAAAGAACTTTGGATGAACTTAATGAAGAGTTAAATCAGAAATCGCAGACTCTTGAGGATGTAATGATCTTTCTTAGTTCATTATACTATGATATGTCTTATGATGTTTGTAATCTGTCACTCATGTTGCGTTTGTTTGGTATTAGTTCTGTGTTTGCTAGTCTTATGATGTTTATTAATCTGTCACTCATGCAATTAATTATTTATGACTTTGGATAGAGAATATTGTTGTTCTTTGAGTAGTCTTGACAAAATGATATTGCTTATATTTCATGATATGCATGATAGGTTATATGCAATTGATTCTTTATGACTTCGGATAGAGAACATGAAGAATTTAGGAGTAGAGAATAATTTTTATTATTTTTCTTCTTCTTCTTCTTCTTCTTCTTGTAATAATTTTTTACATAATAGCATAGCGTTTATATGCAATTACAAGAATGCTATATTAGGAAAGACAATAAATCCTAATAAAACCTCTTAATCTAATATTTAATTCTTATAGCTATAATAATATTATACGTACGTCAGTTAACATTATATTTAATTCCTAGTCAACATAATAATATTACATATATGTCAGTCAACACTTCCCCTCAAGTTGGAGCATAGATATCATACATGCCCAACTTGTAAATTAAAGTATGATAGGTCTTGTGACACAACCCTTTAGTGAACACATCAGCCAGTTGCTTATCAGATGTCACATGATATAAGCTTAAAACACCATTAGTCAATTTCTTTTTGATGAAGTGTCGATCAATATCTATATGCTTGGTTCGATCATGTTGAATTGGATTTTGTTATACTAATAGCAGCTTTGTTGTCACAATACAATGATAGTGTTTTTTTGCCCGACAGACTTAATTCTTCTAATATCTTTTGCAACCACAAAAGCTCACAAACCTTTTGAGCCATAGCTCTGTATTTTGCTTCAGCATTTCATCGAGCAACTACACTTTGTTTTTTGCTCCTCCATATTACTAGGTTTTCTCCTACAAGTGTGCAATAACCAGGGGTGGACTTTTTATCACTTGGAGATCCAGCCCAATCTGCATTTGTAAAGCCTTCTATTTGAAGGTGACCATGTTTGGCGAGCAGCAGTCTTTTTCCTGGAGCAGGCTTCAGGTATCTCAAGATGCGAAATACCGCTTGCATGTGTGATTCTCGTGGATCCTGCATAAACTGACTCACTAGACTGATTGCATATGCAATGTTTGGTCTAGTGTGTGAGAGATATATCAATCTTCCCACCAATCTCTGGTATCTTTTTTATTCAACTGAATCACCAACTTCAGCCTGCAGCTTGTGGTTGTTTTCAAGAGGAGATTCTGCTGGCTTACAACCCAACATGCTAGTTTCTTCCAAGAGATCCAAAATATATTTTCTCTGAGAAATGAAGATATTTTTCTTTGATCTAGCAACTTCAATTCCTAAGAAATATTGCAGTTTTCCTAGATCCTTGATTTCAAATTCTTGGGCCAAAAGTTTCTTCAATCGAGCCATCTCTTCTTTATCATCTCTTGTCATTACTATATCATCAACATAAACTATGAGAATAGTAATTTTACCCTCGTTATGTTTAATTAAATAGAGTACGATCTGCATTGCTCTGTTGATAGCCGAAAGAGATCATGGCTTGCTGAACTTATCGAACCATGCTCTGGGAGATTGTTTTAATCCATACAAGGCCTTTTTCAGTCTGCATACTTTCTCATGTGTTGTTTCATTATCAAATCCAGGAGGGATCTCCATATACACTTCTTCTAAATCTCCATGTACAAAGGCATTTTTCACATCAAATTGTTGTAAATCCCAGTCAAGGTTGGCTGCACATGATAACAAGATTTTGATGGTGTTCATTTTAGCTACTGGAGCAAAAGTTTCTTGATAATCCACCCCATAGGTTTGAGTGAATCCTTTTAACCACCAATCTAGCTTTGAACTTGTCAACTGATCTATTAGCTTTGTGTTTCACAGTGAACACCCATTTGCAGCCTACTAGTTTCTTTCCAGGTGGAGGGATGACAAGCTCTCAAGTCTCAATTTTAGTCAAGGCTTTCATTTCTTCAATCATTGCTCCCTTCCATTTCGGATCATTGAGTGCTTCCTTTCAATCCTGTGGAATAGACACAGACGAAATGGACAAGGCAAAAGCTCTATAGGCGGGAGACAAATAATCATAGGAAACGAAATTAGAAATGGGATGTTTAGTACAGGTCCTAACACCTTTCTTTTGAGAAATAGATTTATCTAAATCATCAAAAGGTAACTCACAAGAAGAGGATGATTCTTAGCAGCACAGAGAAGGTTGCACGATGGCTTCTTCTGTCATATCTTTGTCTCTCCTTGAGTACCTCTTCAAATTAGGTTTGTCTAAACGCTCAATTTTCTCTCCCGGGATAATAGTCTCCTTACCATCACTTTCTCTTGGGGTAAGATCAGTAAGGGTCACAAAACTAGGTATCATTTCTTCCTTTACATTATTCTTCCCCTGAAGAGATGACGGGGTTGGACTGAAGTAAGGTTTAGTTTCTCTGAAAGTAACATCCATACTCACAAGATACTTCCTAGATGGAGGGTGATAGCACCTGTAATCTTTTTGTGTCGGTGAGTACCCAATAAATACACACCTAAGGGCTCGTGGATCTAGTTTCCCAGCATCCTTAGTATGAACAAAACAAACACATTCAAATACCTTTGGAGGAACAGTATATGTATTATGTCCTATTAAGGTTTCTAAAGGACTCTTGTAGTTAAGAGCTCTAAGAGGTATTCGGTTGATAAGGTATACAGCAACTAGAATTGCATCCCCCCAGTAAGGCTTAGAAAGATTCATGGTAAACATAAGTGACCTAGCGACTTCCAAAAGATGCCTATTCTTCTTTTCGGCTACCCCATTTGGTGCACTTGTATAAGGACAACTGGTCTGATGAATTATCCTATGTGACTCCAAATAAGAACCAAATCTTCTATTCATGTATTCAGTGCCATTATCAGTCCTAAGAATCTTTATTTTAGCATCAAATTGAGTACATACCTTCTTATGAAAAGATTGAAAGCAGGATAACACATCACTCTTAGCCTTAAGTAGATATACCCAAGTCATCCTAGTGCAACAATCAATAAAAGTGACAAACCATTTACTGCCAAATAAGGAAGTAGTCTGAGTAGGACCCCAAAAATTAGAGCGAATAGTCATGAAATGAAACTTGCTTTTATGCTTACTCAAAGGATAAGAGTTTCGAGAATGTTTTGCATATTCACAAGCATCACAGAGTAATGAATCAAACTGAGTCTTTGAAAACAAACTAGGAAATAATTTGCTTAAAACAAAGAAAAAAGGATGTCCCAAACACCTGTGCCACTGCAATATTTCCTGATTAACATCCTTATTTCCCTTATAAAAAGCCTACTGAAGACTAGAACCTTGACTCCCATCCAACATATATAAGCCATTGTGCAATCTACCATTGCCAATCCTCTTCCCTGTTTGAAGATCCTGAAAGACAATGATCAGGGAAAACTCAATTTTACAGTTGAGATTTTTTGTAAGTGTATTGATAAATAACAGATTGATAGGAAATTGAGGGACATGAAGTATAGAGGATAGTTTGATATCGGGAGTACAACAAACAGAACTTGTTTCAGATATTGGGGTAAAAGAACTATTGGCTATTCGAACATTGTCCCTTTTTAAACATGGTGAGTATTCAAGAAGATTTTTTGAGGAGCCCGTCATGTGTCTATTCGCACCAGAATCAATAGTCCAACAATTAGTATCAAGGGTAGCAGAAAAAGCATTACTTGACTGCATAAAGTTGGATTTGGCACCGGAGAAAGATTCTTTATGAGAAATCAGATGCTTGAGATGCTGAATCTCATCAGGAGAGAAGAAGTCAGAGGGAGTCATCTGAGGAATTGACTATAGTTTCAGACAAATTTGCCTGAGTAGAGTTAACTCGTTTGCCTCCACGACCTCTCATTGGGCATCCATGTAGCTTTCAGCAAGTCCCTTTAGTATGACGTGGTCTCCCACAATAATCACATCGTAAATGATCCTTATTAGAAGTATGTGCCTTCAGTTGCTCAGGTGAATCACTAGCTGCTACCATACCAGACTTTTCAACTTGTGGGATATAGAGCATGGCATTGCGCTTACTCTCTTCCTACTGAACATAGGAATATGCCTCCTCAAGAGAAGGAAAAGGAGTCTTACCCAGAACATGAACTTTGATTTGATCAAATTCATTGTTCCGCCCGACCAAGAAATCATAGATCCTTTCTTTTGCAAGCAATTTATGAAATTTGACTGCATCTCCAATACAATTAGCTTGAAAATCTTTGTGGTAGTCAAGTTCTTGCCACAAATCATTCAACTCGGAAAAATACTGCGAGATTGTCATCTCTCCTTGCTTCAAACCATGAACCGTGTTTCGAATCTCATAAATCTGGGCATCATTTCCCACTCTTGAATAAGTGAGAGTAACAGCATTTCATATTTTTGCTGCTGTATCAAGCAATAAGTATGTCCTTGAAATTTGGGGCTGCATGGAATTGATAAGCTATGCCCTTACCAGTGAATTTTCAGAATCCTATTAATTGAATGATGGATCAATTGCTGCCGGTTTGATTTTAGCACCAGTAATATAACCTTGCATTCCCCTAACTTTGATAAACAATAAACAAGACCTTGACCAGGCAAGGTAATTATTCCCATCAAGCTTGACGGGGCTAATTTGGAGTGAAGGATTATCAATACTAATGGCTGCAATTCTCTTATCACTTTCCATAATGCAAAAAAAAAAAAAAAAAGGAGTTAACCCAAGCAATCAAGACAACAGAACAACCTCACGCGCCAATTCCGATGGTTGGAGAAACGAGGGTCGGTCAGAAATTGGTGGCACACTTTTGGGATGGGTGGTGTCGACTACCTTCAATCATAACCTGAGGAAACCCAATTTACGGCTTTCTAGGGTTCTGAGAAAAATTATGACCTAAAAAGTGGTTTTATGCTTGATACCATGAAGAATTTAGGAGTAGAGAATAATTCTTATTATTCCTTTTCTTCTTCTTGTAATAATTTTTTACATAATAGCATAGCGTTTATATACAATTACAAGAATGCTATATTAGGAAAGACAATAAATCCTAATAAAACCTCTTAATCTAATATTTAATTCCTATAGCTATAATAATGTTACACATATGTCAGTCAACATGATATTTAATTCCTAGTCAACATAATATTAAATTCCTACAGCTAGCATAATAATATTACACATATGTCAGTCAACAGAACATAGTTGTACTTTCACCAGTGCTAGATAGTTCGCATGCCATCTCTGTAGTTTCTCGTTTTGGCCTTTTGTTTTAACAATTTACATGCAAAATATCTGGTTTAACATGCTTGTTTAGGGAACAATAAATTCATAAATTGTACAGTTTATACTTGAGGCGATTCTTTTAACCATTCAATGCCTTCTCCACCTACCTACCTTATGACACTTGACATCACTAGCAGGTTTTCCATGCAATCTTTTCTCCGGTCACAATGGGAAAGCAATGTTTGATATTAACCCCATCAAGGGGCCAATACCACATACTATGTTTGGGGCGACTTTTAAACCATAATACCTTCTCAACTTACCTACCTTACACGTCTTTGAGCAACATCACTACAAATAAAGGAGGTTTTGATATTATCCCCATTAAATGCCAATGAAGGACTGTGGGCAAAGAAAGAAAGGTAATCCTGAAACAAAATGTTGAGATAGATGGGAAATATGAAAAGAACCAGAACCTTAGAAGTGTGGTTGTCTTACTCTTTAACTGTAGCAAAGATGGTAGTATATAGGAGCCTGGGGTAGAGCAAGAATGGACCACTGACCAGTTTCTTTCATCTTATGATTTCACAACAGTGTTTTTTCTACCTAATTTTGAGGAATACATTCTTTACTTATCACTGCAATTCGATATTGAGAAGTGTCCCCCTGTGGAAAAGCACTGGTGAAAATACATCCCAAAGGAAGCTTGTTGCTGGTGAATTTCCCACTACTTAATTTTCCTAATATGGATGAAATGATCATTTTGATTCTGAATTAATTGCTTAATTGCCCCTAGACTGTTGTTCGGGAAGTACTAACATAAATGTTTTGTGATGGATTATAATATTGAGGTCATACGGGAGGCAAATTGACCTAATTCATTGTTTCATGATATGCTTCAGACCAACTTCTTTATCCAATGCAGAGAATAATTGGAATTAAATAAATAAGCAGCTTATGCTGCCATCATTTTTTATTATTTCTTGAATAGAAAGCTTCTGCATGGAGCTTGATGTATTTCCTTGATATATTTGAAGCTTGCCATGTGTGCACAAGCCCACCTTTATTTTTTTTTCCCTCTTTTCCATTGTTGTAAATAATGCTTTGCTCTCAGGTGCTAGGCATTCTAGCTCAAATTAAGGCTGAAAAGGATTCAGTTGAGGCTTTAGTACAGCCTGTTGATGCTGCTGATAGGCTCTTTGTTGAGATTCAGTCAATCCAAAAGCAGGTCGATGATTTGGAGTATAAGCTTGATTTTCGAGGGCAAGGTGTTAGAACCATGGAAGAAATCCAGTTGGAGCTGAACACTTTGCAGAGCACCAAGTACATCTACTTCATCTTTTAATTTGATTGTTCATGACCATTCATTTTCTCTACTTTTCTTTTAATTTTGACAATTTATATAGTATGTTTTAGCAGCAAAAAGTTTGATGATGTTGAATCTATGGTCATTGCTATGGAGTTATTTTGGCAGTCCATCTAATCCCCATAGCATTGTTGATGCTGTCCTATTTTGTCTTTTGATTTTGTGAAGCTCATTCCTTCACTTGAATATCAGGGATACTCTACATAACGACTTGGAGAAGCTTAGGGATGAGCAAAGGTACATGGAGAATGATTTATCCAACATCCAAATTCGTTGGCACACATTGAGGGAGGAGAAAGTAAAAGCAGCAAATACTTTGCGTGATGTCAAAAAAGCAGAGGATGAGTTAGAGCGGTTGGCTGAGGAAAAGAGCCAACTAGACCTTGATGAGAAGGTGGACTAATATTCCATTTTTTCAGTTGTGCTTTTATTGATCTTTTTCCATCTTACAGAACCTGGGCTTTGTTTTAGATGTCAGTACCTATTCTACCATGGCAATAGAAGATAATTAGGGGCAACATGCCTGCCTTTCTAAACCTACCAAGCCAAACTCTTTACAGAAATAATTAGCTGAATTAACTGAAAATTTAATGGGAGAGATGTTTTGCTTGCATCTGTTGATGCACACGCATGTAATCTTCAATAAATTTGTGGCTTGTATTGGCGCTCAAAATTTACTAATGTATGTTTTAGGACTATTGAGCTGTCTTGATGGGTAAGGTTGAAAATCTGAGACAGACATTATTTGGTCATTACATTTTCTCTGTGACAAGGTTATTAGTAGGTCAAAATTTGTTTGTAACATTTTTTCACTTTTGGCAATTCGTTGAAGGTTATAAAAAATTTTCTAATAAATGATTCAATTGAAGCTCAGTTGCCTAAATAAGGAAACAAGGCAAAAGAGAGGGCTAGGAAAGGCAAAATGTCCTATCCTTGCATGGATTCTGTATGTCCCTTCATGGTCATTCTTGTTCCTTCCCATTCAAGTTGTCTTTGGCAGATAAAGCTTCAATATTTACGTTGGTTTTGTTTTTTGTTCATAATGAAATAACTATTTTTCATGCCTTGGGAAAATTTAGGAAAAGATTTAAATAGCATGTTATTGTTTCTGAGATAATTTTTTGTTTATTGAACCACTAGAAAATTAATTACGCAAATACCAATTGTATAAAAACAATCACCAAAATATAGTCACAATATTGCATGTAAAAGATGCAGCACTCGTTTTTCTATGTGTGTTGTATGTTATACGTGAGATCAATTTTTATGTGTATCGCATGTCATACATGGGATATTGCATGGATATGCAAAGTGAGTATCACATGTTATAAATGCTATCCTAGTAGAAAAACAAGTATCTTATCTTATACATGCGATGTTGTAACAGTATTTTGGTAATTACTTTTATATGATTTGTATTTATGTAATTTTTACTCGCAAAGTTGATAGACATGTGTTACACCCATTATTTCTCTGATGTACTTACAATACATGCCTTAATTTATCAAGTGCATGCTTTTGTTTGTGTCTATATGATGTGATGAAATTAGAAAGTATTTGAGAAGTATATTTCATATATAATTTGTACAAGAATACATCTATTTATATAAAAAATTTGTGACTACTGATCTACCTTGCCTACCATACTATTAATTGTGACTATTGGTCTACCTTACCTACCATACTATTAATTACATTGTTAATATAATACTAATAATATTACACATATATCAACACTCCCCTCAAGTTGGAGCATAGAATCACACATGCCCAACTTGCAAACTAAAGTATGATAGGTCCTGTGACACAACCCTTTAGTAAATACATCAGCCAGTTGCTTATCAGATGTCACATGATGTAAATTCAAGGCACCATTATTCAATTTTTCTTTGATGAAGTGTCGATCAATCTCTATGTGCTTGGTCTATCATGTTGAATTGGATTTTGTGTTATATTAATAGCAGCTTTATTGTCACAATACAAGGACAGTGTATCTTTGCTTGATAGACTTAATTCTTCTAATATCTTCTGTACCCACAGAAGCTCACAAACCCCTTGAGCCATAGCTCTGTATTCTGCTTCAGCACTTGATCGAGCAACTACATTTTGTTTCTTGCTCCTCCATGTTACTAGATTTCCTCCTACAAAAGTACAGTAGCCAGTGGTGGATCTTCTATCACTTGGAGATCCAGCCCAATCTGCATCTGTAAAGCATTCTATCTGAAGGTGACCATGTTTGGCAAATAGTAGTCCTTTTCCGGGAGCAGACTTCAGATATCTCAAGATGCGAAATACTGCTTGCATGTGTGATTCTCGTGGATCATGCATAAATTGACTCACTAGACTGACTGCATATGCAATGTCGGGTCTAGTATGAGAGAGATATATCAGTCTTCCTACCAATCTCTGATATCTCCCTAAATCAACTGCATCACCAATTCCAACTTGTAGCTTATGGTTGTTTTCAATAGGAGATTCAGCTGGCTTACAACCTAACATGCCAGTTTCTTCCAGGAGATCCAGAATATATTTTCTCTGAGAAATGAAGATACCTTTCTTTGATCTGGCAACTTCAATTCCTAAGAAATATTGCAGTTTTCCCAGATCCTTGATTTCAAATTCCTGGGCCAAAAGTTTCTTCAATCGAGCTATCTCCTTTTCATCATCTCCTGTCATTACTATATCATCAACATAAACTATGAGAATAGTAATTTTACCCTTGTTATGTTTAATAAATAGAGTATGATCTGCATTGCTCTGTTGATAGCCGAAAGAAGTCATAGCTTTGCTGAATCTGTCGAACCATGCTCTAGGAGATTGCTTTAATCCATATAATGCCTTTTTCAGTCTGCATACTTTCCCATGTGTTGTTTCAGTATCAAATCCAGGAGGGATCTCCATATACACTTCTTCTTCTAAATCTCCATGTAAAAGGCATTTTTCACATCAAACTGCTGTAAATCCCAATCAAGATTGGCTGCACATGATAACAAGATTCTGATTGTGTTCATTTTTGCTACTGGAGCAAAAGTTTCCTGGTAGTCTACCCCATAGGTTTGAGTGAATCCTTTAGCCACCAATCTAGCTTTGAACCTATCAATTGATCCATCAGCTTTGTGTTTTACAGTAAACACCCATTTGCAGCCTACCAGTTTCTTTCCAGGTGGAGAGGTAACAAGCTCCCAAGTCTCATTCTTAGTCAAGGCTTTCATTTCTTCAATCATTGCTCCCTTCCATTTTGGATCATTGAGTGCTTCCTTCCAATCCTGTGGAATAGACACAGACGAAATGGACAAGGCAAAACCTCTATAGGTAGGAGATAAAGAATCATAGGAAACAAAATTAGAAATGGGATGTTTAGTACAGGCTCTAACACCTTTTCTTTGAGAAATAGGTTTATCTAAATCATCAAAAAACAACTCACCAGAAGAGGATGATTCTTGGCAGCAGAGAGTAGGTTGCACGATGACTTCTTCTGTTGTGTCTTTGTTTCTCCTTGAGTACCTCTTCAAATCAGGTTTATCCAAACGTCCAATTTTCTCCCCCTGGATTATAGTCTCCTTCTGATCATCACTTGTTCTTGGGGTAAGATCAATGAGGGTCACAGTACTAGGTATCATCTCTTCCTTTGCATTATTCTCCCCCTGAAGAGATGATGGAGTTGGATTGTAGTAAGGTTCAGTTTCTCTGAAAGTAACATCCATACTCACAAAATACTTCCTAGATGGAGGGTGGTAGCATCTGTAACCTTTTTGTGTCGGCGAGTACCCAATAAACACACACTTAAGGGCTCTTGGATCTAGTTTCCCAGCATCCTTAGTATGAACAAAACAAACACATCCAAAAACCTTTGGAGGGACAGTGTATGTGTTATGTCCTGTTAAGATTTCTAAAGGACTCTTGTAGTTAAGGACTCTAAGAGGCATTCGGTTTGATTTGGTTGATCAGATATGCAGCACTAGAATTAGGCCAGCAACTAGAATTGCATTTCCCAGTAAGGCTTAGGAAGATTCATGGTAAACATAAGAGATCTAGCAACTTCCAAAAGATGCCGATTCTTCCTCTCAGCTACCCCATTCTGTGCACTTGTATAGGGACAACTAGTTTGATGAATTACCCATGTGACCTTAAATAAGAATCAAATCTTTCATTCATGTATTCAGTGCCATTATCATCCTAAGAGTTTTTATTTTAGCATCAAATTGGGTGGCAAACCATCTTATGAAAAGACTGAAAGCAAGAAAACACATCACTCTTAGCCTTAAGTAAATAACCCAAGTCATCCTTGCAACAATCAATAAAAGTGACAAACCATCGATTACCACAAGGAAGTAGTCTGAGTAGGACCCCAAACATCAGAATGAATAGTCATGAAAGGAAACTGGCTTTTATTATTAATCAAAGGATAAGAGTTTCGAGAATGTTTTTGCATATCGCAAGGATCACAAACTAATGAAATCAAACCGCGAGTCTTTGAAAACAAACTAGGAAATAATTTACTTAACACAAAAGGAGAGATGTCCCAAACGCCTATGCCATTGCAAGATTTCTTGATTAACATCTTTATTTTCCCCATAAAAAACCTGTTGGAGACTAGATCCTTGACTTTCATCCAACATATATAAGCCATCGTGCAATCTACCACTGCCAATCCTCTTCCCTGTTTGAAGATCCTGAAAGACACAATGATCAGGAAAAAACTCAATTTTACAGTTGAGATTTTTTGTAAGTGTACTGACAGATAACAGATTGACAGGAAATTGAGGGACATGAAGCACAGAGGATAGTTTGATATGAGGAGTACAGAAAACAGAACCTGTTCCAGAAACTGGGTAAAAGAGCCATTGGCTATTCGGACATTGTCCTTAGTTAAACATGGTGAGTATTCAAGAAGATTTTTTGAGGAGCCCGTCATGTGTCTATTCGCACCAGAATCAATAATCCAATGATTAGTATCAAGGGTAGCAGAAAAAGCATTACCTGACTGCACAAAGTTGGATTTGGCACCGGAGGAAGATTCTTTATGAGACATACGCTTGAGATACTGAATCTCATCAGGAGAAAAAAAGTCAGAGGGAGTCATCTCAGGAGTTGTTATAGTTTCAGACAAATTTGCCCGAGTAGAATTAACTCGTTTGCCTCCACGACCTCTCATTGGGCGTCCATGTAACTTCCAGCAAGTCTCTTTAGTATGACGTGGTTTCCACAATAATCACATCGTACATGATCCTTATTAGAACTTTGAGTCTTTAACTGCTCAGATGAATCACTAGCTGCTACCAAACCAGATTTTTCAACTGTGGAATATAGAGCATGGTATTGCGTCTGCTCTCTTCCTGCTGAACATAGGAGTATGCTTCCTCAAGAGAAGGGAAAGGGGTCTTACCCAGGACATGAACTCTAATCTGATCAAATTCATTGTTCAATCCGGCTAAGAAATCATAGACCCTTTCTTTTGCAAGTAGTTTCTGAAATTTGACTGCATCTCCAGTGCAATCAGCCTGAAAATCTTGATAATAGTCAAGCTCTTGCCACAAGCCATTCAACTCAGAAAAATACTGCGAGATTGTCATCTCTCCTTGCTTCAAACCATGAACTTTGTTTCGAATCTCATAAATCTGGGCATCATTTCCCACTTGTGAATAGGTGAGAGTAACAGCATTCCATATTTTTGCTGCTGTGTCAAGCAATAAGTATGTCCTTGAAATTTGGGGCTGCATGGAATTGATAAGCCATGACATTACCAGCGAATTTTCAGAATCCCACTGGTTGAATGTTGGATCAGTTGTTGCTGGTTTGACTTTAGTACCGGTAATATAATCCTGCATTCCTCTAGCTTTGATAAACAATAAACAAGACCGTGACCAGGCAAGATAATTATTTCCATCAAGCTTGATAGGACTAATTTGCAGTGAAGGATTATCAGTACTAATAGCTACAATTTTCTTATCACTTTCCATATTGAAAGAAAAGGAGATACCAGAACAATCCAAAAATAGATCGCGTTGGAATAGTGCACGTCGGAACAGTAGTCGTCGGAACAGTAGTTGTCGGAACAGTAGTCGTGTCGGCGGAAAAACGGGGGAAAAGGCCGGATTTGGGCTGTCGAGCCGAACGCCACTCGTCGGAGGTGGCTCGGACCTCCCACGCGCCCTCACGCGCCGGCGCGTGAGGAATTCCGCTGGAAGAACAATCGGCGCGTGGGTCCACGCGCGGCTTCCAACGGCGGTCGGACTTCTGGGATCGGCCGATCGGGGGACGCTCCTCCTCGTTGTAGCGGCGGTGACAAAAAATTAGAGGGAGGAAACTCGACCTCTTTTGAAAAAATGAACGAACAAAAAACGAAAAAGAAAAAAACTAAAACCTAATGCTGCGGAGGGAGGAAAACTCACCTCAAATGGCAGAGGCTCTGATACCATGATGAAATTAGAAAGTATTTGAGAAGTATTTTCATATATAATTTGTACAAGAATACATCTATTTATACAAAAAATTTGTGACTACTGATCTACCTTGCCTACCATACTATTAATTGTGACTATTGGTTTTCCTTACCTACCATACTATTAATTGTGACTATTGGTCTATCTTACCTACCATACTATTAATTACATTGTTAATATAATACTAATAATATTACACATATATCAACATGATGCAGTTAGGTGGAACCTTGTTGCTTTACTTAATCTATTGGTTTTTGGTGAATTTTGTTGTTGGGGAAGGGAAAGGGGAGGAAAAGGGTTGTAGGTAATTTCACCAGTCTCTTCTTGTAATGGTCCTTGGAATCACCTAGAAGTAGACTTTTTCTTATTTCGTTCATGCATGTGTATTGTGAAAATTCTTTTCTACTTGTCCTTTTTTTCAAAAGTAAATCTCCACGTCAATCTTCTGGTTTTGATTACCATAAAAATGTAAAAAAGTGATCTTCTTGTTTGCAGCATTTGATGGAGGCTTTTGGTCATTTAGCCAAAGAGAAGGAAAGGCTGCTGAACGATTACAATGATTTGAAGGTCAAACTTAATCGCGAGTATGATGAACAGTCAGAATCGAAAAGAAACTACCAGCAGGAGGTGGATTCACTGCTCAAAATGGCTTCCAAAATCAAAGAGTATGACTTGTTACTTTGAGTACTATTGGAAATTCACCTATGCGGTTGTCCATGTCTCATGCTGCTTTGACAGGTATCACGATTTGAGAAAGGAAGAGAGGCTGAAAGAGCTGCAAGAAAAACAGGCTGCTTCTGAGTCTCAATTACAGGGTTGTGACACAAGAAAGCAGGAAATTGTAGAAGAAATTAATAAGAGTAAAGACTTGATGAGGAATCAAGATCAATTGAGACGAAATATTGAGGACAATTTAAATTATCGGAAGACAAAGGCTGAAGTAGATGAACTAACCAGGGAAATTGAATCTTTGGAGGAAAATATACTTAAGATCGGTGGGGTCTCTGCCTTTGAAGCTGAACTTGTAAAACTTTCACAGGAAAGGGAGAGGCTTCTTTCAGAGGTAGTAATAATTTTTCTTAGCATCGTTTGCTTTGTTCTTTTTTGGTAAATCGCATCTAGACAAATTTGCAGTCTTCTGATTCATGAATTTGCATCAATAGAGCTCTCTTTGTAAAGTGCAAGATAGCAGGTTTCTTGCATTAACGCATGGGTCTCATGTGGCACATGTTGCAGTTAAGATCTTCCAATTTACCTAATGACAATTGTGCACTGGAAAATGTTTTGTAAATGCTTTGCGTGCGTTCTTTATTGGTGGAGGGGTGGAACAATACGAGAATCTTATCCTTTTTTAAGCAAAAAATTCTTACAGAAAGAGAGCAGTAGTAATACATAGGTAGAATTCAAGTTTTGGCTTGGTTTCGAGGAATGTTCATTTGTATGGCATATTGAGTATCTGGAGGAGGCCGTGGTAAACAAAGTATGCTGCCATCAGACATATTTGATTCTCTATTATCCTAATCTACTTTTTTTGGAGAGAACCAGTTGCTTAATAATGTGTGTTTTCCATCACATTTCCGAATTAGCATATGATTGCTGGCTAGTGCAACTTTGTCTGATTTTTCCTTTGTCAATGGAAGGGCATGACTTTTGTTTGGCTTGACTGCCTTCAAGCACATAAAACCATTTTGCAAGACCCATGCATTGGTAATTGTTTTAACTTTCTTCTTTAGTTATCCTGGAGAAGTTGCCCCACTAGAATTTTTACCTTAGCCATTTTATCGTCAGAGGTCTAAAGCCTCCGCATCAACATCGTTGGGGGAGCAAGGTGCTTTTTATTTTTTTATTTTTTTAAATTTTACGAAACAAGGAACGTTGTAGGGCAAATTTTACCAAAGCTACAACTACATTAAAATATGTAAAATTTCCTTCTATAACTCCTATCAAGTGACTAGGAGGCACTTACTCAAAAAAACTTTTATTCTATCAAGTGCCGGTTGCTCAGTGGTGTTCTATGCAGGTTTATGTAACTATCATAATTTTTTGCCGGTTGTCATGCATATTTAGGACCTGGAAGTGTAGATGCTTCTTAAAATACTGGCTGAGAAATAAGTTACGAAGTGTTTAGTGTAGATTAAAGTCTTTTTACTAAACTGAAGTTTTTAGATTGATCTTCAGTAGCTCAGTTCATCTTTCTCTTCCTTGCAGCTCAATCGGTGTCGTGGGACAATCTCTGTCTATCAGAGCAATATATCAAAGAATAAAGTAGATCTTAAACAGACCCAATACAAGGATATTGACAAACGATATTTTGATCAATTGATCCTGCTTAAGGTATTGTCCTTGCATTAGATAATTGGATCTCTTCCCATTTCTGAGCTGTTTCAAACAATTATTGGTTAATCTGTGTCAGACAACTGAGATGGCAAACAAGGACCTCGATAAATACTACAATGCCCTTGACAAGTAAGCTTCATAATTGATTTTCTTGTCTTATATGCATATATATATTTTCAAATTTTCTTTCCATAATTTGGGAGATGTATGTTACAAGTACCCATCATTTGGAATTCTCTTGGTAAACTACTGCGGACTGCTTAAAGGCAAGGGGATGCTTCCTGGCAGGGGAGCTGAAAAATGTTTGATGTTTTCTGGTTTTCAGTAGGAGGATCAAAGTGATGTTATAAATCTAATTTGCCTTTTGAGAATCTTGGCTTTAATAATAATACTTGCAGGTAATATGTTCTCCAAACACCACAAACCCACCCAAAAGCCCCTCCTCCTTGCATGCATGCCAATAAGAGGTGGGAAAAGAGGGCATATGGGCTGATGAAACAAGCCTATCTTGATGCAGCGTGAAAGCGTAAAACAATAGAAATCAATCTCACTAGATGATTTTTAAAACAAATTAATTGCAAAGATTGCAACTTTTCAGAGAGGACCTCTTAAAATATGGTTTTCAAATACAAAAATATAGTCTATTTTTTAGAAACCCTAAAACACACTATTTATAGTCTCAACAAAACAAACAAAAAAAATCATACGGAACAAAAACTGGAAACATAAGCTGGCAGCTTAGGTACTTACATCGACGACATATATACCGGTGTTGCCTACTGTGAAAACTTCATGGGCCATGGTACAAGCTGGGCATTTATCTTGCATTTTATGTTGGCCTTTCGATAATATGCTGGCAGCCTTGGTCTGAGAGCTGACGGCCTTGAGGCTAGCGTTGGTTGTCCTGCTGCATTATTCTCTCCTACTTGCAAAGAACTCGATCCCGAGTTCTTTTGTTCGTCTTTTCTTCTTGGCATTAACCATCTTGTTTTGTACCCTTGACTCATGTTCCTTCATTTCATTTTCTGATTGCATGATAGTTAAAAAAGAGTGCCTCTCTAATCTGATTGCCTTGGTACGGTTTGTTATCTTTAAGGGCAACAAAGTGTACTTTACATTACTCTTTTCTAATTTGTATATATTCTCTTTTCCTGGATAGTGGGTATCCACATCATACTGCCAAGGCCTTCTAATTAAGAAGTAACATGCCTCCATATCTACTATATCAGAGTAGACCTCATCCTCATATTTGCCTATCGAGAACGGTACACTACCTCTCTTTCACATCAATCCTCAGTTGCTTTAATCAACTCTATAGTATTTGGATCAGGGTGTTCTATTGGTAGCTCCAATTGCTTCACAACTTCCTTTCTAATGATGTTTTTATAGCTTTATCAATAACTAAGTCAAACACCTCCCCACCTATCGTACACTTGGTACGAAGCAACTAGCATTTCTGGGTGTCCTCCTCTTACTTAGGGCCAACATCAACTTCTTAATGAAATATGTCTGCCCAACATCCTCATCACCCTCTTCAAGATAATCTCTTCTCCATCAAGTGCAAAATCTCTTCCCTCAACAATATTCACTCTTCCTATTTGGACACTTATTAGACCTATGCATTGGTTGATTGCAACGGTAGCACTTGCCCAAAATAGGCTTGCATAAGGATTATTCTACTTTTGTGTCTCCTTAGCCTCAACAGGTCTCTTGCTGCAGCTTTATCTTCTCCTCTTTCACTATTTCTCATCTGACTTCTTCTCAACCTCTTCATTCTTGTCTGCTTCAATTTTACTGCTGTTACCCTCATATCTGGTATTTCCCTCCTGTAACATCATCTCAGCCTTAAGGGTTATGTTTTTCCTTCAAAGTCCTCAATATAGCCGCTCCCATCTTGTCCTTGATCTGCAACTTTAGACCATCCACATAACGTGTTATCTGCTGGCCTTCACTCTACTTTGGGTCATTCCTCTTTGCTAACCGCATGAATTCTACTGTGTATTCATGTATAGTTCTTTGTCTTGGGGGCATCGTTGATACTGTTGGACAAATTTGCTTGTATTCGGGAGGTATGAAATCCCGTTGTAACAACTGTTTCATTCTATACCATGTCCTCATTGGTTGTCTACCCTCACAGTATCTCCTGTTTGCAACCTCTCCCATCAAGCTGATGCACCACCATTCAATCGGCAGGCTATCAACTAACCTTACGTTCTTCAGGAATTTCCATATAATAAAAAAATCTATCTACTTCAGCTAACCAGTTTAGAAACTCCTCAATATTCAAATTGCTATTAAAATTAGGAATATCTACCTTTAGACGAATGTTTTTATTATCTCCTTGATCATACCCATAGTAGCTTTTTTCGATATCTGCCACCACTATAACCGTCTCGCCTCCTTTGTGGCTATCTATTTTCATATAAGATCCCATCCTCCTCAGTGGAGTATTCATCAGACATTGAGCTCATTGATTTGATGCGACAAGTTGATTGATAGGACCGCCCTAAGCATCTTTTGCCCTTGGTCGTGCCCTACCAATATTCCTATTCCTATTGGTATCTACTCCCATCGCGTTGAAACGCTTGACTAGATCCTTAATAAGCTACTCTACTCGTTGGAGTCTTCGATCTATGGCATCGATTACCGCCCTATCAGCTCCTTGGACTCCTATATCTTGAACACTGTCATGAATGTGACCGCTGTCAACACCCTTGTTTGAAGGCATCTTCGCAGGATTTTACCATGCTCTAATACCACTTGGATGCAACGTAAAAGCGTAAAATAGCAGAAATCAATCTCACAGGATGATTTCTAAAACAAATCAATCGCAAAGATTGCAACTTGTCAGAGAGGACCTCTTAAAATAGGGTTTTTCAAATACAAAAACATCAGTCTATCTTTTAGAAACCCTAAAACACAATTTATAGTCTTAACGAAACAAACAAATTAAAAATCATACGGAAAGAAAACTAGAAACAGAAGTTGGCGGCTTAGGCACTTGCGTTGGCGATGTATAATGCCGGTGTTGCCTACTGTGAAAACTCCACGGGCCGTGGCACAGCCGTGGTATAAGCTAGGCATTTATCTTGCATTCTACACTGGCTTGAAGGCTGGTGGCTTTTGGTCATATGCTGGCGGCCTTGGTCTGAGAGCTGGCAACCTTGAGGCCGGCGTAGGCTGTCCTGCTGCATTATATCTAATGAGCTTAGAGGTGGTTGGAAAATGGAGCCGGGGCTGCTAGAATTAGGGTTACAGCTGATGTAAAGTTTATGGCTTGGTATTAGGGCTTTTGACCTGCAATTAAGTGTTCTTACTGGTGTTAATGAACTTCGATTCTGCTGATGGTGCCAATTCCATCTGAGGGTAAAAGTATAATTTAGGAACACTTTACACACAAGTTTCTAGATATTAAATTTATCTACAAATTACCCAGATAAGAACTAATTTGATGTATTCACATCTGTCCCAAATAAAGCACTGTGTAGTATTTGCTGTGCCCATGTTAATTTGCTTTTCTTGTCAATTTCACAAATATTTTGAGTACTTCTATAGCATTCAAAATGTCTGGTCTAGGTCCATTTACCTGTTCTGATTTAAATTTCTTATTTTATCCCTCTTCAGAGCTCTCATGCGTTTCCACACAATGAAAATGGAAGAAATAAATAAAATAATAAGAGAATTGTGGCAGCAAACATACAGAGGACAAGATATTGACTACATCAGGATTCATTCAGATTCAGAAGGTGCTGGGACTCGATCTTACAGCTATAAGGTTTGGACTATGGAAAACAGAATATCGTTTCAAATGAACTATTATCATGCCTCTGATCTTTGTACAGAAATAATAGTCTTTTGTTCAGGTTCTTATGCAAACTGGTGATACAGAGCTAGAAATGAGAGGAAGATGTAGTGCGGGACAAAAGGTTGTAAATTTTGCAATCTACTTTTTTCTCACGTAACAAGGTAAACAATATTGATCGGATGCATGCCTTCAGGTTCTTGCTTCACTTATCATAAGGTTGGCATTAGCGGAAACCTTTTGTCTCAACTGTGGTATTTTGGCACTTGATGAGCCTACAACTAACTTGGATGGTCCAAATGCAGAAAGTCTTGCCGCTGCTCTTCTGCGGTACAGAGCCTACTCACCACAGTTCATTTATCCTTTTCTTATGACAAGTTCATTAATCTTTAACGCCTCTTCTATGTCTGGGTATTCAGAATTATGGAAGACAGGAAGGGGCAAGAGAATTTTCAGCTAATCATTATTACTCACGATGAGCGTTTTGCTCAATTAATTGGGCAGCGTCAACATGCTGAGAGATATTATAGGGTCACCAAGGATGATCAGTAAGGCTCTGTTTTGTGCTCCTTTCCTATCATACCTGCTGAAATTGTTCTAACTTCTGTGTCATTCTTCCAGTCAGCACAGTATAATTGAGGCACAGGAGATTTTCGATTGAAGTTTCTCGAGGAACATGCTAATTACTCAAGGCTGGTTTTATCTCTTTTAATTCATCAGTCAGCTACGTCATAATTTTGCTCAAAAGTATTCTAATTCATCGGTCAGCTAGTTGTTGATAACTATGCTCAAAGTAGCGGTGGTGGCAGGCAGTTGCATGTTTTATTACTTTAATTTTAAGATGCATATATCTCGGCAATGGCTTTACATAAGCTGAGTTTGCTGTGGCTGCACTTTGATCCTCCTATTTCACGTACTCCATCTTTGGTATTCTGGTTTAAATGTGTGGACTATAAAATTTTTCTAAATTGTGGTGTGTTGCCCTACACAACCTCTGTAGTATTAATGTATATTTCATATTACTTGTAAACAGGGGTAGATTTAGTCATTTTACTATACCTAGGATTATACACTTTGGGTTCACTCTGTTTATAAGTACGTCGTGAACTTTATTGTAATGCAAGTGATTGTATCAATATATTGTTTGCATACGTGGTATTAGAGCAAATATCATCGTGATATGTGTATTGTGTAGAGGAATGTGAAATTATCGATTCACAGGTTACACACACATATATATACATGATGTAACTGGCTAAAAATAGAAAAGAAAAGAAAACCCTTATTAAAAACTGGTCAATGTTACACAGTAATTTGCATATATTTGCTTCTTATAACATTTCCCCTGTTGGGGGAAAAGGAAAAAAATATTATTAAAATAAAAAAAAATTACGAAAATACCACTGGGACGAAATTAATCCTAGAAATAGGCAACACGGCCTTGTCTCTTGAAGAGACGAGGTCGTTAGTGCCTGACCTCGTCTCTTCAAGAGACGAGACCGTGTCATTCCTTGGCCTCGTCTCTTGAAGAGACGAGGTCAGGCTAAGGAGTGGCCTCGTCTCTTGAAGAGACGAGTCAGGCCTGGCCTCGTCTCTTCAAGAGACGAGGCCAGGCCAAAATCGCCTATATCCTATTATATTTCTTGAAAAAGTAAAAATTTACATCAAAAACCTGTAAAAACCTGTCAAATACAAATATAAACAGCCATAAAAGTCATTAATCATCCTCCACCATGGCAAAAAAAACTAACAAACTACAGTGTTTCGAAGCCCAATCGAAACTCACATTCCCAATCCCAATCATAGACAGTGCAATGAAAATATGAGAATTCGTAGAGTCATAATACATAATAGGAAATGAAATAGAATGAAATGTAGAGTGATTGTTCTAATAGAAAGAATAGGAGAAAATGAGTACGATCTATACATACAAGAATAATATAAGGAAATAAGAAGCTACATACAAAAAGAAAATAAAAAGAAGAAAATCTATCTATCGTCCACTACTCTTGCTGCTCCTGTGTGGCCCTGCTCTCTCGTCCTCGGCCTCTACCCCGCCTCACCTCGGGAATGGGGTACGCTGATGATGAGGATGCGGTGGATATGGGCCAGTCTCTGTAACTGGAGCGGCTCCTCTCCCGTAGCAGCACTATACTGATGGAATGGGACAGGGTCTGGCTCGACCTGTGTAAGGCCTCCCTCATATCATGAGATGGTGATGGTCGCCTCTTCTGTGGAGCCAGGGGAGTGTGGAAGTCACTGGATGACGGGTCTAGCATGGGGGTGTCAACCATATCGTAAGAAGTGGATGACGGGCCAGCCCCGTCATGAATGACCTGGGAAGGACTAGACTCATCGAATGGAGATAGGTCGGACGGCTCAGGCTCATCTCTGATCTGTATACCTGGAGCCAGAGCTCGCCCCGACCCCGACCCCGGCCCCGTCCCTGCCCACGCCTCTCTCTAGGAGGATGTCGTCTGTGTAGGGTATGAGGCTGTGGGTCACCCTGTGCTGCTGCTGCTGGTGGAGCTAGTGGTACTTGATCATTGAAATTCAACCCCATAAACTCATCCACTACACGACAGACATCTCGTGCAGTGGATGCAGTAAGCTCTGGGGGCATGTCTGGGACGCTAGAAATGAAATCAGCCTGCGAGTAATAGCAAATATTTATATCAGTGAATAGCTTATAAGTCAGTACAAGTATATATAAAGCTTACAGAGACAGCGATCTTACCATGTATCGCATGATAGCTCCCGTGCGACCGATTCAGCATCGGGTGATGGCATGATATCACTGGAAGTAATCGTCAGATGTCCCAGCCGGCAAATCTGGCATCTGTACAATCTAATCACGCCGAGTATCCCACTCAGCAATCCATTTGGCGTGCTCGGACAGCCAGTTCCACTCGGAACGTCCCCTCATGTCAATCTCATGGAGTGGTCTCATATCAGCAGGGGGGGCTGGTATCTCCTGGAAGCCACTAAACTGTCTGAGCACTCTGTCTGGATAGTAGTGCTCGACAAGGTAGAAGCATACCAATGGCACCCGGGCACGCCATACATCGTTGAATACCAGGCAGTACGGTGGCAGGGCGGGCAGGATGGAGCTGTATGGGTCCCACACCACCTGATGAAGTAGTAAAAGTGATGTACTGTATTAGAAAATGATCGTACAATAGCAATTTAAGAGTAGATGGCAATGGAAATCAAAAGTGATCTATCGCATACCTGATGTGCCATCTGTCGATCAAAGGAGGCGCGGTACTCAATCAATAGGTGGGTGGACACATGGGTGACGTCGAAAGTCGCACCCCGATGACTGATGAGTGGGCGGCCTGTGGTAACAGAGGTGAGCAGTCGCCGTACCGGGGCAATGTGGGGGAAGTGCTCCCATGCCCATATCTGCAGGACAACTAGTGGTCCTGCCATGTCCCCCGTGTCAATGTCGGAAGCCAGGCACAACTACCTGTATAGCCAAGCCAAACAGGCTGCTCCCATGCGTGCTGCTCTGCTCGCTCGAAATCTCGGAGCAGCTGGAGGTACATAAGATGGACGTAGTTGGAGGATTTGTCTGCGACAATAAATCTCCCAAGCAGCAGCAGAATGTATGCCCTAGCATGACGTTGGATCATCGCGTCATCAGCAAACTCAGGTAGGTCGCTGAAGTGGCTATCCAACCACGACATCTTCAGCCGACCTCCATCCATGTCGACGCCGGGGACTGGCCGAACTCCTAATAGCTCCTCGCACAAATCTGGCCAATCCATGCGAGCCGTGCCAGTAACGGCCAATCCATCCACAGGGAGGCCCGATGTTTGTTGTACCTGGCATCTTTTATAACCGAATTGTAACTCTCTGCCATGTTTGTTGTACCTAGGCCAAATCTGACACCTTCATCGTAAGATAAGGTCCACATGCATGGAGGCAGCTCACGAAAATATCGTCCCGTCCAAGGATTGCTTTGAAGTGCTGCATTGAAGTATCCATGAAATTTTCGACTCTGTGCTTGATAGGCAGCTCTTTTTATTATTTCCTTACATTCCTTGCTTTTGGCCTTCGAATTGAAATTGCTTGCAACATGCCGGATACACCAGCGCCAAGGCCACCTTGTAGGTCACACCGCATTGTCACCTTCCACCGCACTCTTGATACCCGTATGGCGGTCCGATATCAAGCAAATGTTGGATCGGTCTTTGATGACGTGTTCCAACACTTTTGCAAGGAACCAACCCTAGGTTTCCGCCTTCTCCTCATTCACTAGACCATAGGCCAATGAGACTATATGATTTGCCCCATCTACTGCCACTGCAATAAGCAATTTGTGCTTGTACTTGCCATACAGGAAGGTACCATCAACTATGATCACAGGTCTGCAATGATTAAACGTATATAACATAGTCAGTGAATATCAATCAAGTATAACAAAACTAAAGCACTATTACAATACATACCTGCAATACTGGAACGCCTTGATGCAAGGACCGAATGCCCAAAAAAGCTTATCCAAGAACACGTGGCCGGCTGTATTTGAATATTGAGTTTGCCATTCGACCTTCGTTCCTGGATTTGCCTCAGTAATTGCATTGAGTAGATGCGGGAGCTCTATGTAAGACGACTCCCAACTACCGTACACCTGCTCAATTGCCTTTCTCTTTGCCTCACGAATTCTCTTTATGTGAACATTATACCCGAACTGCTTTAATATATTCGTTTGGAGATCCTTCGCCCTCACATCTGGAGAATTGCGGATCTCCAATATTATGGCCCTAGACAAGCTGGTGGAGTCCAACTGAGAGTGATCCTGTCCAGTGATTTCATCCAAGCAGGTATGAGGCTCATCAAATTTAGTGATATGAAACCAACCACCGTGTTTCTTATAACTGCCTCTGAGTCTCCACCTACAACCTCTGTTGTGGATATCAGTACATTTCACTGCCTATGACCTTGGATCCGAATCCACCACCTTGAAGTTATAGTGGTTCGTTACGTGCCACATTTTAACAGCCCGTATGAGATGATCTTTGGTTTCAAACCGCATCCCAACCTTAAATTCATCACTGAAGCTCCAATTCCCAGCACTCATTTCTTGCTCATCATCATACGCTGCGTAAGTACTACCAACTTCAGCATTGAAAAACGGAACTGGCACTGAGCTCCCTATTGCATGAACATCAGTAGGAGCAATGAAACGGTCCCAGCTATTTCCCCTTCTTTGCACCTCGGGCAAAGCATATTGTTGTGAAAAAACTTCCACATTATCGTTTTCATCATCATCATAGTCGTCACTGGATTCACTTACTGATGAGTCTTGCACAGTATTCATATCATCACCACCTACCGATGTACCGCCACAAAATTCAAAGTTACCTATTTCCAGTTGTGCACTGCCTATTGTCTGAACTGGAGTTGAGTTTGAGTCTACCAGCCCCTGGCTTCCAATATTTCTATCAATGCCCCTATCCCCTGCAGGTACCTGTGACAAATCATTTTCAAATATCTGCACATAAACATCCACTGATCCCTCTGTGTACACCAACATCTCATGCGCCGCATCATCATCGGTCACTGGAATAATATCATAACGTAGCGTCCTATCTCCAATAGCTACCCTATGATATAGCTCCACTCGATGTGTACACCTATTTACCTTTAATCTATTGCAAATAATCTCCACTATCTGCTCATATGTTGAATTCCTACTGATACTGACTATAGCAACCAGCCGCTTATCATAACAAAAACCATCATCCTCTTGTACAATATTACCATGAGCATACAGTATGAACTTTGCCTTATCCATTTCCTCAATAATCCTGCCATCTCATCAAAATTAGCTTCAATGCATCAAATTCGCAAAATCACACTTATGAGTTTCATTCCTCATAAAATTTAATCTAATTCCAAATGCTACATTTCCAAAGTTCTATTTTTTTTCCTAAGGAACTCTGATTTCATACAAACATTATCTTTTTTCACCGCAAATTTCCATGCTAAACCAACACTACAGTACCGAATACACCCCCTTCACGACATAACAAGTTATTTTTTAATTTTTTTCCGAACTACATTTCCTAAAATAATTATCCAACAACCAATAACTATATTAATTTTTTTTCCTACAATTTACATATATATATGTATATATATATATGTATCCATATAATTAGAAAAATTTCTCCCGTATTGGAATCGCTCAACAATACCCGTTGACGACATTACAAGTTATTTTTAATTATTTTCCCACCTGCACTTCCTAAAATAATTATCCAACAACTAATCACAATATTAATTTTTTTCCCAATAATTACATATATATATACGTATGTATCTATCTATATGACATACAACAACCGGATAAAATCCTTCCACGTCCTAATTGCACAATAAAATGATTCTAACAGCACATACCATCGTCATTCAACAATGTAGCAACATTCATTAACAAAAAAAATAAAAAATCACGAAAATCTTACCTTAAAATTCGCCGACGGATTTCAATGATTTCTCTCGCGTATCGCTCCTCAAACCCACAAATTGCAATGTAGACACCGTCTGGGGGCTCTGAGATTGCCCAATCACAAAAAAAATCTAACAAACTGTGGAGAACCACCGTTGGGCGATTGGGAGAATTGTGGAATTAGGGTTTCGGCAAAATTCAAATAGGGAGAAATGGGGGAAGAAGGCGCGGCTGGTGGTTTAAGCGGCAGGACCTCGTCTTTTGAAGAGACGAGGTCACTAACTAATGACCTCGTCTCTTCAAGAGACGAGGTCACACACGGAGCAACCTCGTCTCTTCAAGGAGAGGCCGAATACACGGCCTCGTCTCTTGAAGAGACGAGGTCAGGCACTAACGACCTCGTCTCTTCAAGAGACGAGGCCGTGTTGCCTATTTCTGGGATTAATTTCGTCCCAATGGTATTTTCGTAATTTTCTTTTATTTTAATAATATTTTTTTCCTTGTCCCTGAAGTTGGAGTATAAATATTAACTATGTCCAGCTTGTTACAAAGGTAATCATGCTGATCCTTATTTAGAGCCATTGTAAAAAGATCTTTTAATTGTTTTTCAAATTTCACAAATTCAATAGAAATTAATCCTTGCTAAATTTTATCGCGAACGAAGTGCCAATCTATCTTTAATGTACTGAGTTCGTTCATCGAACACTGAATTCGATGCAATACGAAGAGTAATTTGGTTATCACATCATAATTTTGTAGGTAGTGATGTGTTAATACCTATTTAGTTTAAGAGATATATCCACATTATTTCACATGGTGATTGTGTTATGAGACTATATTTTGATTTAATAAATGATTAAGATACATCATTTTGCTTATTACTTTTCCTTATTACTTTTCCATGAAACTAAATTTCCACCATCGAAAACAAAATATCTTAAAGTAGATTGCCTGTTTTCTTAGATCTTACTAATAAGCATATGAAAAACCTTGATATTAGTATGATAATGATTCTTATACAAGATATTATGTTTGAGTGCTTCATTTAGATAGTATAAGATTTTCTTTACGATAGCCAATGATCAATTTTTGGAGCTGACATATACTAACTTCCTAACACCAGTTGAATATGTGATATATGGATGGGTTATTATAAAATTGTTTAGTTTTACAATTAGTCCTCTTTATCTTTTAGTTTCTCAAACAGCTCACCTTCTCTTGTTAGTCGCAAATTAGGAATTAGTGGTGCACTATATAGTTTTAATACCCAGTTTTCCTGTTTCAGATGACAAATCAAGTATGTATTTTCTTTGAAACAAAAAAAAATTATTTTCTTACTCATCACCTCAGCACCCAAACAAATATTTTAACATCCTTAAATCCTTTGTTTAAAAATGATTGTGAAGAAAGGATTTTGCGAGCTGAAATACTTATAGTATCATTATAATCCCCAGGTTTTCATAAATTAAATTAGAAAATAAAGATTTAATGTATTATGATTGAACATGTTGTAGTGATTGAATGTTGAGTAAATTTAAGTATAATAACTTTTATAAAATCAATTTAGTAGAAATGGAAGTTCAAAACCTTCAATTGAATTATTTTAAGGAAATTGTTAATTTAAAGTATTCGTTCTATCTTCTTTTAGAAAATTGAATTTTATAAACTGGACTTTTAAATTATTAAAAGTATTGATATAAATTCTTATAAGAAATTATTTAATTAAATAGGAATTCATAAACTATAATGTTGCTAAGCTTTATCTTGAAATTGAATGGTTGATAATTATAATGTGTTAGAAGAATAATAGACCAATATGTATTTGTTTTAATCTTAATGCCTACCAAAATACTCCTTGCATTCCACTATAGCTTCCATGTGCGTACGCACACACAATTACTTTTGAATTACCACAAAAGTCAAAGTAAATTATATATATATGCATATAATTATCTTTAAAGAGGTAGAATTTTGCCTTCATTTCCTCCTTCTCTTCTCTCATTCAAAACCTACATTTCTATACATGCACACACTCCATATATCAATTCCATTATCTTCTTCTAAATCATCAAGAACAACAAGTTAAGCCTTCATCTTCAAGCTAAGCAAGTTTAGTTAAGTTATTTCTCGCTTTGTCTTTGTTATTTGTATGTTTGAGTAGTTGTAGAATTAGTGTTGTTTATTTTGGTTAATGGTTGATATGAGATGTCTATGAGTTTGGTTGTTTGATATAAGAAGTAGAGTGATTGAGAAGTAGTTTTAAAGGTCTAAAGCTTGAAGTTGATGGTTGGTTTGTCAGTGGTTATGTTGATATGGAGAATAGAGATAAGTTGGAAGATATGAAGAAGTAGATGAGGAGTATGAGACTTGTATGATGATGTTTGAGTGTGTTGGATGGAGTTAAAATAAGTAAAGTTGATTAAAATATGTAAAAATTTCAAAGTGTAATTGTGCATTTGCTGTAGAATGACTACTGCTAGTGGTGAAGGGCATGGCCATTTTTGATTCTTGGGATCTAGGTCACCACAGGGTGTGGCAGAGCCCGTGGTGGATCCTGTGATGGATCGTCCTGCCACTGTCATGTCCCGAGGGGTACCCTAAGCGTGGCAGTCCGCAGTACATAATAATAGAGCCTAGGAATGACTACCTCAGGCTTCCATATCATGTACAAGGCGTACATCACAACAAGGGAACGCACCGGAGTAGTGCAATTTATATTGATAATAAATAAGTAACAAGGCAAAGAGAATTCTTATCATAAAATATAAACATATCAAGTTACAATTTTTAGGGGTATATCCCTCTATTGTCTTCAAATAAATATACATCTTAGAATCAACATAACACTAATCATATTAGTCATTACATATAAAGAACCTTACAAAATTTCTTCATTTTATGCTCTAATTTCTTTCATAGAAGCTTAACATCCCTCCATGACTTCCTTAACATTATGATCCTCAATTTAAGCCATAGGTGTACCTGTTTCAGCAAAATCTATAGGGGTATAAGCTACAACTAGCTTAGTGAGATATTCCTTTTTATTCGCACCATATTTTCAAACAAGTTTATTTAGAGTTTCACACATATGCTATGCATATAATGCAACAATCACATGATTACGCAAATATATATAGTTATCCGAAAACCATATATAGAACGGATTTACCCCTTTGTATCAAAGGTTAGGGAATCGGGGTTGAAGATCCTTGATCTTCTACTGCTAGTCCCCAGGTCCTCACCCACAGCGTTCGGTTGGCTCGACTCCGAACCTAGAGTCGCTTTCCCCGAGCGATTTGGATTCTCTAGGAAGGAACATGGCCTGTGTCACTGCATGATCACAGCCAATCCAACTCTACGCGAGGAGTAGCAGCCTTGCAAAAGAGATGTGACTCGATGGATGCTATGCGTGAGTGTTTCATTTTTCTTAAGCCAAGCCTTTTTAAGGTTTATTAGGGGGCGATCAATTCATTTAGCAATTAATAAGCAGTCATACAAGTAGGTAAACATAATTATTTAAATAAACAATTTGAAGTTGCGATATTCTTAATTCTCATTTCACGCATAATCATAGAATCACATATATACTCATAATCTCGAAATCCCCAAATATATATCCATTTTTATCTTCTCTTAGTATACTAATGCTACTACTTTACAAGCACAAGCAAGGTAACGAAATTAAGAGGAATAACTCACTCGTTTATTTCGCGATCTTCTTAGTTGTAGTAATCCTTGGGTAGGGTAATCTCGTATCTTTCGTTACCTAGACAAAAGAATACCCGTGATAAGTATTTCATAGAAATTCTACTTGAACTTTCTAATTCTATTTCACTATGTCCGTAAAATTCATATAGAATGAAATTCCAATTTAAAATGGCCATAACTTGCTTATTTTAACTTGGAATTTCGCATATTAAATACCGTTTTCTACCTATTCGAAAAGATCTATCCATTGCTAAGGTTATCTTTGTCATATAAGGTCACTTGGGTTCCGAAAACGTTGAGTACATATTTAAACGAATATTTCTAGATTTTTGTAAAACCATTTTCTAACTCAATCTTCATTTTAAAGAAAATCCTTTCGTAACAATATATATATATATATAGATATAAATATATATTTGATAAATACTTTGAGTATATAGGTAAGCTCACTTTATATGCAAAAATTCTAATGGTGGTGTCTCAACAATTTATTTCATAGAACAATTCATTTTGAGTTTAAAATTTTAACTTTGATAATTTCTTTTCAAGTATTTGAAGAAACTTTATATTTTCCTAGGTTGTTATAAATGAGTATTTTCTTATTTTATTTTCTTCATTCTTTCTTCATAAATAAGTAATTTTTCTTTTAACATTGGTCTTTCATAAGTTCTACTTCTAGTGATAAAAGATTAAATTTATCAAAAGTGTATTAAGTTGTTGAAACCTTTTTGTATTTATAATGGTTTTAGAAAATGAGTCTTGTCTTCTTATATATATTATTTTAAAATATAAGTTTTTGTTTTCTAAAACTTGTTCTTTTATTTCCTTTGAAAAGAATTTTCTTTATTGATAAAATCCTTTGTTTTTAATCTTACCCTATTCATATTATTTGATAATAAGTTTTCTACTTTAGAAGCTTGAAAATCATTATTTTCCTAAGTGGGTTTATAATTTTATTGGTTGAATTCATCTTAACTTTAAAAACTAGTTTGTTTCTTAGTTTTGTTATAGAGTTAAAAAGAGTTTAAATCTTAAGCTTTTTGTAAAAACTTTTAATATTAACAAATTATTTTACTAAAACTTGGGTCACCATAATATACAAAGAAAATATTTATTTCTTATGTTTCCTTGGTAAACTATTTTGTTATTTAAGAAAACTTTGAGAAAACTTGTATTACCTTATTTTTATGTTGTTGATAATAATTTCATTATTTTGTGATAAATCACATAATAGAAAATTTGGTTTTAAGTCTCTTTAGTAAAGTAAAATTCTACTTTTAAATTAATTGAGACAATATCATTATGTAGATGCAAGTATTATGAGCATGTAAAATAATAAGAACATAAAAAAATACTAGAAACAAATAATAAGCAAGAAAATAAAATATCGAGTATTGGGAACCTTAGCTTCATCAATGTATCCTGGTCAAGTATTGGGAGCCTTAGCTTCATCAAGGCATCCCGGGACTAAGAATGGACTAGTCCCAAAAGATTAAAGAAAATAAATGAAAGATTGTTTTGACTTGATATGGACAAGTCTAAGACTAGAAAGATAGTCTTAAAGAAATAGCATGAAATAAATAAATTGCAAAGCATGAAATAAATAAATAACAAGTGAGCTTATATGCTCTAAAGATTATATATATATATATATATACACAAATATATTTAGTTAGATATGAATAATAAAATCAACATAACAACATAATAAAATAGGAAGTTTATGTGCAAGAACAAAACATGAATATGTTGTTGCTTTTACTACTCATATGAGTTTCAAAACAACACCATAGTCATGTTAAGTTACATGACATGGGTAAATAAATAGTTGGAAGAAGTTTACTTAAGGTGTTTATGTGATATGAAGATGATAGATGGAAGGGGTATTATGTGAGTAGTGAATATGTGGTAGATAGTTTATGTATAAGGAATGATTTTTGTGAGGAATTGGTTTAAGAGAGTTTTGGTAGAGGAATTCTTGAAGAGAGGATTTGTGGAGAGATTTGAGAGAGTTTTGGTAGTGAAATGAATTGTGTGAAAGAACGAAGGAAGAATGGGTATTTATAGAATTTTGGAGTGAAAATTGGATGTAATTAAATTAATTGAAAAGAAAATAAATGAGAAGGAAGAGAGGGGGAGTGGACGGCAATTTGAGGAGAGAGAGAGAAAATTTGATTAAAAATTAATTTTAGAAGAAAAGTGTAAGAGAAGTTTGATAATATATGGTGTAGAATTTTTATGGGAAAAGAAAATTATAAGAAATAGATATATAGGTGTAAGAATAGGTAGTAAGAAAAAATAGAGATAGAGGAATAATAATGAATAGTAGGAAAGTATTATGAATAGTAAACTAGAAAATTAAAGTACCAGTAGTAATAAAAATACGCGTAATAATGCGATATCTATAATTTTTAGCCACTGAAAAATTCTAAAACTGATATTGTTGAAAACCTTATATTTTTACGAATCTATTGGTATTAATGGAATATTTTTGCCATCCGGTGTACCGGGGCATGGTTTTTGAAAATTGATCCCGTTCAGATCCGAAGGACACTAGAATTTTTTGAATGTGATATTTTAAGCTTCCCTATATTATTACGAACTATTATCAACAATTATTTTTATTTCGTTTTCTAGGGTTTAAGAGCACGGGATTGCCGGATCTTAAACACTAGGGTTTGTTGTAGGCTTTGTTGACTTTTAAGGTTCTGGTTTGACTTCCGGTTTTGTTGAGTTATTTGTAAGATCATATAATTTTCGAGTTTTGACCGTTTTATATTTTTATCTCGATATCTATGGTTTATCTTATTTTATTTGTGATTATTTAATAGTTTTTAGTTCTCGGGATCGTTTAACCGAGTCTAAGGTTATGAGTTGACTCAGTTTGACTTTTGGTGAAAATTGAAGTTTCTGATTCTAAAATTCACCGAGGGTCTTAGCATTTCGTTGTTGAGCGTTTATTTGAATATATCATTTTGATTTGCGTTTTAGGAATCACTATGTGATTTGATTGATGTACGGATGTTGATTCAACCAATAGTTGGATTTTCTTATTTTGTTCTTGAGGGTTTTCGTTTTCTCAAATTAAGAAATCTCATTTTTGATCTTATTTAGAATTAAGTTTTAACTTGGTTCAATTTTTTTGGGTTTCAATTTCGGTGTTTGACTCTTGAATTATTTGCTAAGAATTACAAAATTTTCAGGGGTTTACAGCCACCATGGAGGTGTGGCAAGGGGCATGGTGGCCACTGGTCATTAGCTAAAGCTCCATACAGCGCATGATGAAGGGCATGGCGAAGCTTGTATGATGCTCTGTCTCATACGGCCTTTGGTACAAGGCGTGGCAACCTTAAAGTGTCTTTTTGTCTCTTTTAGCTTTAGAATCTTGTTTAATCCTTCTTGTTTTTGTTAAGTAGATAGTAATACAATCTTTTCTATCTTATAAGATCCTTATATCACGATTTAGACTTCTCGTTGGACTATTACGACAATTAAGGAGAATGTACGGGCGAGTAACTTGAATCCTATCACTTTTTTTGTGATTGTAAATAATGGAATATAGTTTAGTCATAATTATAAGGAATCAAATGCATGGGGAGGGGAAATCTTGTATGTGATTTGTTATATGTTTGAGTTGTAAATCCTAATCATCAAAGTGACAACTACTTGCTTAACATTAAATTATAGTTGCATTATTGAGTGTCTAGAATTGATGTGACAACATGATAATATGGAATTAAGTTTATTGGACTTCAAAATTTAATATGACATGCATTTCATATCATACTGTATTAGTATGGTACTCAGGTCACGTGTTAACATTTCAATCATGTGGTAATGCTTGTTGGGACCAATGGGTTTGCTTGTAGGTTACCATAGGGTTGTCAGCTTCACAGAAACTAAGCAGGCTTCGAAGGAGGTCGTTTGTGTTGGAGTTGGCTTTAGAATGTTAATACTAAGTGAGATTGCTCAAGTTCTAAATGAAGTGGAGGGTGTTTATGTGAAAACTAAACTTTTTTTAATGGTAAAAGAGAATGGAAAAGTTCATCTTCTTTAGTTTTGAGATTCTCATGGGCATGAACTACTAAACTTATTCTTTAACCCCCTAGGAGGACGTAAATCCCCATAGGTTTGAGTTCCACTTATTCAAACCATGTTTGGTTCATATGTTTGATGAGTGCATTGCATATGGTTACTAACAAAACTTGTTTGATATTAGTGATATGTGTTCAGATTCTGTTATTCACAGAGATTATATGCTTACACTCTCTTAGATTGTTGATTTATAAGGTTTTAAGCAAGAAGACCAAAACCAAGCTCAGGTGTGGGAGTTGGTGTAGGAATGGACATATGTATTATTTTGGAAAGAAAACCATATATGTAATAGAGTCTAAGTTATGGTTTTGTAATAGTATAAGTTTATTTCGTTTTTCCTTGTAAGATTTTGCTATAATAGGGTTATGTTGAAGGCCTTGAAGACCATTGTTGTAATATTTTGTGATGACCTAGATTTGTATGTTATGTTTGTTTATGGTTTGCACACACACACACACACACACACACACACACACACACATAAGCAATATCTTTCTTACTCAAACAACTATCGATCCTATTTATCCGTCCACTTCAAACGGGGAATGCTACTTGTATAGTCATTATGTAACTTTTTGGAGGCCTCAATTAGTTGCATAGAGTACTGTTACAACTGGGGTACCTGTTGTTGTTGTTAATAAAATGTTTTGTGAAATTCAAAGTTCAAATTCCACTGATCATTGACTGAGTTTTTCAAATTTATAAATGTTTTCTAAATCAACAACTACAGTGTTACAGGGAATGATTGGCATCTAGTATATACTCAATCCCATTAATTGTCTAGCTAAAGAAAGATTTTAGAAAATCATAAAGAAAAATAAACTAAACTAAGTTAGAAATATTCACAAATGTTTATTGGGCAAAATGAGAAATAAGCCTGTAACTTTTATGAAATAGTAGCTCAGGGTTACTTCACTAATTCCTTATCAAAGTGATTTCTTAAGGACAATAAATTCTTAAAAGTTGTTTGAAATGGTGTGTTTATACCATCTAATTCTCTAAATTAAACTAAAGCTCCTCTCGAAGTCAGTAGTTCTAGATCTAGCTAAAACTAGTAATCTGAAGTTTTAATTAGATCCGCATAAAGAATAGAAACCCTTTGTTCTAAAAAGACAACTCAATGAATTTTTGAAACAAGTGACATAAAGTCTTCATCCATTCCTCGGCAAGAGGTAGTTAGGATCGACTCCCTTAGCAACCATAGAACTATTCAATTGAATCATCTCTCGATCTATTCAATTAAAACCAATCGTTGATCTAAAAGAATGCACCATTCCTTTAAAAACCACAAGTTAAAATCAAGTTACTAATTACAAACACCTAATCAAATTTACTTGAAAGCGCGTTTGAAATCAGACTAAATTAGGAATTGGATTCGTAATCCTAAGCTGTAGGAGTTTATTTCTCCATGGATTTATCAAAATAAACACAAATTAGAAGAAATAAAATAAGCACAAAAGATGAATCAATTAATTGCTCATAAATTCATAGAAATTAAAAACATTGGGTTAAATTGATTTTACCTAGAAAACAGAAGAAATTTTCAAGAAAAAAGAAATAGAAATTCTTTTACCCAAAAATCCTTTAGAAATCTACTATACTTTAATACCGATTTATACTGTTGGTACATACTTTACAATGCACACTTGCACGTTTATTTATAGACTTCTAGGTACAGAAAACATGGTTATCTTTATTTGACACTTAGCAGATTCGACAGATCCTCTTTAACAAAATTTGGTAACTTTTCACGCATGCAAATGAGTCGTGAAAACACTTCATCGAGGGTCGCGTGCTTTGTTGATCGAGGCTTGTATTCAGCAAGATCAGGCTCGACTTCAGGAAATTCCTTAGTAAACTGTGTGTTTTTATCCATTGCTCTATCGATGGTAAAATTAAGAGAGTCGAGGGTTAAATTATTGAGGCTCGAGGAAACTTGTTGAAGAATTGGTCTGGCAACACAATTATCGAGGGTCGAGTTTTGAGGCTCGATAATGTATTTTCTTCAGAATGATGCTTGATCGCTTCGACTGAAGTCGAGGGTCATGTTGAGGGCTTGCATTTGAGGCTCATTAGACCAATTTTTGCTGTCATCTTTCTCTGTTTGGCCTCGACTGTGTCTTACAAGGCTCAACTTCTTCCTTTAATTTTTGTTTTTGCTCCAAATCTACATTAAAACACTTGATTACTCCTTATTTGATTCTTAGAGCTTTAAAACAACATTATTTATCAAAAACATAATTTTTGTAGGATTTTATCAGAAATTCTTAGCAAATTAAGCTCAAAATTTATGAAAAATATAGAGTAAAAATGACTTATTAGTACCCTGTAGGGGCATGACAATCTTTGTCAATAATGATAATGTCATCCACCTATACTACTAACAAAATAATACTAGCCGTAGATTGTTTATAGAAAATTGAATGATTGGATTTGCTCTTCAACATCCCAAATATTTTAATTGCTTGGCTAAATTTTCCAAACCATGCATGAGGACTTTATTTTAGGCCATATAAAGATTTGCGAAGATGACAAACCTTGCCTAACTCCTTCTAAGCAACAAATCTGGGAGGTTACTCCGTATGGGCTTTCTCTTGAAGATCCTTATATAGAAAAACATTATTGGTATCTGGCTAATGTATAAGGCACTTATGTATTGCTGATAGATGTTAACTTAGCAATAGGAGAAAAAGTGTTAGAATAATCTTCTTTATAAATTTGAGTGCTTCCTATAGCAACAAGATGGGCTTTCAATCGATCAATTAGGATTTACCTTAATGGAAAAAAACCCATTCACAGGAAGATATAAAGCAACAAAAGAACAAGAGGAGCTGATAGATGATCATAAGACAAAAAATGAAATAGGGTAAGTACATTGACGTTTACCTTTATGAAGAGTAATGGGAAGGTCGTTGTTGGAGACCAAATTTGATGATGAAGGAGCTGGTTTAGGACACGTATCAAGGGTTGGTTCAAAAGTACGATGTTTGTAAGAACAGACCTGAAGGGGAAGTTTAGGAGGAGGAATAGTGAATGTAGTTGTATAAATTAACACATCATCCTTCTCCACGCGACCTATGTAATTAAATGATGGAGAGAGGGGAATCCTCAATAAAAGTAACTTCAATTGAGACAAGATAGCCATCAAGGCTAGGGCAATAATAGCTATATCACTTTTGAACACGAGAATACCTAAGAAAATTACACTTTAATGACTTGGGATCAAGTTTTTTAACTTGAGATGCACATCTCAAACAAAACCAGTATAGTGAAATATCTTTGGTTTAATAAAAAATAGAGTTTTATTTGGGAAAAGCGTATGATAAGTAGTCTCACCAGCAAGAATAGCTGAAGGCATGTGTTTAATTAAAAAACATACCATGGATACATCATTAACCTAAAAGTGTTTGGTATCATGTATCTAAAACAACAAAGCTCTAACAGTTTCAAGTAAATGCCTATTCTTTCTCTTAACAACCCCATTTTGTGATAGTATATCTACACATGAAGTTTGGTAAATAATACCATTTTTGACTATGTAAGATTGAAAAGATTCAAATAAATATTCTTTGGCACTATCACTTTGTAATATTTGGATTGAAACATTAAATTGAGTCTTAATTTCAACACAAAAAGAGTGAAAGTGAGAACAACTTAGAACGATTCCTCATTAAATACAATCAAGTTATATAAGAGTAATCAACAACAAAAGTAACAAAATACTTAAATCCAATTTTAGACGTTACTAGATAAGGACCCCACATTTGAAGAACTAACTTAAAAGGGGCATTCTCTTGTTTATTGACTCTAGGATTCAACTAATGCGATATTTGGCATAATGATCAGACCCACAATGTAATGACTTTAGACTATGAAACTGAGGACAAAATTTCTTTAATAAAGAAAGAAAGGGATGACCTAAGCGGCAATGTACTACAAATGGGGTTGTAACTCTAGTGCAAGCAATAGACTTTGGTACTTTTATGTCTATAATGTAGAGACCTATGGATTCATGCCCTTTACTAGTAGTTTTCCTCATCATAAGATCCTAAAACAAGCAATAGCTAGGGAAGAATGAAATGCAACAAAAGTGCACGGATGATCTTACTAACAAAAATTAAATTGATAAAAATCATGCAAGTTTAGAGTAGATGACAAATAAACTAATGGAGTTGGATTAGCTATGCTAGACCTAAAAACATGAGATATTGACCCATTAGCTAAAGTGACAGGAAAGTATGAGATATGAGATTGAAAAGTAGACAGTAAATTGTAATTATCTGTTATGTGATTTGTAGTACCAGAATCAATGACCCATTTGTAAGATGAAGAAACAAGATACGTATTTGGTTTACCTGACTTAGAGATGGCGGTAATAGGAGTAGATGAAAACTTTCGCGATTCTTGATACTATGAGGACATGGCACATTCATTTGCAGAAACCATAACGGATTTTTCAAATGCATCAATGGAAGAGGTAACATGTGCCAATTGAAATTCTTGATTCTTATTCTACAATTTTTGAAATACCCCAAGTTTTCATTAATTTAAGTAAGAAGTGGTTTAATTAAATTGAATAGTGAATAGTCAATTTTGAACTTGTTTTTAAAGTTAGTTTGAAATTTAGACTTGGAAAGGTTTAAATAAATCAATTAGATTAAATTATAGAATGTAATTAAATTGATAGAAATAAGCAAATTAATAAATGGATCTAGATGAATTCGAGATTTCAAACTTTCCTTTTCTTTATTTATTTGCTTTACTCATCTATTTCTTGATCCATTTTTTTTTATTCTTATAACTATTGAAGTTTAAATTCTATTCCTTGTAGTTTGATTATTTGTTCTATTTATCTTTTCCAACAAATTAAATGGTCTTATCACCTTAACAAATTTTCAACTTGAACCACTTTTCTTTCAACTTTTAATTGAATTCAATTTATTAAGTTTACATTCCTAAATATCAAAAGATCCCATTTAGCTATTTTCCACAAAATTCTACTTTCTCAATTTTTATATTTAATTTGTTTAAAGGTATTAGTTCATATGTCTTAAATTCTCTAATTCAAATTAAATATAAAAATTGATTTAGATAGTTACTCAAATTAATTAAAGTAAATGAATTTAAACTAAAATTGAGGATTTTAAACACTCTTTTTAAATTTTCTATTTACTTTAATCACCTTTTGAAGGAGTTGGGTTATTAAATATTTCCTAATCCTTTATTTATATTTCTTTCTTTCCAATTTCAATTCCCCGAATCTCCAAACATGTAATTTAATTGTTTATTGAATTTCCAAACCCTTGAATTTTAGTTTGATTTCCATTTCTTAAATTCCCATAAGTTTTGAATTCATTTACTTGCTTAAAAATGTCAGATCTTATACCTAGACTCGAGCTAAATAATGATTTCTTACAAGTTGAACTTCTAAATTAGATTTGTAATTCAAGTAATTAATTTCTATTTTATAGATTTTCAGATTAATTTCTAATTATTTTCGATATTTAAGAAACTTATCTAAAAAGTTTAAGCCTTTTCCCGTTTGACTTGGCTGCCTTAATCTTCTTCTTTTTTTCCCTATTCGGTTCTTCAACTTCTCCTTCTTCTTCTCTCTATTCCTTTTTCTTTTTCAAATCCTACAACAAAATCTCAAGTTCAAAGAAATTAAAGAAGAAAATAAAGATGGAAAATAGAGATCAAACAAGGAGGAGCTATATTAACTCTAAGAATTAGTGATAATGAAGTTCTTGATGTTTGGGTTTTCTTAAAACAAGTAAATTGTTGATTCTTGTTTGATTGTTGAATATACATGTATATGTGGAGTTGTTTTCTTTATCTTGGTTGTTGTTTATGCGTGATATTAATATGTTGATGCTAGAATTAAGTTGAGATTTGGAGAAGATGATGAAAAGTAGATTTAGAGTTTGATAAAGTTTGAGAATGTTTGATGAAATAAAATGAGTTTGAAGGTGTTAAAAGTGGCGCATATGAGTTGTGTGTTGTTGTTATGATGTTTTATTTGATTTTGGATGTGTAAAAGTTGATGAAGATGTGTAAAACTTGGAACTAGAGGATGTGCAATAGGGGAAAGAGTCACGGGCATGCAACGACCCTTATAGGGCTCTGATTGGGTGGTTCTAATAATCATTTGATTTAACATCCGTACGCTAATCAAATAATCTATTTGATCCCTAACAAGTAAATCAAGATGATATATCCAAAATAACACTCGACGAAAACTACTAAAACCTTGAATCCTTCGGAATTTTAGAATAAAAAATTTCAATTACCACCAAAAGTCAAACGGAGTCAACCCATAACCCTAGACTCGATTAAATAATCCTAGGAACTAAAAAATATTAAATAAGTCACAAATATAAAATGAAACATAAATTTTGAACCAAAAATATAACACGGTCAAAAATCCAAAAATTTTATGATCTTACAAATAAATCAAAAGCCGGAAGTGAAATTGGAACCCCGAAGGTCAACAAAGTCTACAACAAACCGTAGTGTTTAGATCCGATAATCCCGCGCTCTTAAACTCTAAGCAAAGAAATTGGTATAATTGTGGATAATAGTTCGAAATAATATAAGAAAGCTTAAGAATCTCAGATTTGTTAAATTTTAATGTGTTTTGAACCCGAACGGGATCAGTCTCAAAAAGCGTGTTCCGGGACTCGAAATAGTAAAAATATTCTGATAATACCATTAGACTCGTAATAATAGAAGAATCTCAAAAGTATTGATTTTATAATTTTTCGATAGCTAAAAATATTAGATATCGCATTTTTACGCCTATTTTCTTTATTACCAGTATTTTAATTGTCTAGTCTACTATTCATAATACTATTTCTACTATTCATTACTATTTCACTATCTCTACTTTTTCTTGCAACCTATTGCTTGTGGTGGTTATTTTTAAACCGAAGTCTTTTAAATATATAATTTTCTAAATCGCTCTTCTAATTACGGTTTCCAGAAGGCAAGTGCACCCATCAGATGTAGCATAGAGTGATCTAGGTTGGTCCCAAGGGAAAGATGGCAAGTACTTTTACTTCTACCCTTTTCCTATTATCTAGCCGAAGAAAAAAAAGGGGGAAAAACTATCGAACTAAGATCTAAACTAAGCTTAATCTAACAAAATCAGCAATTGACAATATATTTCACAGCAGCATACAAACAAATGATAAATTAATTCACAAGGTTGCTTAGGTCATGTCACATCCTAAAACGACTTAAGGCACGTCTAATTCGCCACAGGCGTTATACGCTAAGGCGAACCTAGTCTATAGTTATCGTGATCATTGCTCAACAAATTTTGGATTATGAAATCATTGTATTAGTTTGTGGAAACAACAGGAAAGTTGCAGCTGAAAATAAATTTCTTAAAATATTTTTCTAAATAGGCTACTCCAAAGAGTAGACCAACATATATATATATATATATATATATGATAGTATCATATCGCAAGATTTTTCAAAATAAAGAGTTTCAAATATCTCGAAATACAAACCATTGGCTTATAGATTGGCCCTTATTAAAACATAAGTTTGACAGTGAAAGTATAAAATAGGAATAAGATAATGATCCCGTGGATCTTAATCACCCCATTCATCAAGAAATTCCTCGAAGTTCATGCCATACCCCATATAGTCATAAGTATCATCACCATAATCTTCATCACCAGAAAAAGAAAAAAAAAATGAGCCAAAGCTCAGTACGACAGCAACACAGGCATACACAAGATGGGAACACACACTTGTTTTAAATGCAATGCAACAATCAACAGTTTACATCCTTAAATTGAAATGTAACAAAACAACAATGGAGCAGTCACAATTCGGCAACATGCTGAGAACCTAAGAGTCCTGAGTAGCAGCAATTGCTTAGGGGTCGATATAGGCAGCTCGAATACCTATATTTCCTGCCTCTACGAGTAATAGCCTCGTCTAGGGACCACAATCGTTACGCATCTCTACCTTTCACAGTCTATAATATAGTGCAGCTCAATCGGCGCCCATAGTCGTGAACTACACTGTAAAGTCTAAATAAATAATTCATAATGAAGGATATAATTGTAATATAGTAATATATAAAAGGGTATTTTTGTCCTTGAACAAATGAATTTGGTCACGAGGAAGTCACAAGTGAATGATTGGATGAATTTGACTTAGGTTGGTATCTAAGCTACTAGCTTTGACTCCTATCCTGTCGGCCTAAATATAATAGACGACGACCAAAGCTTCGATGTTGAAGTTTTGAAATTTTGCAAAAATATTAGACTTACGCCGGCAAGATGGCCGCCGACATATTAAGGAAGGCTGTCGGGGTATCATGTAGGCCGCCGGCATATTGGCTGGCCTATAGTGGCGTTTTTCCAAAGCCAGGGTTGCGTTTTTCCAAAGCTAACCCTCTTTATAAATAGACCTTAGACCCCACGACCTTGTCACATCTTTTCCTCAATGAAACCCTAGGTAAGTGGGTCTTTCTCTAGTCTTTTTCAATCAATCTTTTTAGTTCGATCTTTCTAATATGAGTTGTTCTACGAATTTGAAGGAGATCAAAGATTTGTGGTGAAACCCTAGAGTGATTGGAGATCTGGGAGACTCTGATTCAAAGGAAAAAGGTAATGTCTTTCTTAAGACTTTATAATTACTATGATTTGAGGATTATAGGTTTGTAATTTCGATTTATTTATCGGAATTCAAGAGAATTGTGGATTGGGATTCTTTTTCCAATTTGAAATCTACAAGTTCCAGGTATGTAAGAATTCATATAATCTTGTTGTTCGATGAGATTTATTCATTATTGTAGTTAAAGTGTTAATTGAGAAATGTATGTATATTGAAGGGATTGTGGTGATAGTTAAGGATTTTTGAAAGAACGATGTTGAAGGTTGTATCTAATTGTGAGGAAGAGGAAGCAGGTGTGTTATCCTTATTGATATAGATTTGTGAATATTAGGGTTTATGCTTTAGTATTTAATTCTAATTTAAGATAATTATTGGATTAGGGTTTTGATCTTTTAAGAAGTTTTGTTAGTGAATTTGAGTTAGAGCAATACCAGGTACGACCTTACCTTGTCCGCTGCTTATGTGTAGGTTTAGAAAATAATTTGACTTAATCCTATCCGACATATAAATTGAAAAGAGTGTTGGTAGTGTATGGCTTTGGCTAGTAAAGACCACGTAGAGTGTGATACTAACAAGGCACCCTGATGATCCTTGTGTGTCGTTGTTCCTAGTGGAGTTGCACTTGGAAATGATTCTGGTAGATTAGGAGTCGTTCCAGTCTGTATGGCGGAATGCAACGATATGTGGGGAGTACCCAATGTCAATATATTATATATAACTATTTTATAAAGATTGTGAATCGGGGTCATGAGTTACTCTGGGTTTAGGACTAGATGTATATGGTTCTAAACTGTGTTGTTTGTTTCACTAATTAAAGAAAATAATTTGTGTATGCGATGCATGTTAGCATGTTCATGCGTATTTATTTGTGGTATGGCATACTGGGCGTTTTCGCTCATTTCTTTAATTTTTCTGGTACATGTGAAGAGGAAGTTGTTTATGATCTATCTGGGTATGATCTATATGTAGATCATGTGGAAGGCGATAGTGGACTTGACTATCTTGCTGAAGACTAGTAGATCTAGGGCATCGGATCTAGTTAAGAGATATGAAAGACTTTATGGATTTTATGTTTGATTATTACTGGTTATTGAAAATTTTATGAGAATAGTTTGTTAGGTTTTTATTTATGATGACATGTCGTTTTGGATTTTTATTAGTTCATGAACATTAAGGATTATTTTAATGAGATGTTTTAAAGTAAACCAATTGTGAGTTTTGGTGATTAAAATTGATATATTTGTGGTATAGTGTTTTTAATAGCCTTAGTGTGTTCTTAACAAGAGAAGGACACATAGCGAGTTGTAATGCCTATATCGTAGGGTGTTACAGCTTATTTGGTATAAGAGCTTAGGTTTGATGATCTTGATAGATATAGGTTATGAACTATTCAGGACGGTGAGCATTAATGAATGGGTAGCAATAATTGGTGTTGTGTACCTAGCTTAGTCTTGTTTTACCAGTAGATATATCTTTAGAGTTTACTCATTAAGTTGAATTTATCTTTTATCTTTTGTAGTGTGTTTGTTTATGATAGAATGCCTTCGCGAAGTAGAACCCCTGATGTTGGTTCCTCTAGGATTGGTTAGGAGGAACAATCACCAGAAAACCAACCACCTTTGAATCCTATGCCGGAGGATTTACCCACACCTCCGCCACCCAGCACCTCTTGTAGGACAATAGGTGCCCATAGATGCTGCTCAACTGATGAAAGCTGTGAATACTCTTCTAGGAGTAGTCACCCAACAACAGCAGAACATGAGGAATGATATGCAGGTTGTGCAAGCCAATGCTGAGGCTTGGAGATAGGAGGCACAAAAGAACAATGACAATGGTGGAAACAGAGGCCATGAAGCAAGATATGCTGATGCACTCAGTTTGAACAAGTTTGTAGACATAGTCTACAAGTTTGAGCCCCAGCCTGAGATACCATTGGAAGCTCAGTTATGGTTAGAGGAGGTGGAGAAGACGTTTGCTGCTTTGGACATACCAGAGAACAAAAAGGTGGAATATGCCTCCAACCTGCTTATTGGGAGAGCAAACAATTGGTGGTTGAGCACCAAAAGACACAGGGCGGGAGCAATCACTTGGGAAATGTTCAAACAGGCCTTTTTCAGGGAGTTCTTTCCTGACAGTATGAAACAGAAGATGCTCTAGGAGTACTATGCCTTGCAGCAGGGTAGGATGACTGTCGAGGAATATGAGACTGAGCTACATAGATTGATGAGATTCCTACCGGATCCATTTTGAGGAAGCTAAGATTAGCAGGTTTATCACTGGATTAGAACCAGAGATTCAATATCAAGTGAACCTGATGGATTTGAACAACTACTCAGCAATGGTTAATAAGGCTAAAACAGTGGAACAATGTTTGAATAGAATGAACAGTCGTGAGCCCTAGAGAGGTCAAATTTTCTTAGGGAAAAGGCTAGCTGCTAGTGTTGCTACTCAAGACAGGGGAAAGAGATCGATTACCCAATTTTACAGATTAGCAGCGTAGAATTCTGAGAAGACGTGCTTTGGATGCCTTGGACCACATTACCTTAAAGACTGCAAATGGGTTGAAGGTGCCTATTTTACATGTGGTAAAGTTGGTCATAATAATCTATATAGAGAAGATCCTCCCACAACTTTTCTATTTTAAATGTGGATAGAGAGGACATCGGGCTATCGATTGTAAGGATTATTGAAAGTAAACTATGCCAGGAGCCTAGTTTGGTAGACCATAGCATATCAGTCAAGTGTAAGCCCTGGAAAATTTTAGTAAAAATTCTAAGATGAACTTTGAAAATAAACCCTAAAAATCACTCGAAATTAAAACCAAATTTCAACTAGTTCAAAAACACGAGCAAATTCAGAAATATCCGAATCTTGAGAAAAAATTAGAATCCTTAAAAAAAAAAAGAACTCATCATACTTCAATTCCAAAATCACTACGTACGAAAAATTCCATGCGTAACTCCGACTTATAAAATCGGGTAATATAGAACCCAAAATCAAATTATTAAAAAGTAAATAACGATTAACTTTCGGAAATGAAACCCAATTCAAGAATTCCGTAAACGTTAAAAGATATTAAAAACTTACAAAAATCAACTTTAAAATAAATATCTCAAATTAAATATGTTGTATAAACATAAAATGTCAGCTTCCAATCTGGCAAAGATCTACACCAGAAAAATCCCGGAAACCTAACTGGAATACAATAGCTTAAGTCCGGCAATCTAGTGCCCTTAACTCTAGAGGCCGAGGTGTAATTTAAATATATAGAATAGCTCGTAGTAATATAAGTTTGTTTAAAAATATCAGATTGGTAAATTTTTGACCTATTTCGAACTCGTTCAGATACAAGCTTTGAAAAACGTGTCCCGAAGCTCGAGATATAAAAAATATACTATTAGTACTGTTAGACTCGTAATTTCATAAGATTTCCAAATATATCAGTTATATAATTTTTCGGTTTATAAATGTTACAGTTTTTATCGAATTTTCATTACTATCGGTAATTAATTAGTCTTTTGCACTATTCACTTTTATTTCATTACACAATTTTATTATTCTTATAAAGCCTTATATTTTTAGATAAATATTTTATATATTATAGAAAATTTTGTTTTTCTAAAATTTAGTTCGTTTCGGGCTTATACGGGATCAGATTATGTTTAAGACCAGATACTAAAAATAAAATAAATTAATTTAATAATTGAAAAATATTTTACAAATATTGTTATTTTCATAAAATAATTATTTTGAATTTTTCGGGTTATAAAAATATCATTTATAGTCATATTCGCGTATTTTGATCACCGGTAACATATTTAATAAAATACTAAAATAATTCAAATAATTATTTAATTTTAATTATGAAAAATCTGCTACAAATATTTGGAATAAATTTTCTAATTTTATTTTATTAAGAAAGTACTCTTACAATCCATACCTTCAAGTACACCTTACACATATCACTTCCTTTTCACTTCAATCTTTCTACACTTTGTCCCACACTTCATGGCAGATTTTTCCTTATTTATGGCTGCCATTTTCCTTTAATTTACTCCTAATTTGACTAAAAATAAATATATTTCAATCCTTCTTCAAAAAGTCACATTACACATTAGTTATACAATTCAATTTTAAGTTAAATTTCAAACAAACCCTCTCTCTCCTCTCTCTCTAATTCACGCTAGCCCCACCCCCAAATTTCTGCCTTGTTTTATTTTTTTCTTCTTTCATTCATTAATACACTCATTTTATCTCTCTCTTTCATTTACTCTATTTACCCTCTTTCATTCCTTAGCTTTTTCTCTCTCTTTTTCCTCTCTTTTCTTCTTCATTTTGTTATTGTTTCTTCAAGAACACAAGCTGCCCCCTTCTTCTTCTATAGGCTTCTACACATTTCTTCAAGAATCTTGAATAAAACTCTTGTCCAAAGCTTCCATAAGTGATATAAGTAAAGTATAGTGAGAGTTTCATGCATCAAATGACATTCCATTAACTTAAAAGCTAAGGAAGATGATGCCAAAGTGAAACACTCCATTTCTCTATGATTTTTCTCTTCTATCATTCTTATTTTCTTGTTTAAAGTAGTTATATTTTGTAGATCTAACTTTTTGTAGCTTTGATTTTTGTTTATGCCATAGATGTTGTTATTTGAGTTATTATTTTTGCTATTGCTTATGATTTATGCATATATTCCTCATTCACATGTGTTCATGCATTTAAAACTAGTGTGGTAAACTAAATCTAGTGTTTTGAGTTCATAAAATGCATTAGACTTTGTTTTATGTTCATGGATAACTTGTAGTACATGATGATAGTAGGAATGTTTTAGAAAACTCAAGATCTATTTTATTTTCAACGAAATCATTTTTGAAAATTCGGATGAAAAATGAAACATATTTAGAAAAGTTATTTTTTAACTTTAAAATGTGTATTTTTCATTTAAAATGAAGGGTTTAGGGTATAGATAATATAAATGAGTGATTTTGATGAGTAAAGTTTAGATCTATGAGTTTATGGTTTACTATCATGGGTTTCTTTTAGATTTATGTTCATATTAAGTGTAGATCTTGGTTTTGAACTTAAACAAAAATTGTGAAATTCGTATTTTGGCAAGACCCCTATTTAAAAACCACTTTCCAAGTGTCAAAATGAAGTTTTTACTTAAGATAATGAAGGCTTAATGTATGTATATCATCAAGACTTCTTTTTGCAAGAATCAAAGGTGATTTTCAAAATAAAAAATCTCATTTTCGGATTTTGGCCAAGGCATATTTTTAAAACATGTTTTCCAACTCAAAAATGAAGTTTTTATTCAAGTTATGGAAGGCTTTTAGGATAGGATATGTAAGGAATGGATTTTCATAAGTTTAGATAGATTTTATCAAAAGATATGTCCAAAAATGAATTTTGTAAATTCGGATCTCAACAAAGACCAATTTTGAAAACCCATTTTTCAACTTCAAAACAAGACTTTTATTAAAGAAATGGAAGCCTTAAGGGGTAGGTGTGATTAGGAAATAGTTTTTGAAAGACTAAATGAGTTTTACAAAGAAAACAAGCTCAAATGAATTTCTCAAAATTCGGATTTGAAAATAGCCACAATTCAAACACCTATTTCCAAATGCCAAAACGATAATTTTGATAGGAAAATGGAAGTTCTAGGGAATATATGTAATAAAGACCAAGTTTTGACAAGTATAAGAGAGATTTATCAAAATATAAATCTAGAATAACAAATGATTTCCAAGAATAGGTTAAATAATGTTTTCATTCTTTAAAAATTTGTAAAATTCGTATTTAGGCAAACCACCTATTTAAACATCTACTTTCTAACCCCAAAATGAAGGTTTTTATTGAAATAATGAAGGTAATGGTTATATAGATCATCAAGGTTGAGTTTTGATAAAAGAAAGCATGATTTTACAAGAAGAAAAACTATTTTTCTTAAGTCTAGTATAATTCAAAGTTTTGCAAATTAAAAGTTTTCAAAAAGAATTCTTGGTACTATATGTATACATATGGGAAGATCATCTCATAATCTTCATGATAATAGCTTGTAGGTAGTACATATATGCATGATGCATTGTAGAGATAAAGTATGAAAATTGAGTTTATCCAAAATTTGTAAATTCGGATGATTTCAAAGCCATACCTTAAAAACTCATTTATCAACTCCAAAACTAGTGTTTTATATGAAAAATGAGGAGTTTAGGTCATAGTATCATCAAGTGATGATTTTGATAAATTAAGATAGGATTTGCTAAGAAAAATATATAGAACAAGGAGTAGAAACAAAGTAGGAAAAATTGAGTTGTTGTCATTTTTAAGAAATTCGTAATAATAAAGTCATGGCATGAAAACCCATATTTTTCAAACTCAAATTAAAAGTTTTATCAAAGAATTGAAGTCCTTAGTGGCTAGGCATGGTTAAGCCTTAATTTTCTAAGTATCAAATGACTTTTACTTAAAGGAATCACTCAAAAACTAATTTTTACAAAATTCGGAGTTTGGAATCCACCCTACTTGAAAACATGTTTACAAAGTGCAAAATGAAAATTTTTATGTAGAAATGAAGGACTTAAGTAATAGATATAATGAAGATGCAATTCTAACTTAGATAACTAGAAATTCTTAAGGATTAATCCGAAAACACAAGTGAGTTATCAAAGTCAGGAAACCGGTATTCTTAAAACTAGTTATCCTTGAAGTCTTGCAAAATAAAGAGTCATAAAATTTTCTTTTAGCAATGATAGTCGTAATTTATCCTTGATCTTAAAAGTTAATTAAGTCCAATTTATAGCTTTATTGAGATAATTTATAGTAGAATTGGTACTTAAGTATAGCTTTATTGAGATAATTTATAGTAGAATTGGACTTAAGTATGATAAATATTCATTTCAGGTAAAATTAGAGCATATTGGAAACAATTAAAGGGATTTTGGAAGAATTTCATAAAGACTGACTAATTGGAGGAAGATTTCCCGTGCAAGACAATGTACTCATTCATCCAAGTGTTGTGTCTCTTAACCAATTGATGCAATGGTTCATGTAGAAAAGATGCACTCATTCATCTAAGTGTTGTGTCTTTTCACCAATGGATGCAATGGTTCGGGATCAAGACACATACATTCATCCAAGTGTTGTACCTCTTCACCAAACAATGTGATGAATGAAAACAACACCATATCCATTCAAGAGGAGCAGATCAAGAGAATTATATATAGGTATAGATTAGAATACATGAGGATTAATTATTATGCAGAATTTTTATTCAAAAAGACTTGTACAAAAACTAAAAAAAAAAAAAGAGAGTGTTGAGATTGTAATAAAACCTCTCCCTCCTTATAGGAGGGAGAGGGTGAGTTTGTTAGTAATTATGTTTGTCGTTCGTTTGTTGTATACAAGACTCCAGATCTACATCCAAATCCAATGAAGGAGTTTTGTATTTTTCTCTACTCATTCTTCTCATCTTTTCTAAATATGTTAATATCATTCTTTATCTATTTTTCTGTCATTCTGTATGGGTAGAGAATGGGATTTATTCATGGATTTAACTTGAATTTGATCGTTAAAGTTTATTGCATCTAATAATTAACTAGATCTAGTAAATAGAATTAATTATCTCAAGAAGTAGTGAAGGCGCAACACCTTCTTGACCAGATTTCTTTAGAATACATCGAGAGATGGTTCTTTAGAATAGATCTTATTTACTAGGCGAGTCGCTCATAGTGATAGAGATATCCCGGTGAGACTTTCTGCATTTGTTTGAAGAATTCAGAAATAATAAATCTTCATGCAACTTTCTAGTGGCTGTTAATTAGGAAGAGATTCCAATGGACACACTAATTGTTAGAAATGAATGCTTCTGAGAAGAACATTCATATACTCAATGGATTCTTGCAGTAGTAATCATTAGAGAATATATGTATAAATTCATGTTAAGGAAATGAGAAAATCTTATTGTACTTGTTGTGTTCTATTTGTATTTGTATTGTGTTCTTAGTATAATCTAGTGTAATTTTAAATTTAGAATAGTAATCATTCATTTAATCGACTCTTTAATTATTTTGCTAGATCATAGGAAAATTAGAGTAGTACTAGTGCTTGAGAATGTTCCTTGTGGGAGACGACCCTATACTTTATCCTAAACTACATAACGATAGGTGCACTTGCCTGGATTTGACCGTGTTTAGGAAAATGAAATATAGGTTTATAAATTTAAAACTCGTCGCTCTAAATTAGAGAGAAAATGAACCAACAAGTTTTTGGCGCCGTTGCCGGGGAACGGCTTCAACATTAGGAAATCTGAGATTCTTGTGTATCTAGCTATTTTGTTATTGTTCCATTGTTATCATTGTGTCATTCCATACTATGTTGTATATTATTGTTTTGTATGTAGAAAAATTTAGATGTTCTCTTGTGTGATATGTAGATCTTAATATGTGTTTGTTTGTATCCTTTGGTTTGAATTATTGTATTCATTAATGTGAATTGATCTATCTTGTTAAGTTTTGGTGATTCCAGGTACACTAATCAAGAGCAATGGATTCTTGTTTTATGAATTAATGTTGGGGGTCAAGCCAATTTCATGAAGTAGGGAATTCAAGAAGTTGAAGTGTAGGAAAAGTCTCCACACATGACCCTGAGGCGTACTAGTTCATTTCCAGAAATGATCACTGCTGTATGTGCACCCATGTGATTGTTCCTGATGATGATCAATTAAATGGAATACAGAGTTATGATCAAGATCCAAACTTCATTTACCAGGGAAGTCAAGTTCTTTAATTTTTGTTATGATTTCCTTTCCTGTTGATTTTATTATTAATTGAGACATTGGGGACAATGTCTCCAATAGGTGTGGGGATAGGAATCATGATTATATGCATGTTAAAGTCTGTTGAATGAATATATAAATATGACTAAGACTATCAAATATGTAGATATGAATTGGATTAAATTGTTGATTCAAATATTCCCTAATTTAAGTTGCTGATTGAAAATATGTATATATATATATATATATGGTGCTGGTAAATGAGTTTTATTAATGTTGAAATTAGTGACTTGCATGTTTTTCATGAATTTTCTTAATGATAAATTGAGATAATAGGGTTAACTCTTAGTGGACATGTCTTACTTGCTAAAAACTAGGAATCTAAGTTTAGAGTGGCATATGATTATGAGTAGGGAGTTTAGTTGCTCTTATATAATGAAAAAAAAAAAAGAAAAGTAATTGACATAAAAAAAAAAAATCCTTAGTGTTAAAAGTTCAAATGAAATCAATCACTTGATGCTCTCTCCTTTGTGGTTTTATTTCTTTGAAAAAAATAATAAATAAAAATAAAAATAAATAAATAAATAGAGAGGTATTGAAAAGTGGTTGAGGTTCGAAGGGGTCCTTTAAAACCTGATCACCTAAGGTCGTCCGGCCTGGGATCGATCGACCAAGGATGTCACTTATCAATCAAAGTGTTGAAAAAAAAAAGTGTTCAGTGAGTCTTATAACTCGAACAATTAAGTCCGAGGGACGCCCTTTTTAAGGGAATAACGTCTGTTAACCTGAGTGACGAACTTGGGATTATCGACTGAAAGTTCGCTACATGGGTTGTGAGATTCTTAAAATGCTGCACTTGAAAAAAAAAAAAAAAGAATAGAAGTAAACTTTAAAGGGAGAAATTCAGGGGATAGATGGATGTGCATGCTTTCATTAAGGAAATATAAATTGTCAATAATGTTCATGTGCATAAGCATAATAAGCAACTAAGTTTCCCTTATTAACATGATCATGTGTTCACTTTTCTCTTGGAAGCTTACTTAATTGGTGAGGGTAAAGATTGATCTACTAGGATTAGCCTTGATATCTTAATTTGTTGATAGAATCATGAGAATTCTTTGCTAATAGTCACTAACTTTCAATGTTTTCAATTTTAGCACCAAATGATTTTTATGTTTTCTAAAATTTTTTAAATACAAACAATAAATATACAACATAGTATGGAATGACACAATGATAACAATGGAACAATAACAAAATAGCTAGATACACAAGAATCTCAAATTTTAATGTTGAAGCCGTTCCCCGGCAACGGTGCTAAAAACTTGTTGGTTCATTTTCTCTCTAATTTAGAGCGATCGAGTTTAAATTTATAAACTATATTTCATTTCTTAAACACGGTCAAATCCAGACAAGTGCACCTATGTTATGTAGTTTAGGATAAAGTATAGGGTCGTCTCCCACAAGGAAACATTCTCAGCACTAGTATATTCTAATTTTCCTATTATCTAGCAAAATAATTAAAGATCGATTAAATGAATGATTACTATTCTAAATTTAAAATTACACTAGATTATACTAAGAACACAATACAAATACAAATAGAACACAACAAGTACAATAAGATTTTTCATTTCCTTAACATGAATTTATACATATATTCTCTAATGATTACTACTTGCAAGATCCATTGAGTATATGAATGTTCTTCTCAGAAGCATTCATTTCTAACAATTAGTGTGTCATTGGAATCTCTTCTAATTAACAGCCACTAGAAAGTTGCATGAAGATTTATTATTTCTGAATTCTTCAAACAAATACAGAAAGTTCACCGGGATATCTCTATCACTATGAGCGACTCGCATAGTAAATAAGATCTATTCTAACGAAACACCATCTCTCGATGTATTCTAAAGAAATTAGTCAAGAAGGTGTTGCGCCTTCATACTTTTTGAGATAATTAATTCTATTTGCTAGATCTAGTTAATTATTAGATGCAATAAACTTTAACGATCAAATTCAAGTTAAATCCATGAATAAATCCCATTCTCTACCATACAGAATGACAGAAAAATAGATAAAAGAATGATATTACATATTTAGAAAAGATGAGAAGAATGAGTAGAGAAAAATACAAAAAACTCGGATTTGGATGTAGATCTGGAGTCTTGTATACAACAAACGAACGACAAATAATTACTAACAAACTCACCCTCTCCTCCTATAAGGAGGGAGAGGTTTATTACAATCTCAACACTCTCTTTTTTTTTTTTTTAGTTTTTGTACAAGTCTTTTTGAATAAAAATCTGCATAATAATTAATCCTCATGTATTCTAATCTATACCTATATATATTCTCTTGATCTGCTCCTCTTGAATGGATATGGTGTTGTTTTCATTCATCACATTGTTTGGTGAAGAGGTACAACACTTGGATGAATGTATGTGTCTTGATCCCGAACCATTGCATCCATTGGTGAAAAGACACAACCACTTAGATGAATGAGTGCATCTTTTCTACATGAACCATTGCATCAATTGGTTAAAGACACAAACTTGGATGAATGAGTACATTGTTTGCACGGGAAATCTTCCTCCAATTAGTCAGTTTTAGAAATTCTTCCAAAATCCCTTTAATTGTTTCCAATATGCTCTAATTTTACCTGAAATGAATATTTATCATACTTAAGTACCAATTCTACTTAATTATCTCAATAAAGCTATAAATGGACTTAATTAAACTTTAAATCAAGGATAAATATGACTATAAATATCCCACACTTAAGCCTTGCTTGTCCTCAAGCAAAAAAAATTATCATCAAGACAGCGTACATTAAGCTCATCTCATGTCATTCACGTTAGGAAATCATTCATATTGCATGTATAGCTAATCTATATAAATAGGAACATTACAAACATTTACAAATATTTTTTTCGGAATTGTAGTTTGCTACTGTCCTAATTTGATCCGACCTTTTCGAAGCTTCAAAGTTTTCAAAAATTAAATATAATATTAGAATTAGATATATCTTTCTAATTAGATAGAAATCGATATATAATTTGCAAGATTCCGAGTTAAAATGATCAAGTTATGGCCGTTTTAAATTGGAATTCCCGCTTACGACGAGAATTATGAATTTGATAGTTCGTATAAAATCGTTTGGATTAGTTTGAGTTGAAATACTTATTAGAGTATTTCTTCCTTTTAGGTGATCCCGAAATCGACGATTCCCTACCACCAGATTATTATACTAAAAGACGGTGATCGAATGGCCGAGTAAGTATTACTTCCGATTTCATTTATTGTATATGATTGTAATAATAGTTGCACTAGTATTTGGTAAAGATAAAATGGATATGCATGATGGGGACGAATGTGGACTATGTATGTGTTGTTGATATGAGAAATGGAATGTAAGAATATCGAAGCCGAGTGATTAACTATTGCTTGTATAGATGAATTAGAATTGATTGTTTGCAATTATTGATTGATCACTTAAAAGAATTGGTATAATTGATTATTCGGAATTAAAGATGAAATTGAACTCATTCATATCACGATAGGGATGGAGCATTAGCATTTGTTGGTTTATCGTTGTACCTTAACGATTTTATAATTTATAGTTGTCCGTAAGCTGAAACGGTCTCGAGTGTACCGCAGGATTCGTTAATCTGCTAACCCGGGATGGAGGGCGCAAGTCCATCATATGATTTGGCGGGTCATATGTTTGTTGAATTCACGTGTTTGATGCATATCATTGTCTGACTAATCACTTGATTGTATGATGTGTTATAAATGCAATCTTGGAAGTTCATACTCACTAAGCTAGTGTAGTTATACCCCAATAGATGTTTGATTAAACAAGTTATCTCAAGAATGCTAAGTGAGGACGTGATGGTTGAAGCCGAGAATGACTTGGGTTCCGGCAAGGAATAAGAATGCTTAAAGTTATTAGTTAGGGTTATGATTTGCCTTGTAATAGTTTTATGTAGTAGAATCTTTTGATGATTGTAATTGAAGTATAATGTTTAGTATTTGGAGTATAGTAAATGAAATTTCCTTTACATTGTTACTCAAGTTGTATTAACGTAAAATGTATCACTCCGATGTGTCTCCTCCATGTGTTAGACGCCTTGTACATAGTATAGAAGCCTTCGCGTGACTTGGGTGGTCATTCTTAGGCTTTAATATTGTGTACGATGGACAGCCATGTTTAGGGTACTCTTCAGGGCGTGACATCAAGGGTAGAGAGTTTCAGCTAAGGTTTATGCTTTACAGCATAGGGACACATCCAGTGTTGACACTATCGCAGGTACGCTCCATATACTCCTGCATAGTGCACATGTTCTTTTTGACATGGGTGCTAGTTTTTCATGTGTTTCTGATTCTTTCGTATCTATTTGTGTCATGAATGTTGAGCACATGTCTGGGTGTTTGTCTGTGAATACTCCTTTAGGTAGTGGAGCTTTGTTAAATAGAATTTGTAGAGATATAGAGTTAGAAATAGGAGATAGACGCTTATATGCAAATCTGATAGTCTTGGACATGTTGGATTTCGACATTATCCTGGGAGTAGATTGGTTGACAAGATATCATGCAAAAATTGATTGCCACAATCTAGCAGTAGAGTTAAGTATACTAGGTAGAGACCGCTTTGTGCATAAATTGGATGTACAAAGACAACCAATCTTGCCTACATACGAGTTATGGGGAAGGTCATCTTTGGAAGCCATGGTGATAAAAAGGGAGCAAAAGAAGGATCTTGATCAAATACTAGTGGTGTGTGAATACCCTGAAGTATTTCTAGAAGATTTACTAGGATTACTACTGGAAAGGGATGTTGAGTTTTGTATTGAATTGGTGCTTGGCACTTTGCCAATTTCTAAGACACCATATCGTATGGCTCTTATGGAACTTGTACAACTTAAAGTTTAGTTGGATGGGTTACTTAAGAAGAAGTTCATTAGCTAGTGTGTCACCTTGGGGAGCTCTTGTGTTATTTGTAAAGAAGAAAGATGGGAGCATGAGGTTGTGTATTGACTATAGAGAATTGAACCAGAGGAAAATCAAGAATAAGTATCCGTTGCCAAGGATAGATGATTTGTTTGACTAGCCGGCAGGAGCATAAGTATTTTCCAAGATTGATTTGAGATCAGGATATCACCAGCTGAGGGTCAAGGCAGAGGATATTCAAAAGACAGCTTTTAGGACCAGGTATGGACATTATGAGTTTGTGGTCATGCCTTTCGGTCTCACAAATGCGCTAGCAGTGTTCATGGATCTAAATAATAGGGTTTTTAGAGACTAGTTGGATCGGTTTGTAATAGTCTTCATTGATGATGTGCTGGTGTACTCTAAGTCGAAGGAACAACATGAAGAGCATCTAAGATTGGTTTTGACCAGATTGCGAGAAGAGAAATTGTATGCTAAGTTTTCAAAATGTGACTTTTGGTTAGAATAGGTGGCTTTCTTAGGACATATTGTGGATGGAAATAGAATATCAGTGGATCCTGAGAAAGTGAAAGCAGTAGTAGAATGACCGACTGCGAAGAACGTGTTAGAAATTAGAAGTTTTCTGAGAATGACAGTATATTGTGGAAGATTTGTAGAAGATTTTTCAAGATAGCAAGTCCATTGACCAAATTGACACAAAAAGGGGTGAAGTATGAGTGGAATGAAGACTATGAAGTTAGCTTCCAACAGTTGAAAGACAAATTAGCATCGGCTTCAGCGCTATTCTTACCCGTAAGTGGTGATGAGTATGCCAAGAGGCAGCGTAATAGCATATGCTTCCAGATAGTTGAAACCATATGAGAAGAATTATCCCACACATGATCTGGAGCTAGCAGCAGTTGTATATGCATTGAAGATTTGGACACTACTTGTATGGAGAAAGATGTAAGGTGTATACGGATCACAAAAATTTGAAATACATCTTTACTCAGAGAAAGCTAAACATGAGACAAAGAAGAAGGTTAGAGCTCATTAAGGATTATGATGTTGACATTCAATATCATCCTAGGAAGGCCAATGTTGTGGCTGATGCTTTGAGTAGGAAGAGAATTGAGAACATAGCAGCTTTGATAACTTCGGAGAGACATCTGATACTAGACATGAGAAAACTTGAGTTGGAAATAATGACTAATCAAGTAGGTGCTAGATTAGCAAGTATGAAGATACAACCTACTCTGTTGGAAAGAATTAAAGTAGTGCAAGTTGATGATCCAAGGTTACAAGAGGTGAAAAGAAGGATGCGAATTGGAAGGGCCCCAGAGTTTCATATTAATGAAGATGGTATCTTGAGATACAAAGGAAGGTTGTGTGTGCCGGAACAAGGAGATCTTAAAAGGGAAATACTAAAAGAGGCACATTATTCAAGTTATTCAATCCACTTGGGAGGCAACAAGATGTACCAATATTTGAACAAGTTGTATTGGTGGAATAACATGAAGAAAGAAATAGCGGATTATGTATATAAGTGCTACACTTGCCAATTGATCAATATTGAGCATAGAAGACCAGCAGGGGAATTAAAGCTTTTGTCGATACCGCAATGGAAGTGGGAGCACATTACTATGAACTTTGTAACTGCACTACCTCGAACTAAGGAAAAGTTTGATTAGGTATGGGTGATTGTTGACAGACTTATTAAAGTAGCCCACTTCATACCGATCAGAACTGGGTATCGATTGGATCAATTATCTAAGTCATACATCAAGGAAATTGTAAGACTACACGGAATCCCAGTATCCATAGTATTCGATAGAGACACCAGATTTATTGGGAGATTTTGGAAAAGTCTACATGATGCATTGGGTACTAAGTTGTTTTTAGTATTGCTTATCATCCCCAGACTGATGGACAATCTGAACGAACTATCCATATTTTGGAGGATATGTTAAGGGCATGCGTTTTGGATTTCAAAGATAGCTGGGTTGATCATTTGCCTTTAGTAGAGTTTGCTTATAATAACAGTTATCAAGCATCGATTGGAATGCCATCGTATGAAGCCCTGTATGGTAGGAGGTGTAGATCGCCAATTTATTGGGATGAAGTTGGTGAAAGACAGATTTTGGGACAAGAATTGGTGCAGGACTCTATTGATAAAGTTAAGTTGATTAGACAGAGATTACAAACAGCCCAAAGTCATCAGAAAAACTTTGCCGACAAGAGGAGAAGGCCTTTGGAATTTCAAGTGGGAGACCACGTCTTGCTCAAGATATCACTAACAAAAGGTGTTATTCGATTTGGTATGAGAGGGAAGTTGAATCCTAGATATGTTGGTCCATTAGAAATCCTGGACAGAATTAGAGATATGGCTTATCGACTAGGGCTACTACCAAGTTTAGAGGGAGTGCATATGTGTTTCATGTATCTTTTTGAGAAAACAGGTGCAGACCTAAACAGATTGTAAAGTTGGAGCCGTTGGAAGTTCAAGCTAATCTTTCAACTCGAGAGAAGCCAATAAGAATTTTGGATTCCAAAGAAAAGATATCGAGGGGACGTGTGATCAAGTATGTGAAGGTCCTGTGGACAAATCAAACAAAGAGAGAAGCAACTTGGGAGTTAAAGGAGGAGATGCGAGCTATGTACCCTGAGCTTTTCAATGAATCAGTTAACTTTCGAGGATGAAAGTTTCTTTTAGGAGGGGAGAGATGTAAAGTATAAATATATAATTCATAATGAATGGTAGAATTGTAATAGAGTAATATATAAAGGGTATTTTTGTCCTTGAACAAATGAATTTGGTCACGAGGAAGTCACGAGAGAATGATTAGACAAATTTGACGTAGGTCGATATCTAAGTTGCTAGCTTTGACTCCTAAGTCGCCGGCCTAAATATAATGGACGATGGCCAAAGCTTCAATGTTGAAGTTTCGAAATTTTGCAAAGGAAATTAGACTTACGTCGATAAGATGGCCGTCGACATATCAAGGAATGTCGTTGGCGTACTATCGGCCTACAGTGGCATTTTTCCTAAGCTAAGGTTGCGTTTTTCCAAAGCCAACCCCGTTTATAAATAGACCTTAGACCCCACGACCTTGTCACACTTTTCCTCAACGAAACCCGAGGTAAATGGGTATTTCTCTAGTCTTTTTCAATCATTCTTTTTAGTTCGATCTTTCTAATACGAGTTGTTCTATGGATTTGAAGGAGATCGAAGATTTATGGTGAAAACCTAGAGTGATTGGAGATCTGAGAGACTCTGATTTAAAGGAAAAAGGTAATGTTTTTCTTAAGATTTTATAATTACTATGATTTGAGGATTATATGTTTGTGATTTCGGTTTATTTATCGGAATTCAGGAGAATTGTGGATTAGGATTCTTTTTCCAATTTGAAATCTACAAGTTCCAGGTATGTAAGAATTCATATAATCTTGTTGTTCAATGAGATTTATTCATTATTGTAGTTAAAGTGTTAATTGAGGAATATATGTATATTAAAGGGATTGTGGTGATAGTTACGGATTTTAGAAAGAACGGTGTTGAAGGTTGTATCTAATTATAAGGAAGAGTAAGCACGTGTGTTATCGTTATTGATATAGATTTGTGAATATTAGGGTTTATGCTTTAGTATTTAATTCTAATTCAAGATAATTATTGGATTAGTGTTTTGATATTTTAAGAAGTTCTGTTAATGAATTTGAGTTGGAGCAATACCAGGTACGACCTTACCTTGTCTGCTGCTTGTGCGTGTAGGTTTAGAAAATAATTTGACTTAATCCTATCCAACATATAAATTGAAAAGAGTGTTGGTTGTATATGGCTTTGGTTAGTAAAGACCACACAGAGTGTGATACTAACGAGGCGCCCAGATGATCCATGTGTGTCATTGTTCCTAGTGGAGTTGCACTTGGAAATGATTCCAGTAGATTAGGAGTCGTTCCTGTCCATATGGTGGAACGCAACGATTTGTGGGGAGTACCTAACGTCAATACATTATATATAACTATTTTATAAAGATTATGAATCGGGGTCATGAGTTACTCCGAGTTTAGGACTAGATGCATATGGTTCTAAACTGTGCAGTTTATTTCACTAATTAAAGAAAATAATTTGTGTATGTGATGCGTGTTAGCATGTTCATGCATATTTATTTGTGATATGGCGTACTGGGTGTTTTCGCTCATTCCTTTAATTTTTCAGGTACAGGTGAAGAGGAAGTTGTTGATGATCTATATGGGTATGATCTATATATAGATCATGGGGATGGCGATAGTGAACTTGACTATCCTACTGAAGACTAGTAAATCTAGGGCATCGGATCTAGTTGAGAGATATGGAAGACTTTATGGATTTTATGTTTGATTATTATTAGTTGTTGAAAAATTTATGAGACTAGTTTGTTAGGTTTTTATTTATGATGACATGTCGTTTTGGATTTTTATTATTTCTTGAACATTAAAGATTATTTTAATGAGATGTTTTAAAGTAAACCAATTGTGAGTTTTGGTGATTAAAATTGATATATTTGTGGTATAGTGTTTTTAATAGCCTTCGTGTTCTTAACAAGAGAAGGACACGTGGCAAGTTGTAATGCTTATATCTTAGGGCGTTACACATACTGTACTACTTCTTAATGATCCAGGTAGATGTTATCTTGCTACCGTTCCTCCTATTAGCTACCCACCGAGCCACCTGATGGCCTAAGAGCCTAACTACTGTGCTAGCATCGCCTAGTAGGTTGCTTCCCCTTGGGCTACGTCTCAAAAACAGCCATGCACCATCAATAATCAATTATCAAAGTCGTCTTTAAGTATTAATTTATTTACAATGCCTACCTTAGCACGCAACACACATCACTGCATACTTAATACAAAAACTGTATTCTGCACAGACAAATGATAGATAAGAAGTTAATGCAGAGGATAGACTCCTGACGGATACCTGCTCAAAGATTGCTTCATATATGTATTTAAATCAATTATTGATTATTTTAAACTCATATAAAATAGTCCTGTTTCTAGTGAATATTTATTTGAAACAACATATTCACCTTATTATTCATAGGCTATCTTGAAATAATTACAAATTATTGTGGTCTTATATGAGTTTACTAGTTGATTAATAGTCAAGTGTAAATTGTTGGTTTTTAAGGAATTTACTAAGCCAGTATTAGTTAATAAGTCTACATATCTGGCCAAGTTGGATAGAATCAATTGGTCAAGTCTACTGAACTTATTTTATGGTAATTAGGTCATTAAATAGTGTTTTAAATAACATATTCTATGTTAAATCTAATAAACTTTATAGTAAATAAATAATTTAAAATAGAATTATTTTATTTATATCATTTATAATATATTTCTACATCTAAATATGCTATGGTATCTAAATTAGTTCCTGTTATATTTATACTATCTTATAAAGCTATATTTATACCTATTTTATTAAATAAATTTCTAAAATCAAAATAATTAATTATTCATCTTAAAATTCATATTTCAATACGAAAAAACATTATTTACATTTATTTGATTAGAATTACTTTACCTTAATTTCCAATATTCCACTTCCTATGGAAAACTTATGTACACCCAAAATTTAATAATTTGATTCACTATCTTAAACATGGGTTCTTCAGCTTAAATTTGTATGTAGACTACCTAACACATATTTTAACATGATCATAAGTTTACTTGGCCTAAACTAGTTAGTTAATTAGGGTTTTAATTTAAATTTCATCTAATCTAATCGGTTCCTATCCGGTTCTTTACACCAAATTAAAGTAGACATTTTAAGCTTTCAAACCATTGTGATTTCAACCAAAAAGAGGAAGAAAAAAGTCATCGGTTCAGTCCTATAAATTCACACCACCGTTTTTGGTCGAAATATTGTTTTGCCCTTTTTTGCTATTTTGTAATTTAATTTTTGAAAATAGTAAATGTATTTGAAAAATCACGAAAATTTACAGTTTGTGTATATAGACATGTTAAAATATCAATTTTATAAATTTTATCCAAAAATAAATTCATTCAATATTTTATTGAAATCTGATAACCCAAGCTGTCCAGACTGATATATGTAGAAATTGATTTTTCAGCATATTTAAATCATCTAAAACATGTTTATTCTATGTCTTATTGTCTTATATTTATATTTTACAACTTGAATCATAAATCATAACTCAAATCGTCATCAATAACACAAATTTTTCCAAAATTCCAACATATCAACATAAACATATATACTTATGTATTTCAACATAAATTATGTTTTGTATATTCATATATTTATTTGATAATTTCATTTCAATAAAAAATATATCAATTCAACATATATCATACATACCTTTATATAAACATGCATATCGGTTTTTATGCTCATATATATATGTTGATCAATACTTAATCTAAGTTTATTTTTAGTAATTTACATGAATCTAAATGCTATCAACATAATTAAATAAATTAATTATAATTACTTACTTGGTTTAGCAAAATCAACTAAATAGTTGACTCTACTACTACTTCTACGACTTAAAAGTTGATGAAGCTTCCTCAAGCTTATTTTTCTTAGCTTCAACCTTGTTTTTAGTCTTTAATTTCACCTAAGATTTAATTTGAAATAAAGGTTAGATTATGGAGAATAAAAGAGAAATTTAGAAGCATGGACTTAGGTTATACTTTACCTCTTGTGTACTTGGTTGATGGAGGAGTTTTTATGTATTTTTGGGGAGATTTTTGAGTGTGTTTTGAGAGAGAATTTGAGAGAATGAGGCTGCTGAAAACGGATTGGGAATTAGGGTTTTCTAAGTAGCCTATTTATATTAATTCATGTTACGTAATTCCCATTAGGTATAGGGGCTTTTTGGTCATTTTACTTGATTAATTGAGAGCATTTTGGCCTTTTTATATGCATTAGAACTCTCTAGGATAGGAAGATATTTTCTTATGTTCATATTGTGTAGATATTTAAGGGGTATTTTGGTCTTTTCCTAGGGTTAGGAATCTTCAAGAGTCGGCTAAGGTTATTTTGGTCTTTTCACTTGTTAGATTTTTCTAACCATTAGGATTTTATAAGGTGTATGATGGTGCATGATAGCTAATGTGGTTTTATGGGCTTTGATGGGCTAATGGGCTTTGATTTTGAAGCTTCAAGGGCTTGCATTTTATGTTATTGGGCTTAGATGATGAATTAGGCTTTTAAGTTATGGGCTTTACGCATTCCGAATTGAAAATTAAGGAGTAAGAAATAGAATTAGCTAATTAGCAATAGTAATTAATTCTAGGAAATCTAATTAAAAGGAAAATTAATATTTTACTTAAATTTAGGGTTTTAGGGGCTTAAGAATTGGTATTTGAAAACAAATATTTAGTTTTAAATTTCTAGGATTTAAGGAGTTGGAATTTAAGCTAAAATATCTAAATTGGATATTTAGGGTTTTAGATGATTAAACTTGATTAACAAAGTTTAATTGATAATTCGGAAGGATTAATTAAATTGAATATTTTGAAATAGGTGATTGAAGTATAATGGGTTAAATCGAGTATTTATGGTGTTAGAATCTCTATTTTCAATTAATTTCAATTAGGTTAAACTATCTAATTATATCCTATAATTTGCAAAATTATAATAGCTAAATCATTTAAAATCAATCCTTAAACTAATTTAAGTTAAGGTTCAAAATTACCCGTATTTTTATATTAATCGTCTAACAATATTTAATTAACTTGAATGGAAGTTTAGGGTATTTCAGGTCATGCTTCACCTTAGATCTGTTCTTGTAACTTAAGGAATTTCTTAGAAAATGGCTGTGTTGATTATTGAATCGTCGGATTCACAAATTTAAATTAAAGCTTCTTTCGAAGTCGATAACTCTAGACCTAGCCGAAACTAGTAGTTTGAAATTCTAATTAGATCCGCATAAAGTTTAAGAATCCATTGCTTTGGAAACCAACTCAATGAATTTTAAAACAAGTGACAGAAGATTTTCACTCATTCTCGGCAAGAGGTATCTATGATTAATCTTATCAATAGCCTAGATCTATCAATTAAAATGACCTCTCGATCTATTTTAATGAAATCAAACATGAACCCATATTGTGCACTATATAGATTCAAGATCTATTAAGCTTGAGCTATCGAATTCAATAAATCAATCACGTTTTCAACAAAAGCACAATTTAGTTACATGGAATCGATCAAGGATTCACAAACCCATGCAAAATAAAACTACTCCTCTATGAATATGGCAATACAAAACAAAGTTTAGAGAAATAGCACAAACCCATTTATAGATAAAGCAATAAGAACAGAAATCCTTGATGAATTGAACGCTGAAGCACAAGTTGCTATGAAACCCTCAAAATTCTCTTGAGTTTCTCTCTATAACTGAATGATTCTCTCTACTCTATTCTAATATTCTATTCTCTACAGAATATGAAGCATGTGATTTGATACAAGGGATTATATGATCCAGGATATGGGATATAAGTGTAAGAGGGGGTATTTATAGGCTGCTCATTTCATCCCCTTCGTTTGCCCCAAGCTATGCTGAAGGGAGGGCTGAAAAAAAAAGAAGCCTTTTTTCATGTGCAAACCGGCCCATCTTGCTTCATTTGCTTCAAATTATCATTAAATCTTCAAAATAAGCCAATGAAGCCTGAAAATGAATTTTAACACATTAAATGTTTTTTTCTTCATTAAAACATAAAAATTACATAATAAATATGTCCAATTAAGCACAAATAATGTGGGTCTATTGACACTTATCAAATTCCCTCACACTTAACCGTTTGCTTGTCCTCAAGCAAACAAAATCAGGACAACAGAATCTGTCATTAATGGTACTCTTTAAAACATATTACACCAAGCATAGCATTCTTTAATCCAATCAATTCAAAGTGACTTGTTAGTGCCTACAGCTCAAACCTATCATACTTGTACTTGTTATTGGCATACTATAATCAAAGTTTTAAGACTAATTCAAGTAAACCAAACTATTAATCTCACTGTTTAATAATCAATTCCAAAATCAGAGAAGAAATGCAAATTCAAATAGAGCAAAAATGGTAGTGTAAACCCCTAAAATTTTCGGTTAATTTTAAGTTTGATATTAGAATTAAAAAGTCAACCGAAACCCTAAAGGTCAACAAAAGTCTAGTACAAACCTATATTTTAGATCCGGCATTTTCGTTTTCTTTAGCCCTAGAAATCGAAGTTAGAATAATTAGTGGTAATAGTTCGTAATGGCTTTAGGTTATATAAAAATATCAGATTTTCGAAATTCGAGTGTCCTTCGGACTCGGACGAGATCAGTTCTTGAAAATCGTGTCCCAGAGCCTAGAATAATAAAAATATTCTGATAACACCGATAGGACCGATTTAATATAAGGATTTCAAAAATATTAGTTTCGTAATTTTTCGGTAATTGAAAATATCAAATATCGCAATTATACGTGTATTTCCTTACTACCGGTACTTAAATTATCATGTCTACTTTACATTACACTATTTACTACTATTCTACACTATTAATCTATTTCTACTTTTTTTTACAACTTACTCTTACAAACCATACCCCTATTCTCTTACAATTTTCATTTCCAATACAACCTCACATCTTTCATATATTATTTTTCATTAACAAAAATACAAAAAAATAAAATTTTCTCTTCTCTTTTCTTTAAAGTTGTGCCGCCCCCCTCTCTTCCTCTTCTCTATTTGTTTTATTTTTCATTTATTTAATTAATATAAATTTCCTTCCACATTTTCCTATAAATACCCCCTCTTCCTTCCACTTCTTTCACACCTTCCATACACTAAACTTACTCTCTAAAAATCTTGCCATAAACCCTCTCAAGTTCTCTGTAGTTTCTTGTCACGCCCTAGAGGGGTATCCTAAACATAACAATTCGCCACATACTATATAAGACTCTCGAATTACTAACCGAGCCCTTTGGGAGTCTTGTATAGATGTAAGGCGTCCCTTTACAACAATAGAATACTCTATTCAATGGAGTTAAGAAGTTTAATGTGGCATTTGATAGCCTTAGATGATAAATCAAAACACATACATAAAGTTACAAAGTCTAAGGGGCATTCCCCCACAAAAGAATATTAAGGTTCATTACAGTCATCCAGAGTCTCTTTTGGTTTCCTGTGGAAGTCTAACCAAAACCGAAATAAACTTCTAAAGGAAACGCCTAGCTCTGGTACCTGAGCTGCAGCCTGCCTTGGCCTAAGCCAAATGAACTCGTGCTACAACAAGTAAAAACTATAGGGGCGTAAGCTAACTAGCTTAGTGAGTGAAAACTTCCATATCACAATTTCAACAAAACATTCAAGCAAGTGATTAATCAATCAAGTGGAATGCATCAAACACGTGAGTTCAACAAACATATGACCAGCCGGAAATCATATGTGGATGGACTTGCGCCCTCCATCCGGGTTAGCAGATTAACAAATCCTGCGGTACGATGCCGTTTAGTCTCACGATCAACCAACTCATATATTCGTTTTATGGATCACGATTAACCAATATATTCATTTTATGGATCACGATTAAACAACTTATTCGTTTTATGGATCACGATTAACCAACATATTCGTTTTATGGATCACGAAAAACCAACAAATGCTAATGCTCCATCTCCATCGTGATATGAATGAGTTCAAGTTTATAATTAAGGTCTAATAATTGATTAGTCCAATTCTTTTAGGTGACCAAGCAATACTCGCAGAAAATCAATTCTAGCCTCTTTATACAAGCAATGAATTATCACCCGGCTTCGATATTCTTTAAATTCAACTTCACATATCCACAACAGAAAATTATAATTCCCAAATAACCCCATCATGCATATTCATTTTTGTCTTTGCTTAGCAACTAGTGCAACTATCATTACAATCACAAGCAGTAATTGAAATTGGAAGTAATACTCACTCGGCCATAGTACGCCAGTCTCTAAGTAATAATAATCGGGCGGTAGGGACTCGTCGTTCTGGGATCACCTACCAAATAAGAATAACCTAATGAGAACTTCATCAATTAACTAATTCCAATTATGCATCTAAACTAAACAAAATCGTGATTCTTGCTATTTGCGGAAGTTCCAACTTAAAACGGCCATAACTTGGTCATTTTAACTCGGAATTTCACAAATTTTATATCAATTTCTATCTACTTCAAAAGATCTATCTATTTATAATATTAATTCTAAGTTTTGAAAACATTTAGGTCATGGAACAGAGGGATCAGATCTGTTCTGTAACTTTTCCATTTCCAAAAAATTGTTTTGCACTTGATCGCAATATATCTAGTTGATGATTCATGTGTATATAAAATATGAATGAGTCCCTAATATGAATGACATGTGATGAGTTCAATGTATACATGATCTTGATGATTTTTGATAATGAAAATTTAAGAACTCCTAATTCTTACAAGACTCCAACAATAGTTACTTCTTAAAAATCCAATTCTTCTAATTTGGCATCTCATTAGTATTTTAGGATTTCATTCTTAGAAATTTCTTGTTATCTAAATAAAAATAAGTCTTCATCATCTATACTATCCAAGACCTTCATTTCTACATAAAAATTTTCATTTTTCACCTTGCAAGTATGTTTTTAACTAAGCTTTTCACAAAAATTTGAATTTTGGAAAAATTCATTTCTTGCATGTTTCCTTTGAGAAAACTTGTTTAATGCATCAAAATTTAAATCTTTACTATATCTATTACTTAAGGACTTCATTTAACACATAAAACATGCAATTTGAGCTTGAATACTAGGTGATTACATATGCATCATCCCAAGTTACCAATTTAACAATTTGAACACTAACTCAAAATTTTTCATCTTAATTCCACTACTTGTTTTACACATTACTCATATCTAAACTCATTTCAACTTGTAAAAATCATTACTTAGTGTTACCTATTACTTATACCCTTCATCTTTCATGTAAAATAAGAGTTTCAAGGTGGTTTCAAGGGTTTTTAAAATAGGTCTTGAAGTTTATCCGAATTTTTCCTTAAACATTTCTAACAAAAACCTTTTCTTTTCAAGTTTCTTGTCTTATATTCATAAAGATCTACCAACTAACACATTTATATATACAAGACTAAGCTTTTATGATAATTAATGCATGAAAACACAAAATATTTATATGAACATGAATGTCAAGAAATACATGAGTGTCTAACCACTAGATCTACAACATATAGTGCATGAAAATGAGTTTAAAGACATGAACATATATTTTTCATGTAAGATCTCTACTTTTATATGCATGAACATAATAATACTTCAATAAAAGCTTATTAAACACAAGATCTACTCTTGTAATGGCTTGAGATTCATGTATTAATGTTTTCTTATCCCTAGCATTTGCTCATTGGGATTTTAAGGTGAAAACATACAAGAATACTCTTGCCATTGCAAGATTAAGTAGTAACAAAGCTTGAAATCATCACCTAAAAGAAGTTTTGGAGAAGAAAGGAAGAAGAAATGAACTTGTGAGTGGATGTGTGTGTGGGAGGGGGTGTCACGGCACAATGAGGAGAAAAGAGAGAGGTTTGCTCTTTGTAAAAATTTTGAATGAGTAAAAAATGAGGAGAGAGAGCGAAAATGAGTTTATATATTAAGTGAGTTAGGGTTTGATTGTATTAAAATGAAGTAAAATAAAAAAAAAAAATTAGAGGGAAAAGGGGGAGAGGGTGCGCCGGCCACACTAGGAGGAGAGAGAGGGAGTGAGTTGAATTTGATTCAAATTGTAATTTAAGTAATAAAATATAATATATGTAATAATTTAGTAGGAAACAAAATTTTCTTGGAAAAGAAAATATAATGAGTAGTTGTAAGGATGTAAGAATAGGGTATGGGTAGTGTGTAGTGTAGGTTGTACTTTTGAATAGTGGTAAATAGTAGACAAGACATCTACTTTACTGGTAGTAAAGAAAATATGGGAAAAGGCTATGACTATAATTTTTATAGCCCGGAAAATTATATAATTTATATTTTTGAAATCCTCATAAAATTTTGGTTCTAAGGAGTATTCCGAAATATTTTTTTTGAGTTTTTATTCCTGGGGTTCGTTTTTCCGTAATTGAGCTTAGGAAGGCCCGGAATGGAAAATTTTTCGGAATTAAAACTTTCTAAGGTTTGAATTATACTTTAAAACAATAATTCACATTAATTTATTTTATAAAACTTCTTTTGTTATGAAACGAAGGAAAGCCAGATCTAGGGTTTCTAAGCTTCTCTTACTAAGCTTGAACTAGACCGATTTAGGGTTTTGCTTTTCGGAATACCGGGGTTTACATTTCTACATCTTCTATAGGTAATAGCTTTACCTTTCTAAGGTGTTCATTTACTTAGTATGAGCTTAGTATGTGTTTTCTAAATCATGAAGTGTCACGCCCGGAGGGGTACCCTAAACATGGCAGTCCGCCGTACACAATACTAAAGCCTAGGAATGACTACCTTAGTCATGCAAAGGCTTCCATATTATGTACAAGGCGTACATCACAACCAAGGGGACGCATTGGAGTAGCGAAATTTTCATTGATAATAGGTAAGTAACAAGGCAAAGAGAACACTTAATATAAAACATAAGCATATCACAATTCAATTCTTAAGGCATAATCTTCTATTATCTTCAAACAAGTATACGTCCCTAATCATAAAGGTTATCACATATATAGAACCTTACAAAATTTCTTCATCGTATGATCCGTCCATTACTTCCTTAATGTCATGATCCTCAAATTTAATCCACGCATACACCTGTTTCAACAAATCTATAGGGGTATAAGCTACAACTAGCTTAGTGAGATATTCCTTTTCATTCGCACCGTATTTTCAAACAAGTTTATTTATTTAATCACACATATGCTATGTATACAATGCAACAATCACATGATTATGCGAATATATATAGTCATCCGGAAACCATATATAGAACGGATTTACCCCTCCGTATCAAAGGTTAGGGAATCGGGGTTGAAGGTCCTCGACCTTCTACTGCTAGTCCCCAGGTCCTCAACCACAGCGTTCGGTTGGCTCGGCTCCGAACCTAGAGTTGCTTTCCCCGAGCGATTTGGATTCTCCAGGAAGGAACATGGCCCGTGGCATTGCACGATCACAGCCAATCCAACTCTACGCGTAGGAGTAGCAGCCTTCAGAAAAAGATGTGACTCGATGGATGCTATGCGTGAACGTTTTATTGTTTTTAGGTCAAACCTTATTAAGGTTTATTAGGGGCGATCAATCAATTTAGCAACAATAAACAATCATACAAGTAAGTAAACAAAATTATTTAAACAAGCAGATCGAAGTTGCGATATTCTTAGTTCTCAATTCACACATAAAATAGAATCAATATATATACACATAATTCCGAAATCCCCAATTATATTCGTTTTTATCTTTTCTTAGTATACTAATGCTACTACATTACAAGCACAAGCAAGGTAACGAAATTAGAAGGAATAACTCACTCGTCAATTTCGTTATCTTCTTAGTAGTAGTAATCCTCGGGTAGGGTATTTTTGTATCCTTCGTCACCTAGACAAAAGAAATACCCGGGATAAGTCTTCCATAAATTTCTATTCTTGGAGATTCTAAACTTTACTCAAAATTGTGGTAAAATCGTATAAGAAGAGATTCCAACTTAAAATGGCCGTAACTTGCTCATTTTAACTCGGAATTTCGCATATGATATACCGTTTTCTACCTATTCGAAAAGATCTAACCATTTCTAAGGTTATCTTTGTCATATAAGGTCATTTGGGTTCCTAAAACATCAGGTACAGATTTAAAACGAATTTTCTAAACCTTTGTAAAAATCCATTTTCTAACTCAACTCCATTTTAAAGAAAATCCTTTTGTAACAATATAAATATATATTTGATAAACACTTTTGTATATAGGTATGCTCACTTTATATGCAAAATCCCAATGGTAGTGTCTCAACAATTTATTTCATAAAACAATTCATTTAAACCTTAGTTTTGAAAATTTCCTTTCAAGTATCGAAAGAAACTTTATATTTTTCCTACGTTGTTATAAATGAGTATATTCTTATTTCATTTTCTTCATTTCTTCTTCCAAAACAAGTTGAATTTTTCCTTAATCCTTTAGTCTTGTATTAAATTCTCCTTCTAGTGATTATAGTTCAAATTCATCAAAAGTATATTAAGTTGATAAAAAAACCTTTTTATAAATTTTTGTATTTAGGATGGTTTTTAGGAAATGAATCTTGTCTTCTTATATTTATTTCTAAAATATAAGCTTTTGCTTTTTAAAACTTGTTCTTTCATCTCTTTGAAAAGAATCATCTTTATTGATAAAATCCATTATTGCTAACCTTACTTTATTTATATTCTTTTGAAAACAAGTTCTTTCTTTTAGAATTTAAAAATCATTACTTTTCCTAAGTGGGTTCCTTATGAGTTGATTTTTATGTTAACTTTGATAACTAGTCTGTTCCTTAGTTTTAGAAAAGAATTTAAGTCTCAAACTTTTAATATGAGCGATTTATTTTTCTAAAAACTTAGATTAACATAAAATACAGGGAAAATATTTATTTATGTTTTCTTGGTAAAACTATCTTTGTTATTTAAGAAAACTTGAGAAAACTTGTATTATTCTATTTCTAGGATGTTGGTAATAACTTCATGTTTTTGTGGTAAATCATATAATTGGAAACTTAGCTTTGAGTTTATTTAGTAAAACAAGATTCTATTTTTAGACTAGTTGAGACATTAACATTATGCAAATGCAAGTATCATGAGCATATAAAATAATAAGAACATAAGAAAATACTAAAAATAATTAATATGCAAGAAAAGAAAATAACAAGCATTGGGAACCTTAGCTTCATCAAGGAATCCCGATCAAGTATTGGAGCCTTAGCTTTATCAAGGCGTCCCGGGACTAAGAATGGACTAGTCCCGAAAGATTAAAAGAGAATAACTAAAAGATTGTTTGACTTGATATGGACAAGTCTAAGACTAGAAAGACTAGTCTTAATATCAACATAAAATAAATAAATTGCATAACTTGAAAATAAATAAATAACAAATGAGCTTATATGCTCTAAATAAATATATATACATAATACTATATATATAAGCAAATAATAATAACAACATAATAAAATAGGAAGCTTATGTGCAAGAACAAAACATGAACATGTTGTTGCTTTTACTACTCATATAAGTTTCAAAACAACACCATAGTCATGTTAAGTTACATGACATGGATGAATAATAGATGGAATAAATATTTACCTAAGGTATGTAAGAGGTATGAAGGTGGTAGAAGAAATGGGTATTATGTGAGTAGTAATATGTGGTAGATAGTTTATGTATGAGGGATGATTTTTGTGAGGAATTGGTTTGAGAGAGTTTTGGTAGAGAGAATTCTTGAAGAGAGAATTTGTGGAGAGATTTTGAGAGAGTTTTGGTAGTGAATGAATTGTGTGAAAGAGTGGAAGAGGAAGGGGAGTATTTATAGAATTTTTGGAGTGATTTTTGGATGTAATAAAATAAATTGAAAAAGAAAAATAATTGAGATGAAGGGAAGAGGGATGGCGCCGGTTTTGGCTTCTTGGAGGGGGAAATTGTTTTTTTTATTTGTTTTGTGTAATAAAGAAATAATGTGTAAAGTTTGATGTAAAGTTGTATTGGAAATGAAAAAAGTAAGAAAATAGATATGTAGGTGTAAGAAATAGGTGTAAGAAAAAGTAGAGATAGGTGAATAGTAATGAATAGTAGAAAAGTACTATGAATAGTAGACTAGACAATTAAAGTACCGGTAGTAATAAAAATACGCGTAATAATGTGATATCTGTAATTTTTAGCTACCGAAAAATTCCAAAACTGATATTTTTGGAATCCTTGTATTTTTACGAGTCTATTGGTATAAACGGAATATTTTTAATATTCCGAGCTCTGGGACACGCTTTTCGAGAACCGATCCCGTTTGGGTCCGAAGGTCACTCAAAATTCGCGAATCTGATATTTTTATGTTACCCTACGTTATTACGAACTATTCTAGGCCATTAACTTAATTTCGTTTTCTAGGGTTTGAAAACGCGGGATTGCCGGATCTTAAACACTAGGGTTCGTTGTAGGCTTGTTGACTTTTAGGGTTCCGTTTTGATTTCCGATTTTACTTAGTTATTCGTAAGATCGTATAATTTTTGGTTTTGATTGTTTTATATTTCTAGCTCGACGTCTGTGGTTTATCTTATTTTATTCGTGATTATTTATTTGTTTTTAGTTTTCGGGATCGTTTTACCGAGTCTAGGTTTATGAGTTGACTCGATTTGACTTTTGTGGAAAATTTGGATTTTGTGATTCTAAAATTTTACTGAAGGAATTAGGATTTTATTATCTCGTTGTTAAGCGGTATTTGGATCTATTGTTTCGATTTGCGTTTTAGGAATTGGGTAAATCGACGTACGGACGTTGATTATATCGGTATTTGGACTTTATATTTTGTTTCAGGGGTTCTTGCTTTCTCAAACTCGTTTCTGTTCTTATTTGGAATTAATGTTTTAACTTGGTTCAATTTTTAGGGTTTCGCTTCTAGTGTTTTGACTTGGTCTAGAATTTTGTTTTTTTATTTTGAGTCGATTTTTGGGATTTAAATTTTTTTTAGGATTATTTTCTATGAATTATGAAAATGTTTGGGGGTTTACATGAAGTTAAAGAAAGCAACAATAAGTTCATACTCTGTTTTTGTTCATGAATCTAATTTCTTTTATGTTGCTTTCATATATATTTAACTAAATATATCTATGTAGTTATATATATCTTTTAGAGCATATAAGCTCATTTGTTTTGCAATTTGTTTACTTTCATGTTGTTCTTAAGACTAGTCTTTCTAGTCTTAGACTTGTCCTCATCAAGGTAAAACATTTTCTTTTTCTTTATGAGACTAGTCTATTCTTAGTCCTGGGATACCTTGATGAAGTTAAGGTTCCAATACTTGATTTATTTACTAGCTTATTCCTTTAAGTTATTATGTTTCCTTATGTTTTCATAACTTTATGATCCATATTCATGCATGAACATAATGATTTTTGTCTCAACAAGAAATGATGAAAGGTTTTTCTTGAAATAAAGAATATTTTCTAGAAATAAAGTAGGAAGAAATTTTTCATAAAGCTAAGGATTTATTTTAATAAACTTTTCTAAGAAATCTAGAGGAACCCATAAACATACATAACATAGAAAGAACTTTTGAGTAAACAAAAGTTTTACTAAAACTTTACTTTTTCAGCAAATACTAGAAATCCTTTTCATAAAAATGGAATGATATCAAGAAACAAGGAAATTATTTCTATAAATATAGAATTGTTATTACTTTCAAAAAGTGTTAGAAACCAAGCTTAGAAAATAAAAATTATTCCATGGAAATTTAAAAAGACTAAAGAAATTAAATTTAGGAAAAGAAAATACTGATTTAAAATAACTTAAGATAATTTTAAAGCAAAATAAAAAGGAATTTTTCAAAGGTTCTCACATTTCCAAAATTTTTAAAAGACTTTACTCTTTTATAGTTTGAGACAACTTATTTACTTCATACATTTGATATGAGTCAATAAATATTTATATATACATTTCAAAGGTTTTACAAACTATTATAAAATCTATCTCTTTTATATGAGTTTTGTTAAAGGAAGGAATTCAAGTCTTTGTGAAAATTCGTGGTAAATCTGGTCACCACTATTTAGAAACTTAAACAAATTAGTTTGATGAAAATAATTTTACAATTGGATAGATCTTTTCGAATAGGTAGAAAATAGTATATTATGCACAATTCCGAGTTAAAATGACCAAGTTATAGCCATTTTAAGTTGGAATTTCTGTCTATACGAATTTTCAATGATAGTTCCTTATTAGTACCATAGAATAAAAAGGAAATACTCATTTTGGGTATTTTTCTTGATTAGGTAATCTTGAGGAGGATTGTTCATATCTCGAAGATTACTACGATAAGTGGAAATCCCGAACGACTCATCCATTTTCAAGAAAGGTGTCATCATGGCTGAGTGAGTTTATTCCCCGTTATTTTTCATACTTATGATTGTGCTTGTAAATTTAGTTGCATTAGAATTTAGGCAAAAATCAAATGGAAGTTGTATGATAATATGTTGAAAGAATATTAAGTATATCGAAACATGATTTGTTTATAATAAAGTTGCATGTACATTAATATCTTGAAGTGTTTGAAATTGGTTGCTCACTTGAAAGAAGTTAAATATAACTGCTAGACTTTAATTAAGAAATTATGCATTCACTTCATATGTTTAGTCACATTTCATTCACTACTATACAATTGGTAGGACAAGTGTATAATAGTGGTGGTAGGCAGAATCGGTATATCATGTAAGTGGCGAGTAGGAGTCGGTAAAAACTACATAAATTGGTGGCTAGTAGGAGCCTGTAATAACTACAAGTTTTTGATGGTGTATAGGAGCCGGTAATATCTATAAAAATATTCTAAAAGTTGTGGTTGTAATTGGCCTGAATACCTAACCCCGAATGAAGGACGTAATTCATTAAACATAGATTCCCGAAAAGTCATATGTCTTATATGCTCATGTAGTTGTTGCATCCCATTTGCTTGACTAATAACTTGGTTGATAACTTACTTTGAGTATGAATTTTTGGGATTTACTCACTAAGCCTATAAGCTTATGTCCCTATAGGTATTTGTATTCTCAAGAACACCTATTTTTGTACCCGAGGTCTCCTCATATCCGCGTAAGTATTCTTTTGTAGCTTTTGGAGGAAATCTACTTGAAGATTTAGATTAGAATTCCTTCGAAATCTTTAATGTAGTATTTGAATGTTGTAAAGACTATTACGATCTTTGGGATTAGCAGGGGTATGCCCCTAAGAAATCATGTAATAGACCTTTGGTTATTAATGCTATAATATATTTTATTTATGGATTCTTGTATGTTTATTTTTACTTGCTTATACTATGCTTCCCAAAAGTGTCTCCTATTACTATGCTAGACGCCTTACATGTAATACTAGGGCTTTCGCGTGACTAAGGTAGTCATTCTTAAGTCTTGATATTATATGTGGTGGACTGTCACGTTTAGGGTACCCTTCAAGGCGTGACAAGTAGGGTCACATCTCACCACCTATTAGAAAGCATATAAATAGTTCAACTCTCTCTCTAAGCACAACAACTTAAAGTGAAAGTATGTGGCATTTATCATTCTCCTAGAATTTTTTCCTCTGTTGATAAATCTCTTATATATATATACATATATATATATAAGGCTTTAGAGGGACGAGTTTTTGCCTGCTTCTTTACTTCTCCTCTAGACGGGTTTTAGCCCGCTTCTTTTCAACCTCTTTTTTGGCTTATTTAAAATTGAGAGAGGGGACAAGAAATTTCTCTTCTGAGGGACCAACCCAAGCCCATTTCAACCCCAAACACAATTGGTTTTTTTTTTTTTTTTTTTCATGTGTGCACACACATATATGTATATATATTTTTGAGATTATTTGAGAAGAATTACCAAGAGATAGATTTTATATGCCCCTTTCACAAAAGGTTAGAAAAGTCTCATAATAGTTGAAAATCAAATATACTACTAACAAGCTTAGAAACACAACTATTTAACTTTAAACTAGGGATTTTGACCTCTTTCACAACTCTAAATTTAATCATTAAACAACAAGTAAATTTATCGACATAGATTTTGTCTAAAAACTTTGACTAAGTATACCAAGTTCAAAAATAGGTGAGTAAGACAAATAAAGTTACTATACTTTTTTTTTTTTTAATACTAGCTCCAACAAAATGAGTATAATTTCCAGATTCCAATATCTAAATTTCAGCTCATTAGCAAACTACTAAATGGGGGAATCTGATCAACAAGTGTATATATGCATCATGAAGCTTAAAACAGAACCCAAAATTTTCTTTCTTTCCAACATATCCCTCCCCCACACTTTAGCAACACATTGTCCTCAATGTGTATTCAATCAATCACAAGCAAGGTAAAGGGCATGAAAGAATATAAGAAAAAGGACACGAAGGACTTCCTTGGTTTATGGAGAGATTTCGACATGAATGCCTTAACCAGGACAAGATAGGAAATTTTAGCAACAACATAATACTAGAGAACCCATCAAAACAAAAGATCTAAGCTGCAAAAATAGCAAAACAACAAAAAAGATAACAAAAACTACAAAGAAGTTAGCCTATCCAAAGTCAGACAGTTAAGTACCCAAAGAAATCAGTAGGATAAGAGTCTTCCCATAAGTCGGGAGCTCATAAGCATAAAAGCACATAATAGAAAATAAAATCAAGAACTTCCATCATCATCATCTTCTTCACCATTATCATTATGATCATTATCATCCTCATCCTCTTTTGTTGATGGCTTAGGTGGAGCAGTAGCTTTAACCTTCCTCCTAGATGTACTAGGAGCATCATGCACTGGAGAATCGGGCTCTAGGGAAGACTCATAAGTAGGAAGATGTGTTGTTGGTGGAGGAAAACACCCAACCAGAGTTTGTAGAAATCCCCAAACTGCACTCCTAAACCTTTTAGCTTTCTTTCTCTCATCATAAAAGTCTTTACTCAATTAGGAAAGCTCATAATTTTGTAAGATGAAGCCGCAGAAGAAGTGGAGACTCCACGAGGAGTAGAAGCAGTAGTAGAACCACCGATCACTCTAGTTAATCTATATGCGTGAAAAGGTCCATCAGTGATTTTTTCTGCTTTCACAAGAGGAGTTCTAGTTGATGTTTCTTTGAATAACTCCATCCCCTTGAGAAGCCTGGTGATATAACCTCCACAATACAAGCCCTTAACCCTAGGGTCAGTCGCCTGGTGCTTTAGGAAATATGCTACCTCCACACCGATATTGATTGAATATCTCATAACAATACTATATAGGTGCAGTAGCTCAAAATTGTTAACAACTCCATGACTACTTTTTCTCCTCCAATAGTATGAGCTAAGAGGTGATGTATCACTTTCAGATCGTGCTAGTCATGGAGGTGACCTTAGACTTGGATGGAAGATAGCGCATGGTAGGATCGTCATAAACGACTTCCAATATCCTTTAGCTGTGACCCCCTTAGGCCTATCATTGGGTATTTGCAAGTACTCCTTAGTCACCACTTCATTTTCATAATATAAACCCAAAAACAATCCAAACAGGGAAAGACGAAAGTGATGCTCGACCATAAATTTGGAAGGTGAAGGTGATGTTCGCCTTGTGGGTGGGAGATTGCTCTTCAATTTGCATGGTAGAAAGAAATTCAATGGTAATCTAGTGGTAGCCAGGTTCATTGATCTAAAAGAATTGTGCCCATGGTACCACCTGAATCAACTCTTGGACCCTTTCCACTAAGCCAAATTTTCTCAACAATCTCCAGTCCAAATATTTGTTTTAATGGAGCTCCATTATCTCTAATCTTTCTATTCTAGTCTTGCTGAATGATTGTTGAGATAAGGCTGTTGTACAATGAACCCTCTCTATACCTTGTGGAAGTAGTGATGCTGGCTCTCTTGTTCTCGATCGAGCGCTAGAGGGCTGTTACGTTGGTGAGTCAGGTGGCCGTCTCCCTTTCTTTGGACAAGATCTTTTAGTTCACATTCCTGTAAAAGAAAATTTAACATATGTGAGGGAAAAAACAATTAAAGAGCAAGATCAAAGTAGTGCATGCTAAAAATAAGAGGCAAAATGATGCTTAAACTTAGTCATTGTATAACATATAAGAGGTGAATGACCATGAAACAAGCATTAAGAAGCACAAAAGCAAAATAGAATCATGAAAAATTTCTACAAAGTCAAGCTAACCTGGGTGCGTAGGGGGTGGGGATAAATGCAAATGTGTCAAATTCAAATTTGTGCACGGGTGTGGGAAGCAAGTCATGTTATAGATCGGGAACAAATTCTTAACAACAATTTGAGGAAAAAACACCAGTTCAAAGTGCCAACATCCATCAAAATTTGAAATTCTTAACCTTCCTCCAAATCATGTTTTCAACTTTTAAAGGACAATTTTGAGTAATGTAGCCACAAATTCATCAAGCAAATTACATTACAAGGCATTAGAAGTATGAAATTTCATGATTTAAGAAAAAGCCCCAAATTTTACAGCCAAAAACTTCGTAAGAACCCTAGACATGAGCTGTAATGGCATGAATGTGTTGGTTTTGAGCATCGATTAACAAAAATAAAGCTCAAAGATGTAATATTGGCACATGAAAAGCACAAATTCGGGCATAGAATAAGCATGCATCACCATAAAAGCCACTCCCATATGGGAATCATTGAAGTTCAAGAAGGAATATATAAGCTAGAAGTAAGAAATGAAAGAGAAAAAAAGAGAATACTTACTTTGAGATGAAGCTGACAACAATAAATTTAATGTGCAAAAGCTTGTGGGTGTTGGTGTGTGCAAACATTAGTGAGAGTAAGTGAGTTTGAGAGTGAAAGTGGATGTGTTGAGAGTGAAAGTAAGTGTGTGTGCTGCTATTCGGATATAAAACATGCGTGTTCTGTTCTTCTCTTTTTTTTTTGTTTTTTTTTAAATATGTAAAAGTTGCAGATTCATCCCACCCATGTGCATAGACGGGATCAGGATCGGGAAAGATGAGCACTAGAAGCACCAGAGGACGAGCAACAGGATGCCGAGCTTATGTAAAGGTAGGGTCAGGGGCTTCCTTATGCACTATAGCGCTTAATTAAGGCCTCGATAAGGAAAACTTGGCGTGACGTGAGGTGTGAAATTCAACCTTGGCATCTACATGGGTAAGGTCGGGGCCGTGCTGGATTTCCTAAAGTGTTCCATGATATTCTTCGAGCCCTTGACTTAATAAAAATTTCGAGCATAATTGAGGCTCAACAAGTGATTATTTTGGCCGCGACATTTCCTTTTAGGCCTAGACGGTGATGAATTTAAGCGTGATGGTATTTCTGAGGCCTCGAGCTATTGCAAATCTTAAAATTTTTTCATCTATCCTCTTGCAGTTTCGTATAATATACTATCCCAAGCAAAAATAATCATGTGTATTTCATTTAAACCCAAAATTGCAGTAGCAAAATGAGTAGAAAAACTCTAATTGCAACAAAAAAAATCATGAAGGCTTTGGGGCTCAATCATCTTGCAACTTCATAGCACACTATCCAAGCACAAATGATCAAGTATAATCCAATTGATCCCAAATTGCAGCAGAAAAATCAGCAAGATAACCTAAATTACAACAAAATTTGTTTTTGAAGTTTTCATCAAAGATTCAACATGTAATATGCATAAAGAGCTTAAAAATCTGGTGAAAACTTTTCTCACTTTCCTTAGAAGATAAAAACATGGAATATTTTATTTTTCCCACACTTAAAAACTAATTTTCACTTATTTACCAATATGTACACACAACATCCAGACCTGAAATTTTTTTATAGAAAAAGGATCTTGGATAGCTAAAAAAAAATCAAAATAAACCAAAAAAAAAAAACTTGGGTTGCCTCCTAAGAAGCTCTTTATTTACTGTAAAAAAGCTTGACTTATTAGAACCAAAGAAAAAAAAATCCACCTGGGTCCCAAACAAAAGTGTCCCAGGGGCTTGTTTTTGAAAAATTCAAAGGGAATTTTCTTCTCATTTTTGTTCTCTTTCTTTTTAGCTCTATTCCCATTATTTTCAAAAAATTTCATGGGGAGAGGGGTATTAGGAGATTGTTGCCTATTCAAAAACAAGAACATATCTAATAGATTTAAGGCATAATTTAGAAAATTCATTTCCTTCCATACATTTTGACATAAAAATACTGCAGAACAACCAATTTTTGCATTTTTCAATCATGCTTATCCTTCCCTTCCTCCATATCCACTGTGATACATTGAATTTCCTCCTCAACTACCTCATATGAACCTTCCTCCACAATTTCACCCTGCTTAACAAAACTTTTATGCACAGGATGTTCACAAACAAAAATTTCAACATTTATATCATTAACATCCTCCAAAATCATTTCACACTTATCATGCTCAGAATCATGTAATTGATTTACTTTGGTTAAAAGCTCTTGTGATAATGAAGTGGTTAGAACAAAATTTTTCGGTACATAGCTAAGGTTTCTATGTTATTATTAACAGTTCTTCATTATAGTATAGGGAGATAAATTAATGCATGAAGGAACATAAAAAACATAAGGATTAGTACATAAAAATACCACTCTCCTTCTCCACAGTTTAAGCACACAATATTCGCTCCATCTTTTGCAGTTTGGGGTTCATTATCTTGTTGAAGGTTATAAAGCACATTCCAATAGTGGTCCTTAGGAATCCACTAGCCAAAATCCATGATATCAGAATGTCTTATGTAGAATTAGCTCAATGAGAGGAAACCACAGGATCCAGAAAAACAAAACAAAAACAAAAGAAAACAAAAATGGCCAGATTAATAGTATTAGGCTTTTTCAAAATATCACCAAATGTCCCTGACAATGGCGCCAAAAATGCTTATGGTGGTTATTTTTAAACCAAAGCCTTTTAAATTTATAATTTTCTAAATCACTCTTTTAATTATGGTTTCCATAGGGCAAGCGCACTCATTAGATGTAGCATAGAGTGATCTAGGTTGGTCCTAAAGGAAAGATGGCAAGTACATTTACTTCTACCTTTTTCCTATTATCTAGCTGAAAAACAAGGGGAAAAACTATCCAAATAAGATCTAAACTAAGCCTAATCTAACAAAATTAGCAATTGACAACATATGTCACAGCAGCATACAAACAAATGATAAATCAATTCACAAGGTTACTTGGGTCATGCTTCACCTTAGATCTATTCATGTAACCCAAGGAATTTCTTAGAAAATGGTTGTGTTGATTATTGAACCATCGGATTCATGAATTTAAATCAAAGCTTCTCGTGAAGTTGATAACTTTAGACCTAGTCGAAACCAATAGTATGAAATTCCAATTAGATCCGCATAAAGTTCAAGAATCCATTGCTTTAGAAACCCAACTCAATGAATTTTAAAAACAAGTGAGGGAAGATTTTCACTCATCCTCGGTAAGAGGTATCTAAGATCAATCTTATTAATAGCCTAGATCTATCAATTAAAATGACCTCTTGATCTATTTTAATGAAATCAAACATGAACCCATATCATGCACTATACAGATTCAAGATCTATTAAGCTCGAGCTATTAAATTCAATAAATCAATCACTTTTTCAACAAAAGCTCAGTTTAGTTACATGAAATAAAACTACTCCTTCATGAATATGGCAATACAAAACAAAGATTCAGAGAAATAGTGCAAACCCATTTATAGATAAAGCAGTAAGAATAGAAATCCTTGATGAATTGAACACTGACACACAAGTTGTTGTGAAACTCTCGAAATTCTCTTGAGTTTTGATGAACTCATATTTTACATACATTTTGTGGATAAAATTTATACAGATATGATAGAAATCAAGTGGAATGTATTCATAAGTATAATTTCTTGTGAAATCAGGTTAAAAGAAGTAATGAGCAAATTCCAAAATCATTGATTGAAGATCAACACGTACGCTGGCTCAACAGCATCCAACGCCGCCGGCGTAGAGGCTGTGTAGAATGACACAGAAGACAATTTCTTAACGCAGTCATCAACACAGCCAGGGTAGAGTGACAATGTGAAGCAAGCGTATGGAATAAAGAGATACGCGGCAAATTCTGAATCAACGCCGCCGGCGTTACGCCTGTGTACTTTGTCCACATAATGCATATCCTTAACGCAGGCTCAAACACAGCCAGTGTAGGGTTTGATGAGCAATCCACGCCGGCCTTCTGGGATTCAACGCTGCCAGCGTAGGTCCCTACGTATAATCCTATAAGTAATTCTCAATGAAGATCTGCGCAGGCCAGATTTGAAGGAACACTGGCTTGTTCATCAAGCGTAAGTTGAAGAGGTACTTTTCATACGACGAACGCGGGCAAGATCTACATTTACGCTGGCGCGTACATTTTGTAACTGCCGGCGTAAGCTATGTCAGTCTGTATTCCTCTTGCGAATTTGCTCTATTTAAGAGTGTTTTTAGAGAAAAAAATAGAGAGTAGTAAGACAAAAATACTCAGAAAATTAGGAAACAAAATGTTGTTGTTTGTTTTCTTTTAGGGCACTAAGACCCTAAATGTTTAGCAATTTAGAGTGGATTAGGGTTTAGCTACAATCAAGCATTGCCTACAATGTGGGGATTTTGGATTTGGAATTCCCGTTTCTGAAAAGGAACCATATTAAGGTGTTTTCAATCTCTATTCTTTATGTTTATGCTTGATTGTATATTGAGAGGCCATGTTTTCATTGTCAATTATGAATATGTATGAATGGATTTGATGATTTGATGCATGAATTGAATTGATATTGGTGTTGATTATTGGGAATTTGATTATCTTTGTTTGTAATCTGTTTAGTTTATGCTGATCAACATAGATTAGATAGAAAGGATTAAAGATACCTGAGAAGGATTCATGATCTGCACAAGCAAACTTAGGTTTTTGAATATGATTTTGTCATAGAGATATGTAAATCTATGAGAGAACTTGAGAATTCATTAATCTTTATGCGGTTTAGGGTTACAAATTTGGGTCACTTAATGGTGCTTGTTTTGTATTCTTAACTAGGATAGTAGTTTTGGTGAGAGCAAAATGCTATTAACCTGAATCATAGATAACTTATTTAAGGATAGTTTATGCTATGAAAGATTTTGTAACATCGAGAGGTGAGCAATTCTTAGATGAATTGATCAAATCCAAGTAATCAATATTAGTATCAATTTAAAGTATGAGTCATTTCACAATGAGAATAGAAATGCATCATTCATATATCATCTGCATCTCCTAAACCTAAATCCCTCGTTATAATTGCTGGAACATATGGTTTAGTTCTTGATAAATAATTTGAAATCTATTTAATTTAGATCAACATAGATTACACATCTGAAAAATCAATTGCTTAGATTAGGGTAAAAGTTTAATTTAGTAATTAGCCATTAGCTCCCTGTGGATCGACTTGGACTTTTCAGATATACTGCTTTGTACCCGGTGATTTTGCTGACCGGTTAAGTATCCACTTGTATTTGAAATTTAAATCTTTAGAATATTAAGAAGTGTGGTTTACTGCAGTTTCAATTTTGGCGCCGTTGCCGGGGAGCTTCGGTTGCTAATATTAGAACAGAATTTACACCCTTAGACTAAGCATATTCTCTAAAAAAAAAAAAAAAAAAAAAAAAAATAGTTTACCTTGATTAGTGTGTTCTTGTATGTCAGGTGAACAAGTCCAAGATTTACCCTACGACCCTGAGATTGATCGGACTTATCACCGCCGACTAAGGGAAAGACGAGCAGATAATACAAGAGCAATGGAAAGAAATCAGCAAGATATTGATCCCCCACCTGTCAATGAGCGACAGAATGAAAATCCTCCTGTAGGGCAGCAACAATTGCCTTTCCTGTTATGGGCAATAACAATAACCCTCCAGCTCCAGGAAATGAGGTTCACAGACCAATGTGGGAATTATTCATGCCCACGGTTGATGGAGTTGCACCATCTATTGAGTGGCCTGCTATTCAAGCCAATAATTTTGAATTAAAGCCATCACTGATACAAATGGTGCAAGGAGATCAATTTGGAGGAAGCAGTTTTGATAACCCCCATGATCATCTGAAGAATTTCTTGCAGATCTGCTCTACAATCAAGAGTAATGGGGTCTCCACTGATGCAATTCGCCTTCGACTATTCCCTTTCTCATTAAGGGATAAGGCAAGAAATTGGCTAAATTCATTACCTCCACATTCTCTTACTAATTGGGATCAGTTGGCACAACAGTTTTTGGAACAATTTTTTCCTCCCAACAAAACGATCCAATTGAGGAATGAAATCTTTTCCTTTCGGCAATATGAAGGTGAAGCTCTATATGAAGTATGGGAAAGATTTAAGGAGCTTCTTAGACGTTGTCCTCATCATGGAATCTCTCTTCATGATCAAATGAGAATTTTCTACACATCTCTTGGAGATTCCTTGAAGACAATGATTGATGCAACAGCAGGTGGTAGTTTGATGTATAAAAGTGCTCCTGAGGCCTATGATCTGATTAATGGGTTGGCTCGTACTACGTTTCACTGGCATAATGAACGAAACAAACCAAAACCTGTTAGTGCCATTCATGAATCAGAGACGGTTTCTAAATTACAACAACAAGTGGATTCACTTACGGCACAGATGAAACACATGCAACCTATGTCAGGAACTGGACCAAGTCATAAGCCACACATGAATATGATCTCTCATGATGATCCTCATGAGCTATTTGGAGTACTATGGAAGAATCTTCTCCTTCATATTCTGGTAATATGCAAGCTAACTATGTTAATCAATATGACAGGAATGCAAGGAATTACAATCCATACTCCAACACTTATAATCCTGGATTGAGGGATGGAGCAATCAAACAAACTTTCGATGGAGCAATCAAAATGCACCTAGAGCATTACCGCCACCACAAATGATGCCTCAACAACAATCCCAACCACAAAAAGAGAAGGATAAAACAGTTGAGCTTTTGCAAGAAGTATTGAAACAACAATCAAATCAAGCTTCCATTATCTTGGATTTACAAACTCAGATAGCTCAGTTGTCTGAAGCATCTAGACACCGACCTCAAGGTACTCTTCCAAGCACCACTGACAAAAATCCAAAAGAAGATGTGAAGGTAATCACTCTCCGAAGTGGGAAAGAAATTACTAAGAATAATGAAGGAAGAAATCAAGACGGGAAAAAGACTGATGAGGAACAGAAAGGAAAGATGATTGATGACCAAAGCACTGGAAGGCATGAGGAAAATGATGAGAAAGTATCTGACACCTATATACCCTCATCAAGTAATGAAAAAAGGAAAAGAAAAGAGGAAGATAGTACGCTACAAAAACCAGAAATGAAGCCGTATGTTCCACCCATTCCTTTTCCTGGAAGATTGAAGCAGCAGCAACTGGATCATCAATTTGAGAAGTTTTTAGAAGTCTTCAAGAAGTTGCACATTAATATTCCTTTCATGGATGCACTTGAATCCATGCCATCTTATGCAAAGTTCATGAAGGATATTCTTACAAAGAAAAGACGCCTAGCTGAACATGAGACAGTTATGCTTACTCATGAGTGTTCAGTTATTCTTCAGAACAAGATGCCTCCAAAGTTAAAGGATCCGGGAAGTTTCACTATTCCTTGTATTATTGGTGAATCATACTTTGATAAGGCACTATGCGATCTAGGAGCAAGCATAAATCTCATGCCGTTTTCAATCTTTAAGAAATTGGGTCTAGGAGATTGCAAACCAACTACGGTATCTTTACAACTTGCTGATAGGAGCATTAAACACCCAAGAGGAATAGTGGAGGATGTTTTGGTCAAGGTGGATAGATTTTTATTCCCAGCCGATTTCATTGTTCTTGATATGGCTGAAGATCGGGAGATTCCTCTAATTTTGGGAAGACCTTTCTTGGCTACTGGACAAGCCTTAATTGATGTGGCACAAGGAAAACTGACACTACGGGCTATGGATGAGCAAGTCACATTTGATGTGTTTCGATCCCTCAAACACTTAGCTGGTAATGATTCTTGCTTTCATCTTGATACTATTGATCAATTGACTCAGAAATATAGCATGGATAATTCTGAGATGGGTGAGTTTCCCATGCATGTGTTTTCACATGAGATGAGTGATGACGAGCTTAATTGCACTCCGAGGAAGATGACTTGCTATTGAGTATGGATGATTGTGACAGCCCTAATGAGGAAGTAGATAATCACTTAATGGATGAAGTTGCTGGAGTTTGGATAAAATCACCTCAGTTTGAGCCTCTAGAGGCTAGTACAAAGAAATTGAGTCCATCCATACAAGAACCACCTCAACTTGAATTGAAACAGCTTCCTAGTCACCTTAAGTATGTGTTTTTAGGTGAAAATAATACACTCCCGGTTATTATTTCTGTGGAGTTATCTTCTGAACAAGAACACAAGTTGATTGAAGTGCTTAAAAGACATAAGGAAGCGATTGGGTGGACAATTGCAGATATTCATGGGATCCATCCGTCTGTTTGTACTCATCGGATCCTCATGGAAGCTGAATGTAAACCGACGGTCCAACCACAGAGAAGACTCAACCCTACTTTGAAAGAAGTTGTAAAGAAGGAGGTATTAAAGTTGCTTGATGCTGGTATCATATATCCAATCTCTGACAGTAAGTGGGTGAGTCCTACTCAAGTGGTACCTAAGAAAGGGGGGGTAACAGTTGTGAACAATGAAAAGAACGAGTTAATACCTACCCGGACTGTGACTGGATGGAGGGTATGCATCGATTATCGAAAGTTGAATGATGCCACCCGTAAAGATCATTTTCCTCTTCCCTTCATAGACCAAATGCTAGAGAGGCTAGCTGGGCATGAATATTATTGTTTCTTGGACGGATATTCGGGCTATAATCAAATCTCAATAGCACCGGAAGATCAAGAAAAGACGACATTCACCTGTCCTTACGGTACGTTTGCATTCAGACGTATGCCCTTTGGTTTATGTAATGCACCAGCAACATTTCAAAGGTGTATGATGGCATTATTCTCAGATATGATTGAAAAATTTATTGAAGTTTTCATGGATGACTTTTCTGTTTATGGAGCTTCATTTGAAACTTGTTTGGAGAATTTGTCATTTGTGCTCAAGCGATGCAAAGACACTCATCTGGTTTTAAATTGGGAGAAGTGTCATTTTATGGTGAAAGAAGGAATTGTGCTGGGTCATAAAATTTCACAAAGAGGGATAGAGGTAGACAAAGCTAAAGTTGAGGTGATCTCAAAGTTACCACCACCGGTAAATGTGAAAGGAATACGAAGTTTCTTGGCCATGCAGGTTTCTACAGGAGGTTTATTAAAGATTTTTCAAAAATTTCACGACCTCTTTGTGCTTTATTAGAAAAGAATACTTCTTTTTCTTTTGATGATGCTTGTCTAGAAGCTTTTGAGCTTTTGAAAGAAAAATTGACCACTACACCAATAATTGTAGCACCAGATTGGGAGCTACCATTTGAGCTTATGTGCGATGCAAGCGATATGGCAGTAGGTGCAGTACTTGGTCAGAGAAGGAACCGAGTTTTTCAAGTAATTTACTACGCTAGCAAAATGATGAATGAAGCACAACGAAATTATGCTACCACAGAGAAAGAATTGCTGGCCGTGGTATTTGCTTGTGACAAATTCAGATCATATCTTATTGGTTCTAAGGTAATTGTCTATACTGATCACTCTGCACTTAAGTATTTATTAGCAAAATCAGATGCAAAGCCTAGGCTTATAAGGTGGATTTTGCTTTTACAAGAATTTGATATTGAAATTAGAGATAAGAAGGGAGTGGAGAATGTTGTTGCTGATCATCTTTCCAGAATTGTTAATGAGAAAGATGAGTCACCTATTAATGAGTCATTCCCTGATGAATATCTCTATGAAGTTTCAATTAAAGATATACCTTGGTATGCAGATATTGTTAATTACTTGGTAGCTGGAATTTTGCCTTACAAAATCACTCATCACCAGAAACGAAAATTTTTATCAGATATGAAATATTATTTCTGGGATGAGCCATTTCTTTTTAAAAGTTGTCCAGACCAAGTAATTAGACGATGTGTACCTGCATCTGAAATTGCTGATATACTTTATCATTGCCATAATCGAGAAACTGGTGGTCATTTTGGTGCTGAAAGAACTGCTGCAAAAGTTCTTCAATGTGGATTTTATTGGCCCACTCTATTCAAGGATTGCAGAGCATATGTACAGACTTGTGATCAATGTCAGAGAACAGGGAATATTTCCAAGAGGCATGAGATGCCACAGCAAGGGATACTAGTGATTGAAATTTTCGATGTTTGGGGGATTGACTTTATGGGACCATTCCCATCATCCTTCAACAACAAGTATATCCTTGTGGCAGTTGACTATGTATCTAAGTGGGTTGAAGCTGTTGCGCTTCCAACTAATGATGCGCGAGGAGTACTTAAATTCTTAAAAAGAAATATTTTCACTAGATTTGGGACACCACGAGCAATTATTAGTGATGGAGGAACTCATTTTTGCAATAAACAATTTGATAATTTACTTGCAAAGTATGGTGTGAGACATAAGGTTGCTACGCCTTATCATCCTCAGACAAGTGGTCAGGTGGAGCTATCTAATAGAGAGCTTAAGCGAATCCTTGAAAAGACAGTTAATTCATCAAGGAAGGATTGGTCGCTAAAGCTTGATGATGCACTTTGGGCTTACCGCACTGCTTATAAGAATCCTATTGGGATGTCCCCCTATCGCATGCTGTATGGAAAGGCTTGTCATCTCCCTGTAGAACTGGAACATAAAGCTTATTGGGCAATAAAGTTTTTAAACTTTGATAGACAAGCGCTGGTGAACATAGGTTACTCCAATTGAATGAGTTGGATGAGTTTCGAAATGATGCTTTTGAGAATGCTCATATTTATAAGGAGAAAACCAAGAAGTGGCATGACAAGCAAATCCTATATCGTGAATTTAAGGAAGGAGAAAAAGTTCTACTTTATAATTCTCGATTAAGGTTATTCCCGGGTAAATTACGATCTAGATGGTCTGGACCATTTGAGATCATCAAAGTGTATCCTTATGGAGTGGTTGAGATCAAGAAAGATGGGGAAAAGTCATTTCAAGTCAATGGTCACCAATTGAAGCATTTTTGGGAAAGAAAGTTTGTGGAAGCAAGTAAGAAAGATGTGGATCTTCAGGATCCAAGCTGAGTTTGATCAAGCACTGTCGGGCTAAGCGACGTTAAACTAAGCGCTACTTGGGAGGCAACCCATGACTAACTTAGTGTTTATTTTTTTTTTTTTTGTTTTCAGATCATGGCAAATCATTCTTGGAGCTTTAGATAAATTCATTTGAGAAAAAGGCAAGGTAAGTAATCTTAAATTATTTAGTTACAAATTACATAGGATAATGGATTATTCTCTGAAAAAAAAAAAAAAATGGGAAACATAGATACACAGCCTGTGTAGTGCCAGCGTAGACCTGTACGCTGGCTGCGTAAAAAATACGCTGCCTGCCTTTCTGTCTTGGAAATTGAAAGTTGAATTGACAACACCGCCTTCAACGCTGCCGGCGTAGTCGACAAATTTTGCCGGCGTAGGACCTGCAACTCGAAATTTAACAGGTTTTGTCTGCAATTTTTTCTCACTTTTTCACCTACTCCCATTTCTATTGTTTCTCCCCAACTCCTATCGGTGTGTATTGCTATTCCCCATCGCTTGGATTATTCGACACCATCAAGTAAGATCTTCATCCAACTAATTTTCTTTTTCTTGTTAATCTATCCAATATTCATAAATGTTATAGTGGTTCGGATTGGGTGGAGGAATTTGTGTGTTTGATGGTTGAAGTGTGATGAGCCGTGAATGAAGGGTAGTGTGGATGTCCGAATTTGTGGTTGATTTTGGGAATATATTTGAGATATTTTGATGACTGTTTAGCATTGAATTTCATTAGATTACATATTTAGCATGTTTTGATCATTATTGATGAACTAGGGTTTATATTAATGTGTTTATGATTGAGTAACCCGAATTTGGGGCTTTTTAGTGTAAATGCAAAATTTGCTTAATTCAAGTGTTCATGATGATCAATTGCAACTAAGTACTTAATTTAGATAATGTATTCGTGTGTGTCCATAGTTGTTCATACTTTGTTCCATCATTTGGATGCTGCGGTTATATTAGTGGTAATGATAAAATTGTTTTGTTGCTTTGTTGCTTTGCTAAACAGTGACTTTAGGATCAATTTGTAACCAACGTTTCTTTCCACACAGCCTGCCTTGCACTATTCCATTTGCCAGTGTTGGTTGAGTTGATGACTATTTGATAATTTGAATTGTTAAGCTTGTGGTCTGATTTGCAAGATATAACTTGATCAAGCCAAATGTTCAGCGATTAATTTGTTTAAGCTTCATTACCACAGGGCTTCATATATTTTTTTTGGATTGGTGCTGTCATATTAATCTGTTTAAGCTTCCCTATTTTAATTATTTGCAGCTATGGCCCCCAAACAAAAGAGACCACGAACTACTGAATCATCAAGTGCACAAGCCCGAAATGTTTTATCTAGCCAGCAATACGCTAAAGACAACAAAAGACGATTAATGAAGATGGATTTCATCAATTCTCAATATATGGATTGGGAGTTGTTGGATGACTATGGGATTAGAAGTCAAGTTGTTGAATTGATTCGGGATCCGGCTTGGCTGAGGCTGTTTGAATGGAGAGAACCTGCATATAAGAATCTCACACTTGAAGTTCTTTCCACTTTGAAGTGGAATCTGAAGGGGCAAGATCAAAGTTTATATTCCAAGCTTATGGAGAGGTACATGAGATTAGATTGAAATCTATGGGACGAGTGTTGGGTTTGTATGAAAGTGAGGAAGATAATTTGCAGCTGACAAATTCTTGGCCTAAAGGAGCAGATGAAATGACTCAAGAGGCATATTGGTTGAAATTGATAGCTCCTCTGACAGAACCTTTTGTGCCTTCCAAGTCAGTGGCATCCATTTTTTCTAGAGTGGAATACAAGGTCATCCACCATATCATTGCCCACACTGTGAGCTGTAAGAAGACAAGTCACAGTAAAGTGACTACGTTTGACATGTTTTACCTCTTCAGCATCATTGACAATCACAGAATTGATCTTGGAGTAGAAGTGGCAAATTTTATCTTTAGACAAACTGATGACACAAGAACTAAGTTCTTGTGCTGTGGAGGATATATAACCAAGCTACTAAAGGGAATGCAAATTTTCCGAGAACCTGAAGGGGATGTGGAGATCCCGAGCAAAAGAATTACATCTGCTCCTTTCAGGGGATTTGGTTTGTTCAAAGTTCAAAGAAATGTGCCACCACCAGTGATTGAGGAGCAGGATTATCAGACATCTTCCCTGGAGATATTCCTATTGAGCTACCACCTTCATCATCAGCTCCGCCTCCTCTAGTTTCTTCTTCAGCTCCTTCTGGATCAGATTGGGATAGGGTGGTTACTACCCTAGATAGATTGGAGCAAGGACATGACCAGATTTTAACAATCCTTAAGCAAGAAAAAAGGAAGAACAAGGGATTTAGAAAGCAGATGTTTCAAGCGATCAAGGATATGTTTTGTTGTATCAATTCTGAAAAAGGGTCGCAATTGCATTATGAGACATCCACTGATGATGATAGCAGCTCCAGCACGGAGGCAGAGAGCTAGAGTCCCTGCTAGCTCCAATGGATTTTGACTTGTTTTGTTTTTGCTATGATCTGTAGATAATTAGAAATTAACTTCTTATTTTTCTTTATCTTTTTTATTTGTTTTGTAGTTATCACAGGGCAGCATCTTGCAGCTACACCCTATCATTTTGGTATCATTCACGCTTTAATTCAGGGAAGTCATTAGTTTCATTTTTCTTCCTTTCTCTGTTTGTTTTATTTAGTACAGTGAGGTCACTGTATATCTTAAGTGTGGGGGAAGGATAGTATTGAAACTCAACATGGGTTGATGGCTGGTGAAATATGAGTTATATTCATGATGCTTGTACCCACACTAATTGTTCTTGATTTAGTACATAAAATATATATATATATATATAAGAATCTTGAGATTTGTTTCAAAATATGTGGATAGTATCTGAATTGAATGGAAATAACTTGCTAAAGATCTTACTCATTAACTTTTGTAAATGGATTACTTTGTCAATATTGAGAAGTTGAATCTCTAAGAAGCAAACTTACTTTGTTTTTAGCTTTAAAATTTGAAGATTGAGAGTAAGTCAAGTCCTTTTGAGAAAAATAACTAGGTTTACTTCTAGGAATAGTTAGTTATTATATAATCACTGGATTTTTCTATTAAGAAGTCAATTAACAATTAATGAAAGAAGTAAAAGAAATTCGTTCCTTAGTGATTCCCTATAAAAAAGTCTTAGTATTGAATTGCAAAAGAAACAAGCATAGCCACTACTCCGCTAACTCAACATGAGTTATGAGTATCCAAACTTGAATGTTAGAGTGAGGAAGAGTTCTTAGGGGTATCTTAAAACCTGGTCACTTGGGTGATGAGCCCGGGATGTGCCGACTCAATGAACTCACTATAACGATAAGGGAAGGAATGGGCAAAAGTTCAAAAAAATAAAAGATGGAGACAAAAACCTCCCAAGTTCAAAGGAATTGCTTGTATGAAAAGAAAGGCAAAAAGAAATGCAAAAATTCAATAAAAATAAGACTTGTAATAAAAGGGGAGAAAATCTAGGGATTGAATAGATACTATATGCTTTCATTCTTTGTCACTTTGATTATATGAATGCTAAAAATCCATTGAAGTTTAAATAGATATTTTTCCTTAGTGGAATTGTGCTTACTTTTGGATTAGATAGTTTTATTGTTAAAAGTGAAGATTAAAGTTTGATTTTTCCAGATTAACTTTTGAATCTTGATTTTAGTAATCCAATTACAAGCTTACAAGTTGATTTGAGCAGTAGGCCATTATAATTGCAAGTCCCAAATTGAGAAGATGCTTGAAGAAATTAGTGAAATTGATACAATCTATGACGGATTCTTATAAAATTTGCTTGAGGACAAGCAACAATTCAAGTGTGGGGGAATTTGATGAACTCATATTTTACATACATTTTGTGGATAAAATTTATACAGATATGATAGAAATCAAGTGGAATGTATATTCATAAGTATAATTTCTTGTGAAATCAGGTTAAAAAGAAGTAATGAGCAAATTCCAAAACCATTGATTGAAGATCAACACGTACGCCGGCTCAACAGCATCCAACGCCGCCGGCGTAGAGGCTGTGTAGAATGACCACAGAAGACAATTTCTTAACGCAGTCATCAACACAGCCAGGGTAGAAGACAATGTGAAGCAAGCGTATGGAATAAAGAGATACGCCGGCAAATTCTGAATCAACGCCCGGCGTTACGCCTGTGTACTTTGTCCACAGAATGCAAATCCTTAACGCAGGCTCAAACACAGCCAGTGTAGGGTTTGATGAAGCAATCCACGCCGGCCTTCTGGGATTCAACGCTGCCAGCGTAGGTCCCTGCGTATAATCCTATAAGTAATTCTCAATGAAGATCTACGCAGGCCAGATTTGAAGGAACACTGGCTGTGTTCATCAAGCGTAAGTTGAAGAGGCACTTTTCATACAACGAACGCCGGCAAGATCTACATTTACGCTGGCGGCGTACATTTTGTAACTGCCGGCGTACAGCTATGTCAGTCTGTATTCCTCTTGCGAATTTGCTCTATTTAAGAGTGTTTTTAGAGAGAAAAAAGAGAGAAGTAAGACACAAAAATACTCAGAAAAATTAGGAAACAAAATGTTTTGTTTGTTTTTCTTTTAGGGCACTAAGACCCTAATGTTCTAGCAATTTAGAGTGGATTAGGGTTTAGCTACAATCAAGCGTTGCCTACAATTGTGGGATTTTGGATTTGGAAATTCCCGTTTCTGAAAAGGAACCATATTAAGGTGTTTTCAATCTCTATTCTTTTATGTTTATGCTTGATTGTATATTGAGAGGCATGTTTTCATTGTCAATTATGAATATGTATGAATGGATTTGATGATTTGATGCATGAATTGAATTGATATTGGTGTTGATTATTTGGGAATTTGATTATCTTTGTTTGTAATCTGTTTAGTTTATGCCTGATCAACATAGATTAGATAGAAAGGATTAAAGATACCTGAGAAGGATTCAATGATCCGCACAAGCAAAACTTAGGTTTTTGAATATGATTTGTCATAGAGATATGTAAATCTGTGATAGAACTTGAGAATTCATTAATCTTTATGCGGTTAGGGTTAAAATTTGGGTCACTTAACGGTGCTTGTTTTGTATTCTTAACTAGGATAGTAATTTTGGTGAGAGCAAAATGCTATTAACCTGAAATCATAGATAACTTATCTTAATAGGATAGTTTATGCTATGAAAGATTTTGTAACATCAAGAGGTGAGCAATTCTTAGATGAATTTGATCAAATCCCAAGTTGTCACGCCCCGAAGGGTACCCTAAACGTGGCAGTCCGCCGTACACAATATTAAAGCCTAAGAATGACCACCTCAGTCACGCGAAGGCTTCCATACTGTACAAGGCGTCTAACACATAAAGGAGACACATCGGAATGATACGTTTTATGTTGATACAATTGAGTAACAATGTAAAGGAAATACAAATTTACTATACTTCAGATACAAATCACTATACTTCAAAATACAATCATTCAACTTCGATTACATTCATCCATAGACTTCCCTACATAACTATTACAAGACAAATCATAAAACTAGCTGATAACTTCAAACATTCGTATTCTTTGCCGAAATCCCGGAGTCATACCCGGCTCCATCCAATTCAGTCCCCACTTTGCATTCTTGAGATAACCTGTTCATTTAAACAACTATAGGGGTATAAGCTACACTAGCTTAGTGAGAATTCCCTTAATTCCGTACCATAACAAACAAGTATTAGTCAATCATATGCTATGCATGAACAAACACGTGAGCAAGCAATTATGCATGGGTATCCGGAACCCACACACAGAACGGATTTACGCCCTCCGTATCTTGGGTTAGGAATGGTATTGGGTCTACACGACCGCATCTAGTCCCCAAGCCCTCGGCTCTTAGCACTCGACTCGGCTAGGCTCATCCAAGAATGCATCCACATGCGCCTTAGTACCCTGAATGAGCTCTGGCACCGGGTTCGTTATCCAAACGAGTCATCCACGGACCATACCGATCAACCTGCGTAGGAGTAGCATGCTACCAAATGCAATATGTCCAATGCGATGCATGACCAATTTAATTTTTGCTTGGGTCACAAATATTTATACATTCCTTAGAATGACCAACCAATATCACACATATAATAGAAATAATATGAACGGTGCAGTTATTCAATCAAATCGTGGTTTCGATATGCTTTAGTATTCTTTGGCATACATTCATCGCAGTCTCATCATATCTCCCATCCCCATTCATATCAATTTTTATCTTGTTCCTATAATTCTAATGCAACTAACTACAAGCACAATCAAGGTAACAAAACAAGGAGAAAACTCACTCGGCCATTGGATCACCGGTCTTCTAGTAATAATAATCCGGTGGTAGGGAATCGTCAATCTCGGGATCTCCTAAAAAGGAAGAAATACTCTAATAAGTATTTCATCACTTAACTAATCCAAACTATCTCATTCAAACTATCAAATTCGCAATTCGCGTCCTAAGCGGAAATTCCAACTTAAAACGGCATAACTTGGTCATTTTAACTCGGAATCTCACAAATTATATATCGATTTCTATCTACTTCGAAAGATCTATCTATTTCTAATATTATTTTCAAGTTTTGAAAACTTTGAAGCTTCGAAACGGTCTGATCAGATTAGGGCAGCAACAATTTCGATTTCCGAAAATAGCTTTGTAAATGTTTGTAATATTCCTACTATATAACTTAACTATACATGCAATATGAGTGATTTCCTAACATGAATGACATGAGATGAGCCTATTGCATGCATGATCTTGATGATTTTACTAAAAGGAATTTTATAACTTTTTATTTTGCAAGACCATAATGACAACTTACTTATGAAAAATCTAGTTTTCTAACTTTCATCATTTCCATTTGTTTTGGATTTATTACTTAAGAAAATATAATTATTTTTGTTAAAATTGAGTCTTCATCATATATATTACTTATGACCTTTATTTCTACATAAAAAAATTTCCATTTTACACTTTGTAAACATGTTTTCAAGTGGGGTTGATTCCAAAATCCGAATTTGGTAAAAATTGTTTTTTTTTTTTTTGAGTGATTCCTTTAGGAAAAACTTGTTTAAAGCATTAAAATTTAAGGCTTTACTATATCAATGGTCTAAGGACTTCATTTAACACATAAAACTTGCAATTTGAGCTCAAATACTAAGTGATTACTTATGCATCATCTCAAATTACGAATTTTGACAATTGATCACTAACCAATAATTTTTCATTTTAATTCCATTACTTGTTTAACTCCTTACTCATGCCTAAACTCATTTTAACTTGTAAAAATCATTGCTTAATGATATCTATTACCTATATACTTCATTTTTCACATAAAACATGAGTTTTGGAATTGATACATGGGTTCTAAAAATTGGTCTTGGTTGGAATCCGAATTTACAAAATTCATTTTTGGTTATATCTTTTGATAAAATCTATCTAAGCTCATGAAAATCCATTCCTTACATATCCTATCCTAAGAGCCTTTCATTTCTTAAATAAAAACTTCATTTTTGAGTTGGTAAACATGTTTTTAAAATAGGCCTTGGCCAAAATCCGAAAATAGGATTTTTGTTTTGAAAATAACTTTTGAAAATCACATTAGATTCTTGTAAAAAGAAGTCTTGATGATATACATATTAAGCCTTCATTTTCTTAAGTAAAAATTACATTTGACACTTGGAAAGTGGTTTTTAAATATTGGTCTTGCCAAAATACGAATTTCATAATTTTGTTTGAGTTCATAACTAAGATCTATACTTAATATGAACATAAACATAAACAAATGCATGGTAATAAGCTATAAACATCATGGATCTAAACTTTACTTATCAAAATCTTTCATTTATGGTATCTATACCCTAAGCCCTTCATTTTAAATGAAAAATACACATTTTGAAGTTGAAAAACCACTTTTCTAAATATGGTTCCATTTTCATCCGAATTTCCAAAAATGGTTTTTGTTGAAAATAAAATAGATCTTGAGTTTCTTAACACATTCCTACTATCTCTCATGCTATTACAAGTTGCTTATGAACATAAAACAAAAGTCTAATGCATTCATGAACTCCAAAACTCTAGATCTAGTTTTCTAAACTAGTTTCAAATGCATGAATCACTATGTGGATGATAGATCTATGCATGAATCATAAGAAATAACAAAAATAACAACTTAAATGACAAGATCTATGGCATAAACAAAAATCAAAGCTACAACAATTTAGATCTACAAAATATATCAACTTTAAACAAGAAAATAATTGCAATACAAGATAATAAAAGTGGAGAAGAGAAAGATTTCATTTTTGGCATCATCATCCTAAGCTTTTAAGCTTATGGAAGGTCATTTGATGCATGAAACCTTCATTACACTTTACCTATATCACCTATGGAGCTTTAGGAAGAAGATTGGCTTAGAAATCTTTAAAAATGAAGTGTGGAAGCCATGAAAGAAGAAGGGGGCAGCTTGTTTTTCCTAGAAGAACAAGAGGAAATGAAGAAGAAAGAGAGGAAAAATGAGAGAGAAAGACTAAAGAAGGAAAGAGGGAAAGTGAGTAAATGAAGGAGAGAGAGAAAGTGAGTGTATTAATTGAGTAAAAGAGAAAAAAAATAAACAAGGCAGCCAAAGGGAGGGGGCTGCTGCACGTGAAAAGAGAGGGAGGAGAGAGAGGGTTTGATGAAATTTGACTTGAATTGAATTGTGTAATAAATGTATAATGTAACTTTCTTAAGAAGGAGTGGAAAAAAATTAATTTGGTCAAAATGGAGTAAAGAAGGACAATGGCAGCCATCAAAGAGTCAAAAATCTGCCATGAAATAGATATAATGAAGTGTAAAAAGATTGAAGAGAAAAGAAGTGATATGTGTAAGGTGTACTTGAAAAGATGGGTTGTAAGAGTACTTTCTTAATAAATAAACAAAATAAAATAAAATTAGAAAAATTATTCAAATAATTGTAGCAGATTTTTCATAATTAAAATTAAATAATTATTTGAATTATTTAGTATTTTAACAAATATGTTAGGTATGATCAAAATACGCGAATATGGCTATAAATATATTTTTTATAACCCGAAAAATTCTAAAAAATTATTTTATGAAAATAACAATATTTTTGAAATATTTTCCAATTATCTAAATTAATTTATTTTTATTTTTAGTATCGGATCTTAAACAGAATCTGATCCCGTAAAGACCCGAAATGAATTAAATTTTAGAAAAAACAAAATTTTCTAACATATAAATATTTATCTAAAAATATAAGGCTTTATAAAATATAAAATTTTGTAATGAAATAAAAATGAATAGTGCAAAAGACTAATCAATTACCGGTAATAATGGAAATACGATAAAAAGGTTATAACTGTAACTTTTATAACCCGAAAAATATAATATGATATATTTAAAATCTTATGAAATTACGAGTCTAACGGTACTATTGGTATATTTTTGATAACTCGAGCCCCGGGACACGCTTTCGAGTCTGTATCGAACGGTTCGAAATAGGTCAAAAATTACCAATCTGATATTTTTAAACAAACTCATATTACTATGAGCTATTCTACATATCTTAACGCTACATCTCGCCTCTAGGGAGGGCGCTAGATTGTCGGACTTATACTATTGTTATTCCGTTAGGGTTTCCGGGCGATTTTCCGTTTTAGACCCTTTGCCAATTGGAAATTGATATTTATGTTTATACAACATATTTTAATTTGAGAAATTCATTTTAAATTTTATTTTTTGAAGTAACATCTTAATGTTTTTGGAATTCTTGAAATTGAGTTATATTTCGAAAGTCAATCGATATTTGCTTTTTAATAATTTGTTTTTGAGCTTTCTACTTACCCGTTTGTATAAGTCGGAGTTAATATGGAATTTTCGTACGTCGTGGTTTTGAATTTGAAGACCACTAGTTCTTATTTATTGATTTAAAAATTTTCATTTTCTCAAGATTAAGAAGTTTCTGAATTCGTTCGGGAATTAGGACTTATCGAAAATTCGGCTTTAATTTGGAGTGATTTTTAAGGTTTATTTCGAAGTTCATTTTTGAAATTATTTACTGAAATTTTCCGGGGCTTACATCCTCCCCACCATTAAGGAAGTTTTGTCCGCAAAACTTGTTATGCGTATATCGTTTCTTGAGAAGAGATTGTGAATTTTCAAGTTATATTTTCTTAGCACCGGATTTGTGCTTCGGTTTGTATTATTTCTAAACTTCGCATGATAGTCATTTTTACGAAATATAGCACATACAAAATAATAAGATTTGGCTTAGCGATTCCAACCTTCACTTACACGACACTTTTTAGAAAACAACACGGACTTGACTGAGACCATAGACGACTCGACTCGACCGACACCAGACGACTCATGACAAACACGACCTTTCATGACTCGATTACTTGACCAACGAAGGTTGTGGATTCGCTTCTACCATTCTTATGTAGCTGTATATACAAATATTGTACTTTGTGATTTATATTTCCTTAAACAATATGGTCATCATCGTTTTAAATTCTTATCATCGAAATTATCTTGATGGGATTGAAATCAAGAGATCTTATTGCTTTATTGTATAATTACTACTTGTGAAGATTTTACGGGGTTTGGTAATTTAGATTTGATTACTGAAATTTTAACTTTTGTGTAACGATCGTCATAGATTTCAGTCTTTCAAAGTTCTTTATTTACACGAGGTCGTATGAGGGGTATCTTGGAATTTGTTAAATTAGTCGAGTTTTGTTTTTAGTTTCCATCATTGGCTCATTCTAATTTTTAATGGTCTCGGGCTTTCCTTTTTTTTTTTTTTTTTAGCCATTTAATCCAGGGGTATTTCTAGCAACCTATCTCTTTGATTCTATTGACAAGAAAGAATATGCGGTAGTCTAAGGGTATAGCGCTAACCTGATATCGAGTTGCATATTTGATCCTCGCTTCCTCCCATGACAAAGGACTCCAGCTCCTCATCACTAGCTTCTTCATACACTCCATATGTGTGAGGGTTGTGGACTGGATTTCCGGATGTAGTTGTTCTTGAAGAACCTCGATTCCTTTTTCCTTTGTTGCTTTTGTTCCTATTACATCTCCTCTTCTTTCTTGGTTGATCCAGCGAAGCAACACGTAAGTTATCCCGTTCAGGGCATGTTTTAGCTAAATGTCCCGTTTTTGAGCAAAGAAAGCATGCGTTGGTCGTCTTTTTGGGACACTTCTCAACTTTGTGACTGGGGTCCCCACAGAGGTAACACTTGGATTGAAGTCGTGGACACCGTATAGGGTAATGCTGTCCCTTACATTTCCAACATTGTAGCTTATCCAATATTATGTCTTCTTCCTTGTTTGGGTCATCATCCAAGGGAAGTGTTCTGACATTTTGACTCGGGGTCATTGCAACATAGAACTCCATTTCCTTATTACTTCTTTCTTGCCTCCTCTTTTGAGCATTTTCTATTATCCGTGCTTTTCTAGCAATCGATAACTCCTGATATCGAATTCTCCAATCGAGTCCGAAGATCTCTTTCAATCCGTTCAGAAACACTTGTCTTTTGAGTTCCTCACTTTGTTTATATGATTCCGGAGCGTATTGCAACAATCTACTGAACTCGGTTTCATACTGTTCCACACTACGATCCCCTTGTGAGATATTGAGGAAATTTGCACTGTACTGGACTCTTAAGCTCATGGGGAAATATTTGTCCAAAAACTCATATTTAAACATCTCCCATGTAACTGGAGGCGTCAACTCTCTTTCCTTAGATTCCCACCATACTCGGGCATGTAAGCGGAGCATATAGGTTCCATAATTGACTCTCAGACGGTGTGGTATTTCAAAAGCATTAAAGGACCTCTCAATATGTGCCAACCAATCCTCTGCCTCATCTGGTTTTCCAAATACTCCGTAAATACTGGTTACACTTTATGAAGCATGGTAAGAGACTTTGGTGGTATTGAGGTGATGGTAGCTCATCTTGCGTCGTTTCTTGCACTCTTATAGGTGTAGATGTTGAACTGACTTGAGTTTGTTGCATGTAGCTTCTGATCTGACTAGTAGCCGTTCAATCTCTATTGAGGCATTTCCCTCTTGATTAGGTGGTTCAGGTATCGCTTGGTTCTCGGGTCCTAAAGGAGTCATGACGGGTTCTTCTTGTGGTTGGGTATATCTCCTACAATTTTATTAAGCTCGGGTGAGAATTCTAAATCTTTTATTACGTCTTAAAGCGTTAAAAGAGATTTAAGGAAGCTTATCGGAAATATAGAACACGGAATTACGGAAATAAAAACATATATGAGAAATATTGAAATTCCACTTAAAGCAAAATCAGTAATAGAAACTTCACAATATCCAAAACGAAATACATGAATTCAAGAGAAGATGTAAATCTTCCATTACAAAAGTTCAAAGAAAGGATGTAAAATATACATTGGAATTAATTCATGAACTAGATGATAAACTGCAACATCGATTTACATTTTCAAAACATTTTTGTTCTTTTCAAAAAGTTATTCACTCCTAACGCTCAACACAAGAGATCTATTGATATTTCTAGGAGACTGACTTCTTCCAAGCAAGGACAGCTATCCACTTGTTAATTCTTTTGGGGGCATTTCCTCGCCAAATGTCCCGGCTGTTTACAAATGAAGCACTTCAGGGTTTCCTTTCTTGGACAGTCCATAATCTTATGCTCGGGATCTCCACAGAGGTAACACTTATGCTTCAGCTGTGGACATTGTCTTGGATAATGACTTTCCTTGCACTTCCAACAATTGATCTTACGCCTCTTAAAAGGTTCATTCTTAACTGTTAGGCTAGTTGTCTTATACCTTCTGACTTTGGAGCTTGGACTAGCCATAACAGAAGGAGTCTCAATTCCTTGCATTGTCACTTGGTGGGGTCCTTCCACCTGAACCGGCACATTCCTAATAAGCACTTGTTGTAAGAGGAGCTTTTGTGTATCCACCAAACACCCTAGAAGGTCTATGACTTGTTGCATTGGATCTTGTGGTGGTGGAGTGTCTCTCACTTGTTGTTCATCGGGAAAGTTAGTCGACTGTTGCACGTCCTCCTCAGGTAGTCTCCTAGAAACAAGACGAAACGGTCACATTAGCCTAATTATACCACTCACAAGTTGCTTATGGTTTAGAAAAAGAGTTATAACTTTTTAATTTCTTTAACTTGTTTATTTAGAAAACCGGTGAAAGCACGCAATTAATCCTTCCCACCTAGTGGTCTCCTTGGTCAAAGGGGAAATCTACCATTTTTATTATCGGTTTGAACCAAAGGTCGGGTAAGGTCACTTATCCTTGTATTTTGCAGTTGCTAGAATAGATTCATTCATCCCATCAAATAATTTCAGTCTTCCTTCCTCATGTACCTGTTTCTACATTCTCCAAAAGTCTCCGAGACGGAATTCAAATCCTTAACAATCGAAAATCACGTCTTAAGGGTCAAGCAGCTAAATCTAGTTTCTTCTTCGCTTAAGGGTTATCTAACACTTATCTATTCATTTCTAAGATCGTATCTTAACATTCTATTCTCCTAAGGTCTTTACACCTAATTCCCAAAACCTTGTCGCTCTGATACCAACTAAACTGTCACGCCCCGAAGGGTACCCTAAACGTGGCAGTCCGCCGTACACAATATTAAAGCCTAAGAATGACCACCTCAGTCACGCGAAGGCTTCCATACTATGTACAAGGCGTCTAACACATAGGAGACTCATCGGATGATACATTTTATGTTGATACTTGAGTAACAATGTAAAGGAAATACAAATTTACTATACTTCAGATACAATCACTATACTTCAAAATACAATCATTCAACTCAATTACATTCATCCATAGACTTCCCTACAAACTATTACAAGACAAATCATAAAACTAGCTGATAACTTCAAACATTCGTATTCCTTGCCGAAATCCCAAAGTCATTCCCGCTCATCCAATTCGGTTCCCACTTTGCATTCTTGAGATAACCTGTTCATTTAAACAACTATAGGGGTATAAGCTACACTAGCTTAGTGAGAATTCCCTTAATTCCGTACCATAACAAACAAGTATTAGTCAATCATATGCTATGCATGAACAAACACGTGAGCAAGCAATTATGCGTGGGTATCCGGAACCCACACACAGAACGGATTTACGCCCTCCGTATTGGGTTAGGAATGGTATTGGGTCTACACGACCGCATCTAGTCCCCAAGCCCTCGGCTCTTAGCACTCGACTCGGCTAGGCTCATCCAAGAATGCATCCACATGCGCCTTAGTACCCCTGAATGAGCTCTGGCACCGGGTTCGTTATCCAAACGAGTCATCCACGGACCATACCGATCGACCTGCGTAGGAGTAGCATGCTACCAAATGCAATATGTCCAATGCGATGCATGACCAATTTAATTTTTGCTTGGGTCACAAATATTTATACATTCCTTAGAGTGACCAACCAATATCACACATATAACAGAAATAATATGAACGGTGCAGTTATTCAATCAAATCGTGGTTTCGATATGCTTTAGTATTCTTTGGCATACATTCATCAGTCTCATCATATCTCCATCCCCATTCATATCAATTTTTATCTTGTTCCTATAATTCTAATGCAACTAACTACAAGCACAATCAAGGTAACAAAACAAGGAGAAAACTCACTCGGCCATTGGATCACCGGTCTTCTAGTAATAATAATCGGTGGTAGGGAATCGTCGATCTCGGGATCTCCTAAAAAGGAAGAAATACTCTAATAAGTATTTCATCAAACTAATCAAACGATCTACAAAACTATCAAATTCGTAATTCTCGTCCTAAGCGGGAATTCCAACTTAAAACGGCCATAACTTGGTCATTTTAACTCGGAATCTCGCAAATTATATATCGATTCTATCTACTTCGAAAGATCTATCTAATTCTAATATTATTTTCAAGTTTTGAAAACTTTGAAGCTTCGAAAAGTTCGGATCAGATTAGGGCAGCAACAATTTCAATTTTCGAAAATAGTTTTGTGAGAGTTTGAAATGTTCCTACTATAAATTGGCTATACATGCAATATGAATGATTTCCTAACATGAATGACATGAGATGAGCTTAATGTATGCATGATCTTGATGATTTTTGCTAAAAGGAAATTTTATAACTTTTATTTTGCAAGACCATAACAACTTACTTATGAAAAATCTAGTTTCCTAACTTTGATTATTTCCATTTGTTTTGGTTTTGTTACTTAAGAAAATATAATTATTTTTGTCAAAATTGAGTGTTCATTATATATATTACTTATGATCTTCATTTCTACATAAAATTTCCATTTTACACTTTGTAAACATGTTTTCAAGTGGGGTTGATTCCAAAATCCGAATTTGGTAAAAATTGTTTTTTTTTTTTTGAGTGATTCCTTTAGGAAAAACTTGTTTAAAGCATTAAAATTTAAGGCTTTACTATATCAATGGTCTAAGGACTTCATTTAACACATAAAACTTGCAATTTGAGCTCAAATACTAAGTGATTACTTATGCATCATCTCAAATTACGAATTTTGACAATTGATCACTAACCAATAATTTTTCATTTTAATTCCATTACTTGTTTAACTCCTTACTCATGCCTAAACTCATTTTAACTTGTAAAAATCATTGCTTAATGATATCTATTACCTATATACTTCATTTTTCACATAAAACATGAGTTTTGGAATTGATACATGGGTTCTAAAAATTGGTCTTGGTTGGAATCCGAATTTACAAAATTCATTTTTGGTTATATCTTTTGATAAAATCTATCTAAGCTCATGAAAATCCATTCCTTACATATCCTATCCTAAGAGCCTTTCATTTCTTAAATAAAAACTTCATTTTTGAGTTGGTAAACATGTTTTTAAAATAGGCCTTGGCCAAAATCCGAAAATAGGATTTTTGTTTTGAAAATAACTTTTGAAAATCACATTAGATTCTTGTAAAAAGAAGTCTTGATGATATACATATATTAAGCCTTCATTTTCTTAAGTAAAAATTACATTTTGACACTTGGAAAGTGGTTTTTAAATATTGGTCTTGCCAAAATACGAATTTCATAATTTTGTTTGAGTTCATAACTAAGATCTATACTTAATATGAACATAAACATAAACAAATGCATGGTAATAAGCTATAAACATCATGGATCTAAACTTTACTTATCAAAATCTTTCATTTATGGTATCTATACCCTAAGCCCTTCATTTTAAATGAAAAATACACATTTTGAAGTTGAAAAACCACTTTTCTAAATATGGTTCCATTTTCATCCGAATTTCCAAAAATGGTTTTTGTTGAAAATAAAATAGATCTTGAGTTTCTTAACACATTCCTACTATCCTCATGCTATTACAAGTTGCTTATGAACATAAAACAAAAGTCTAATGCATTCATGAACTCCAAAACTCTAGATCTAGTTTTCTAAACTAGTTTCAAATGCATGAATCACTATGTGGATGATAGATCTATGCATGAATCATAAGAAATAACAAAAATAACAACTTAAATGACAAGATCTATGGCATAAACAAAAATCAAAGCTACAACAATTTAGATCTACAAAATATATCAACTTTAAACAAGAAAATAATTGCAATACAAGATAATAAAAGTGGAGAAGAGAAAGATTTCATTTTTGGCATCATCATCCTAAGCTTTTAAGCTTATGGAAGGTCATTTGATGCATGAAACCTTCATTACACTTTACCTATATCACCTATGGAGCTTTAGGAAGAAGATTGGCTTAGAAATCTTTAAAAATGAAGTGTGGAAGCCATGAAAGAAGAAGGGGGCAGCTTGTTTTCCATGGAGGAACAAGAGGAAATGAAGAAGAAAGAGAGGAAAAAAAAGAGAGAGAAAGACTAAAGAAGGAAAAGGAATGAGTAAATGAAGGAGAGAGAGAAATGAGTGTATTAAATGATGAAAGAGAGAAAAAAAATAAAACAAGGGCAGAGGGGAGGGGCTGCTCACGTGAAGAGAGGAGGAGAGAGGGTTTGATGAAATTTGACTTGAATTTAATTGTGTAATAAATGTATGTGTACTTCTTAAGAAGGAGTAAATAATTAATTTAGTCAAAATGGAGTAAATGAAGGACAATGGCAGCCATAAAGAGAAAAAATCTGCCATGAATAGATATATGTGTAAAAGATTGAAGTGAAAAGGAAGTGATATGTGTAAGGTGTACTTGAAAAGATGGGTTGTAAGAGTACTTTCTTAATAAAATAAAACAAAATAAAATAAAATTAGAAAAATTATTCCAAATAATTGTAGCAGATTTTTCATAATTAAAATTAAATAATTATTTGAATTATTTTAGTATTTTAACAAATATGTTACCGGTATGATCAAAATACGCGAATATGGGCTATAAATATTTTTATAACCCGAAAAATTCTAAAAAATTATTTTATGAAAATAACAATATTTTTGAAATATTTTCCAATTATTAAATTAATTTATTTTATTTTTAGTATCGGATCTTAAACAGAATCTGATCCCGTAAAGACCCGAAATGAATTAAATTTTAGAAAAACAAAATTTTCTATAACATATAAAATATTTATCTAAAAATATAAGGCTTTATAAAATAATAAAATTTTGTAATGAAATAAAAATGAATAGTGCAAAAGACTAATCAATTACCGGTAATAATGGAAATACGATAAAAAGGTTATAACTGTAACTTTTATAACCCGAAAAATTATATAACTGATATATTTAGAAATCTTATGAAATTACGAGTCTAACGGTACTATTGGTATATTTTTGATATCTCGAGCCCCGGGACACGCTTTTCGAAGTCTGTATCCGAACGGGTTCGAAATAGGTCAAAAATTTACCAATCTGATATTTTTAAACAAACTCATATTACTATGAGCTATTCTACATATCTAACTACATCTCGGCCTCTAGGGTTAGGGGCGCTAGATTGCCGGACTTATACTATTGTATTCGGTTAGGGTTTCCGGGCGATTTTCCGGTTTAGACCTTTGCCAATTTGGAAATTGATATTTATGTTTATACAACATATTTAATTTGAGAAATTTATTTTAAATTTTATTTTTGTAAGTATTTAATATCTCTTAATGTTTTGGAATTCTTGAATTGAGTTATATTTTCGAAAGTCAATCGTTATTTGCTTTTTAATAATTTGTTTTTGAGCTTTCTATTACCGTTTGTATAAGTCGGAGTTAAATATGGAATTTTTCGTACGTCGTGGTTTTGAATTTGAAGACCACTGAGTTCTTATTTTATTGTTTAAAATTTTCATTTTCTCAAGATTAAGAAGTTTCTGAATTCGTTCGTGAATTAGGACTTATCGAAATTCGGTTTTAATTTGGAGTGATTTTTAGGTTTATTTTCGAAGTTCATTTGAAATTATTTACTGAAATTTTCCGGGGCTTACAAATTTATTTTATAAAACTTCTTTTGTTATGAAACCAAAGGAAAGCCGGATTTAGGGTTTCTAAGCTTCTCTCACTAAGCTTGAACTAGACCGATTTAGGGTTTTGCTTTTCGATTCCCGGGTTTTACTTGACTACTAAGAATACCGGGGTTTACAATCTCCCCACCTTAAACAGAGTTTTGTCCTCAAAACTTAACTGACATACCTTGTTCTCCAAATAACTCGGGGTACTTCCTTCAGATTCCCTCCTCAGCTTCCCAAGTTGCTTCCTCGAAGGTATGATTCCTCCACAACACTTTGACATAATGGATGTCCTTATTCCTTAGCCTTTGGGTTTTCTTGTCCAGTATCTTTACGGGGTGTTCCTCATATGTCAGATTTTCCTTTAGCTGAATAGGTTCCAATTCCAAAATCCTTTCCGGGTCAGGCACATATCTTCTTAATACGGACACATGAAACACATTATGAATCCCGGGCAAATTTGGTGGTAAAGCTAGCTGATATGCTAGATCTCCGACTCTTTCCAAAATTTCGAAGGGTCCAATATATCGGGCTCAACTTCCCTTGTGTGCGCATTCTTTTTATACTCTTAATTGGACTTATTTTCATGTACACATGGTCACCTACTTTGAATTCGAGTTCCCTTCTTTTCAAATCTCCCTAACTCTTTTGCCTATCCTGGGCCTCTTTCATCTTTCGCTGGATTACCCTCACCTTATTGGTTGCTTCTTGTACCAATTCTGGCTCCATAGCTATCTTTTCCACTTCGTCCCAAAACAGAGGAGATCTACAGCATCGTCCGTACAAGGCCTCATAAGGTGGCATCTGAATAGTTGAGTGGTAGCTGTTATTGTAAGCAAACTCGATGAGATGTACATGACTATCCCAACCCCCTTTGAATTCCAAGGCACAAGCTCTCAACATATCTTCCAGGGTTTGGATCGTCTGCTCAGACTGTCCATCGGTCTGAGGGTGATATGCCATACTAAAGTGTAATTTGGTACCCAAACTCCGTTGCAGGCTTGTCCAAAACTTAGACACAAATCTTGGGTCTCTATCCGAAATAATCCCTGCTGGTATGCCATGTAGTCGCACAATTTCCCGAATGTAGATCTTAGCTAGCTTTTCCATTGAATAAGTCATATTTATGGGTAAGAAGTGCGCTAACTTGGTTAACCGGTCCACTATTACCCATACAGCATCACAACCTGAAGAAGTCTTTGGAAAACCACACACAAAATCCATAGATATCTTATCCCACTTCCACTCAGGAATGGGTAAAGGCTTTAACAATCCTCCCGGCCTTTGATGCTATTTTCACTTGTTGGCAAATCGGACATTTCATCACATAATCTGCTACATCCCTCTTCATGCCGTTCCACCAATAGTGACTTTTCAAATCTTGGTACATCTTGGTACCTCCAGGATGCATGGTGTAACCGGAGTTATGGGCTTCACTCATTATTTCCTTCCTCAACTCCTCATCTTCCGGCATACACAACCTTCCCTTCATTCTGATCGCATCCTCATCGTCCATTGCAAAGTCCAGGTATTTTCCTACTTAGGTTTCCTTTCTAATCTTTTGTATCACCTCGTAATATCTTTGGGCTTCCTTGATTCTTTCTATTAGGGTTGGTTCCAAAGCCAGATTAGCTATCTCAAGCTCTGCACTTTGGCCTATGAACTCAATCTTCAACCTCTCAAAATCCCTAATCATATCCTTTTGGCTTGTGATCAAAGCGGCTACTTCCCATAATTTTTCCGACTTAGGGCATCTACGACTGCATTAACCTTCCCCGGATAGTAATTTATTCCCAAATCATAATCTTTTATCAGTTTTAGCCATCTCCTTTGTCTCATGTTCAATTCCTTTTGTGTGAACAATCACTTAAGGCTCTTATGATCCGTATATATCTCACACCTCTGTCCATATAAATAGTGTCTCCAAAGTTTCAAAGCGAAGACAACCGCAGCCAATTCTAGGTCATGTGTAGGGTAGTTTTGCTCATGGGGTCTCAACTGTCGAGAGGCATAGGCAATAACTTTTCCTTCTTGCATTAACACGCATCTAAGGCCATTCTTCGAAGCGTCACTATGCACTGTATAAGACTTTTCCGGGTCCGGTAGAACCAAGATTGGTGCTGATACCAGTCGTTGTTTTAACTCCTAGAAACTTTGTTCCCTCTTATCTGTCCAAACAAATTTCTCATTCTTTTGGGTTAATTGAGTCAGTGGCTTGGCTATTTTCGAGAAATCCTTCACAAACTTGCGGTAATAGCCAGCCAATCCCAAGAAACTTCTCACTTCAGTAACCGTTTGTGGATGTTTCCATTCTACTATAGCCTTAATCTTCTCGAGGTCAACAAATATTCCTTCTCCAGATACCACATGTCTAAGAAAAGATATTCTATCCAACCAAAATTCACATTTGGACAATTTGGCGTACAACTTATTTTCTCTCAAGGTTTGCAACACCAAACGAAGATGTTCTTCGTGTTGTTCCTTGGTCTTAGAATATATTAGGATATCATCTATGAAGACTATTACACACTTATCCAAAAGTGGCTTGTAAACTCTGTTCATAAGGTCCATAAATGCAGCTGGTGCATTGGTCAACCCAAACGACATCACCAAAAACTCGCAATGACCATAACGAGTACGAAAAGCCGTCTTTGGTACATCCTCAGGCTTTATTCTTAGCTGATGGTACCCCGAACGTAAATCGATGTGTGAGAACACACATGCTCCTTGCAGTTGGTCAAACAAATCATCGATTCTTGGCAAAGGATATAGATTCTTGATGGTCACCTTATTTAACTCACGATAATCGATACATAATCTCATTGATTCATCCTTTTTCTTTACAAACAGGACAGGTGCCCCATGGTGACACACTTAGTCTTATGAATTTCTGATCCAAAAGTTCTTGTAATTGTGTCTTTAACTCCTTTAACTCGGCCGGTGCTTCCCGGTATGGTGCTTTGGATATTGGCTAGGTGTTTGGAGCTAAAACAATCTCAAAATCAATTTCTCTCTTTGGTGGTAATCCAGGCAAAATCTCTGGAAACACATCTAAATATTCATTTACTACCGGTATGTCTTTTCCCTCCCGAGCTTCCTCTTCATCCAAGATACCTTCAATAGGGACCATCTCTTCATCTTCCGTCATTAACTCGAAAGAGCTCAATCCAAACTTTCTTGGAACTAAGGTTTCTCTTACAAACTCCACTTCTCCTCCCGATTGATCATAGCAACACACATCCTCCTTTGGCCATCCACTACAGCTTTTGCCTTAACCAATTCATGCCAAGTATAACTTCGTATTTATCATCTCCAATATTATTAAATCACTCTTGGAGTGGTGTCCGTGAATTTCCAATGGACAATCCTTTATTAATTCTTGAGTCGACACGACACTTTCGGTAGGTGTCTTAATCCTCAAGCTAACAGTACTTGTGGCTATAGGTAATCCAAGTTGATTAGCCAAACTAATGGTGATGAATGAATGTGTCGCTCCTGTGTCAAACAAAACATAAGCCTCCATTTTATTCACCCGTATGTGTCCTGTGGTCAACAAACATCCATCACTTCTCAACCCTAAAACACTCTCATAGCTACCTATTTGGGTTGTTTTTTTTTTTTTTTTAACTTCCAGCTTTCCATAAACATATTTCAATTTATTTCAGATAACAATTAAATAAATAAATTAACTTTCAACTTAAGAGGGTTTTTATTACTAACCTGTCACAAGACCGCCATCCACGCCGTCACTTTGGTCCATGGCTGCCAATTCCAACTCCTTATCCTCATCTTCCTCTACCATCCACTGGCCTTCGAAGCTATAAAGTCTCATTCCATGCATCGCCGAAGCTGTACGGCTCCCACTTTTACTCCTGACCTCATAGGGTTAGCATTGCTCAAAGTCCCATAGGGTCAAGCGGCCACACTTTTCCGTTGTGAGCATTCAGAGGCCAAGTGCCTCTTCTCTTTACAAATGAAGCAAGTCATGACCATCTTCTTTGGGCACGTATAAACCATATGGCTAGCATCGCCACAATAATAACATTTGTTTTTCAACAAGGGGCATTGCCTAGGAACATGAGTCTCTTTGCATTTCCAACAAGTGACATTGCCCTTAAACTGAGTCGGCTTTCCACTAGCGTCATCCTTAAATCCCTGGTACGGTTTATACCTATTTCCTTTAAATCCTGAACTTGAGGCATCAAACAGCCTTTTCCTGAATACTCTTTTATCGGGTTCCTGGTACTTCCTTTTCCTGGCTCATTCAATCACTCGAGCCTTTTCTACCAACTCGGGGTAGGTTTTCACTCCAAATTCTTCCAGCTTGATCCTTAACTCCTCATTCAGACCTCCCAAAAATACCTATTTCTTCAACTCCTCACTATCCCTGAAAGATTCAGGTGCATACTGCAACAAGTGAACAAACTCTGTTTTGTATTGTTCCACGGTTCTTCTCTTTTGCTTAACATGGAGGAAGTCAGCACTATACTTCACTTTAGGCTAGTGGGGAAATAGTTTTCCAAGAATTCCCGGTGAAAAGATTCCCATGTAATCGGGGGAGCCAAGCTTCTTCTCTTAAAGTCCCACCAGACCCTCGCATTGTATCCCAACATATAGGTTCCATATTCCAATTGTAAATAGGGTGGAATCTCATAAGCAGCAAAAGATCGCTCAATCTGAGCTAACAGTCTTCAGCTTCGTCTGGTTTACCAAATGCCCCGTCAAAATACCGATTACTCTTGATAAAGTCCGGTAAGGAGCTGCGATGAGGCCTTCGGTATGGTGGAAGTGGTGGTAAGGGCACATTGTAGGAATGCTCCTCTATGGAGCAGGTGCTTCAGTAGTCACTTCCGATGATCTGTAGGTGGTGGTGGATGCGGAGCAGAATCAGACACTTTGCCCTTGGTGCGGGTTCTGATTTAGATTTTGGTTCTAGATGAATGTATTTAAAAGATTGGCCAACTACCCAATCACATTCATCACATCACCTTGCCGGTTCTGAGGTGCTACTCCTTGCAGATTTGGTTGAGGTACGGCAGGTTGTTCGGATTTGTTCGGGAGAGATTCTTGCTCCCGATTCCGAATCGGTCGGTATCGTCTGTTTACACATTGTTTAATAACTTTTAGTGTCTTTTTAAATGTTTTCAACTTTAAAAGAGTTAATTTGTCAAACAAGGTTCACAACTTTGAGAGAATTTGGAAATTGAAATTTCTGGAAGCAAATTGAACCTCATAAACTTCACATAATCATAAGAAAGAACAAAAGAATTCATACATAAGGAAATAAATTTACCAGTTCCAAAATAATGATATGAATGTATGAGTGCTCATGTAATTTATATACGGTTAATGCTCTTCATGTCTAATGTCCAACATGCTTGATTCTCATAATTCTTTTCCTTTGAAATAAATATGATCCTTCATTACTTTAGCGAGCCATAAAAATTTTACATCGGAGATTTTTGTTCACAAAATTTGGCTAGCTATATTCTAGTTCCAATTCTAAACATTTTTGCCTACTTCCAGAAAGAAAACAAAATACAAAGAAAAAGGAAAAGAACAAAATACTAGTTATCTTGAAACCCTAAGGCAATTTGGCATCTCGCATTGCCCACTACAAAATAAGAAAAAAAAAAGACTTCACTTGGACTTCAGGGGTTAGCTATCATCTCAACCTTCATTCATCACTAGTATTATTAGAGGTCGAACTAGAGGGTCGTCCCCTACTGGAAGAGCCACCATCGTCCTGACGGACAAACAGACTAAGGTACTCCCTTACATTCATCCTCCGCCTCCTAGCGGGTCGGACTAAAGGCTATTGGTCTTGCTCTTCACTTTCTTCCTTTTCTTCTATTCCTTGCTCCTCCCTCGGCTCACTTCTTCCTCTTCATTTCTTGCTTTAGGTTCCTCCACTTGGTTCTCCACTATCTCAGGTTCTCTCCTAAGTTCTTCACCCACATTTTCCAACCCCATGGGCCCGGAGCCACGGGTTCTAATATTGCCACATCAAGCACAGGTGGATATTTACCCTCCATGTAAACGTCCCTCCATAACAGGGGATCTATTTCAGGCTCTACCCTTCCACTATTAAGAATCTCTAAAACTCGATTAAAGTCCCACATAAACTGATTAGGTTCCGGATTCACTTCCACTTCCGCTCTATGGGTGGGGTAGGGGTCGTGGGCACTACATTTTCTTCCCAATTAGGATCCTCCTCGGGGTCCTCTACTTATTCCTCTTCCTTCACTTCCTCCTCAACCTCAATACCTACTCCATTCACAGGTGCATATTTAATTGCATACCTATATCACTAGCTGGTGGAGGTGGAATGATTACACGAGGTGGAAGAATATCTAAGTAAATCACATGCCATGTAATGTGATTCCATGCATCAGCATGTTCCAATCATGGTGATCATACAAGTTATCATGAGCATGAACATATAAAGGACCTATAGGGATCCATACTCTAAAGTCTAGAGGGTCGGGTTTCCCTTATTCTTCAAAATAAAAGTGGCTTCTTTAGTCATGGGCACATGCCATATTCTACCATGATTCGTTTAAGGTATAAATTGTCTCCAACTTGGTCCAATTTCTCCTCTCCATAGGGTCGTATCTCAATTGGTCAACCACAGCTGCTCATCTAGTATATCTTAGTCCTTCTCTCCATAACCTGAACATTTCCCCTATAGTCTAGGGATTCCTTGCTAATGCGAAATCTTCACACAACTCTCTCAGTCTTAAACCTGTACTCCACCATGGTCTCATTTGTTCTCTTTGTAAAATTCCTAGCTCGTTCCCGGTCTTACCCAAGGAGACCTAACAAGATAAGACTCCTAATTAGACTTAATAAGGAAAGATGTTTTCAACTCCATTTTAACTTATTAGTAAACTTCTAGGTGCGATTTCTTTAATTCTATTGTCTTATTTTATAACCTAATCTCTGATACCAACTTAAATTGTCACGCCTCATAGGGTATCCTAAACGTAATAGTCCGCCACAAGCTATATAAGACTCTCAAATCACTATCTAAGCCCTTCGGGATATAGATGTAAGGCATCCCTTTACGACAATAGAATACTCAAATCAATGGAGTTAAGAAGTTTAATGTGGCATTCAGTAGCCTTAGATAATAAATCAAAACACATACATAAGATACAAAGTCTAAGGGCATTCCCCCGCAAAAGAATATTAAGGTCCATTACAATCATCTAGAGTTTTTGGTTTTTGTGGAAGTCTAAACAAAACCGAAAATAAACTTTTAAGGGAAACGCCTAGCTCCAGTACCAGAGCTGTAGCCTGCCTTGGCCTAAGCCATATGAACTCGTGCTGCAACAAGTAAAAACTATAGGGGCGTAAGCTAACTAGCTTAGTGAGTGAAAACTTCCATATCGCAATTAAGACATAACATTCAAGCAAGTGAAATGCATCAAACACGTGAATTCAACAAACATATGACCAGCCGGAAATCATATGTGGATGGACTTGCGCCCTCTATTTCGGGTTAGCAGATTAACGAATCCTGCAGTACGGTGCCTTGGCCTAAGCCATATGAACCCGTACTGCAACAAGTAAAAACTATAGGGGCATAAGCTAACTAGCTTAGTGAGTGAAAACTTCCATATCGCAATTAAGACATAACATTCAAGCAAGTGATTATTCAAGCAAGTGAAATGCATCAAACACGTGAATTCAACAAACATATGATCAGCCGGAAATCATAGGTGGATAGACTTGCGCCCTCCATCCCGGATTAGTAGATTAACAAATTTTACGATACGACGCCATTTAAGCTTACGGTCAACTGAACAATAATTCGTTTTATGGATCACGATTAACCAACATATTCGTTTTATGGATCACGAAAAACCAACAAATGCTAATGCTCCATCCCCATCGTGATATAAATGAGTTCAATTTATATTTGATGTCTAAAAATCTATTAATCCAATTCTTTTAGGTGACCATGCAATATTCCCAGACAATCAATTCTAGCTCCTCTCTACACAAGCAATGAATTATCACCCGGCGTCGATATTCTTTAATTCCAACTTCACATAACAACAGCAGACAAATATAATTCCCAAATACTCCATCATGCATATTCATCTTTATCTTTGCTTAAGCAACTAGTGCAACTATCACTACAATCACAAGCAATAATTGAAATCGGAAGTATTACTCACTCGGCCATGGTACGCCGGTCTCTTAGTAATAGTAGTCGGGTGGTAGGGTATCATCATTCTCGGGATCACCCACCAAATAAGAATAACCTAATGAGAATTTCATCACTTAACTAATTCAAGCTATGCATCTAAATTAGACAAAATCGTAATTCTCGTTATTTGTGGAAGTTCTAACTTAAAACGGTCATAACTTGGTCATTTTAACTTGGAATTTCGCAAATTTTATATGGATTTCTATCTACTTTGAAAGATCTATTTATTTCTAATATTATTTTCAAGTTTTGAAAACATTTAGGTCATAGAACAGAGGGACCAGATCTGTTCTGTAACTTTTTCCATTTTCGAAAAATTGTTTTGCACTTGATCAAAATGTTCCTAGTCGATGATTCATGTGTAGATAAAATATGAATGAATTCCTAATATGGATGACATGTAATGAGTTCAATATATGCATGATCTAGATGATTTTTGATAATGAAACTTTAAGAACTCCTAATTCTCACAAGACTCCATCAATAGTTACTTCTTAAAAATCCACTTTTTCCAATTTCGCATCTCCTTAGTGTTTTGGGATTTTATTCTTAGAAATTCATTGCTATCTACATAAAAATGAGTCTTCATCATTCTATACTATCCAAGACCTTTATTTTTACACAAAAATTTACATTTTTCACCTTGCAAGTATATTTTTAAATAAGCTTTTCACAAAAATCCGAATTTTGGAAGAATTCATTTCTTGCATGTTTCCTTTGAGAAAACTTGTTTAGTGCATCAAAATTTAAAGCTTTACTATATCTATTACCTAAGGACTTCATTTAACACATAAAACATGCAATTTGAGCTTGAAAACAAAGTGTTTATATAGGCATCATCTCAAATTACGAATTCAACAAACTAAACACTAACTCAAAATTTTCTATCTTAATTCCACTATTTGTTTTATACATTACTCATGTCTAAACTCATTTCAACTTGGAAAAATCATTACTTAGTGATACCTATCACTCATACCCTTCATTTTTCATGTAAAATATGAGTTTCAAAGTGGTTTCAAGGGTTTTCAAAATAGGTTTCAAAAATCATCCGAATTTTCCCTTTGAACTTTTCTAACAAAATCTTTTCTTTTCAAGTTCCTTGTCTTATATTCCTAAAGATCTACCATTTAACACACACACACACAGATATATATATATATATATATGCAAGACTAAGCTTTTATGATCATTGATGCATGAAAACACATAGTACTCACATGAACATGAATGTCAAGAAAAACATGAGTGTCCAAACACTAGATCTACAACTTATAGTGCATGAAAATGAGTTTAAAGACATGAAAATAAATTTTTCATGCAAGATCTCTACTTTTATATGCATGCACATAATAATACTTCAACAAAAGCTTATTAAACACAAGATCTACTCTTGTAATGGCTTGAGATTCATGTATTAATGTTTTCTCATCCCTAGCATTTGCTCATTGGGATTTCAAGATGAAAACACACAAGAATACTTTTGCCATTGCAAGATTAAGTAGTAACAAGGCTTGGAATCATCACCTAAATGAAGATTTGAAGAATAAAAGAAGAGGAAATGAGCTGTGTGTGTGTGTGTGAGTGTGAGTGGGGGGGGGGGGGGGGGGGGGGTGGGGGGGTGCGCGGCTTGGTCACGACACAAAGAGGAAGGAGAGGGAGAGATTTGCTCCTTTGTAAAATTTTGAATGAGCAAAAATGAGAAGAGAGAGAATAAATGAGCTTATATATTAAAGGAATTAGGGTTTAAATGTATTAAAAAGAGTAAAAATAAAACAAATAGAGGGAATTGGGGGAGGGGTGCGCTGGCCATACAAGAGGGAAGAGAGAGGGTGAATTGAATTTGATATATTTTGTAATTTAAGTAATAAAATGTAATAAATGTAATAATTAAGTAGGAAACAAAGTTTTCTTGGAAAAGAAGATATAATGAGTGGTTGTAAGGATGTAAGAATAGGGTATGGATAGTGTGTAGTGTAGGTTGTACTTGTGAATAGTGATAAATAGTAGACAAGATATCTACTTTACTGGTAGTAAAGAAAATACGGGAAAAAGGCTATAACTGTAATTTTTATAGCCCGAAAAATTATAAAATTTGTATTTTTGAAATCCTTATAAAATTTCGGTTCTAATAAATATGTCGGAATATATTTTTGAGTTTCTAGTCACGGGTCTCGTTTTTCCGTAATTGAGCTTGGGAAGGCTCGGAATAGAAAATTTTCCAAATTTAAAACTTTCTAAAGTTTAAAATATACTTTGAAACAATAATTCATATTAATTTATTTTATAAAACTTCTTTTGTTATGAAACCAAAGGAAAGCCGGATTTAGGGTTTCTAAGCTTCTCTCACTAAGCTTGAACTAGACGATTTAGGGTTTTGCTTTTCGATTCCCGGGTTTTACTTGACTAATAAGAATACCGAGGTTTACAATGATGGTGTAGTACCATGAGGACAATCATAAACTGGATGTGGTCCTGAGCTTAACTCACAAGTAGCAACCTGATTAGTATTCAAAGAACTGGATGCTACAAGTTTACTTACTTGTGTAGTAAACGTTGAAACTTGAGCAGTGAGCTGTTGCATGGATTTACTATCTTGAATAGATTCCACCTTTGATCTTGTTCTTCACAGCTCCAGTTGTGAGAACTAGAAGCTAATTCTTCAATTAATGCACTAGCTTCATCATATGTTTTTCCCATGAGTGATCCTCTTGATGTAGCATCCACCAATGACCTCAAAGTCTCATCTAGACTGAGGTAGAAATTTTCAATCAAGAGATTATCCGAAAGTCTATGATGTGGGCATTTCCTAACTGCCTCTTTGAATCTTTCCCAAGCTTCATATAATGATTATCCAGGAAACTTTGTGAAGTTAGTGATCTCATTTCTTAGTTTGGCAGTTCTGGCAGGAGGGAAAAATCTCTTTAAAAATTTAGTTGTCAAATTTGCCCATGAAGTAATGGATTCAGGTGGTTGAGAGTTGAACCAAGCCAATGCTTTATCCTTTAGAGAGAAAGGAAAAAGCTGCATTCTAATGGCCTGATCTGTTATGCCATTAAGTTTGATAGTATTGCAATATTGGAGGAATTTGGCAATGTGTTCATCTAGTGTTTCATTAGGATATCCTTCAAATTGATGTGATTCAACCATCTTAATCAATGTTGGTTTAAGCTCAAAGTTGTTGGCTTGAACTGCAGGTCTTCTCATAGTAGGACCTTGTACAATAGGTACTGTATAATCCCGAAGTGCTTTAATAGGTACAGCTTGAATTGGATTGTTGTTTTGGTCAATGTTGCCCTCATTGTTTCTTGGTTCATTTTCTGCCATTTCTTCAGGGTGTAGTGCTTCTTGCCTTCTGTTTTCTCTTCTTTACTGATGTAGGGTTTGTTCTATTTCAGGATCGATTAGTAGAAGTTCCCTACTTCTACTCTTATGCATGTAACCTACAAAAAGAAAAGAAAATAATCAATTCTTTGGAAAAACACCTAAACTACTAGCAAAACTAAAAGTGATCTAATATTAATTTTGGTCTCCGGCAATAGCGCCAAAAACTTGATCTAAGTAAAATGTGTATGTAATTTCAGATACTACCAACAAGTGTACTGGGTCTTGATCAAGTAATATAAAAGTGAGTTGAGTATCGTTCCACAAGGACTAAATTAATTACTAGATTGATATTAGTTTATACTAATATTTAAGCAATCAAAATGTATCAATCAACTAACTAATTATATCTACTATGAATGCAATGAGATTGTGAGAAGTTATATAAGATGAATGTGGGAAGGAACAAAATCCATCCTAATATTTACTAATCATGCTGAAGTTATATTATATGAATAATTAGAATTGTGGATATTTGTAAGAAATTGTCAAGATCTAAAACTATCAAGTTTTAGTAAAACATAAAATAATCTATTAGCTTCCGTTATACAAATTATCAATGGAATCTAATTTACAATCATAAATCTTCCAATTCTATAATTGTCTAATATCCTAAATTAACTTCTCCTAATTCCTAAGTGAGAAATTAAAATAAAATATTGCATGAATTACATGGAACAATTTCTAAATTAGATTAAACTTTAATGCTTTCACATTTGTTGTTCAATCTCAATTCATGAATTCCTATGAACCCTAATTCTTTTTCCAAATTATCAAAATTCTTATCAATTCAATTTCAATCAGAAATAAAATAGATAATTAGGATTCAATACAAATATTTCATAATTCTAACAATCTTATAATAAATTCAAGAATCATTTTAGCAAAATTACGATTTCATCACTTCCCACAAAGAAAAGTTTAGCTACTCATGACAGATAATTCAATAATCAAATAAGAATATGCAATTGATAACATTATGAACAAATAATTTAGATAAATGAATTGCATAAGAAGAGATCAGATATCACCGATTCAAATATCGCAATCTTCAATTACACTTCTTGAAAGTTCAATTCTCTCACAAATCTCTATGAAATGCTAAAACTATTTGTATACTAAAGTGTTTTATGTGTTTTTTCTACTTGTACAACATGAGGAGGGAAATCCCTTTATATAGGGAAAATTTCGTGAGAAGCATTAATGGAAAATTTCAATTTCAACTTGTACACCGGCAGTTATAGATCCTACGTCGGCAGCTTACAGACGGCGTATATTCAATTTCTTCTTTACACAGGCAGTGCACTAACAGCTTTCATCTTCGATTACAAGTGTAGGTCGCTTCTACGCCGGCGGCTTAGATATAGATCTAGCCAGCTTATATAATGAAAAATGAAATGTTCAATCTATTTATAAGGAAAGTCGTCCCAAAGCCGGCGGCGGCTTTGATGCCGGCTTAGATAATCCATCAAATTTGGTCTTTTCATTTGTCACCGAGCATGTGTTATCTGCTTGTGACTCCTGATCTTTGATCTACACTGCCTCAATGCCGGCGGCTTAGTGTCCGGCGTAGGTTGTAACTCCTTTTGCACTGGCAACGTTTGAACTCTGAGCTGCCAGCCTTCATTCTACACTAGCCTATTCACCTTCTACGCCGGCGGCTTTCAGGCGGTGTATATTTAGTTGAGTCAAGGCTTGTAAAGCTGGCAGTGTAGGCAACGGCTTTGAGTAAGTGCATCTTGTAAGCCGTCTAAACGCTGGTGGCTTTGACTTGAGAAAAGCCGGCATTGAATTAAAATATTGTAAAAGCTAGCTTCTTCTTCTTCCTACACCGGCAGCTTTGAGCCAGTGTTTTTGTCTTCGTCATTCTACACCGCCCCAAGGCCGGCGGTGTAGTGGCAGCCTTAAGAAATATTATTCTGTTGGTGATGAAGGCTGGCCATACGTCAACGGCTTTGGCTTGAGGAAAGCCGGTGTACCCCCTGAGTTTTTCCATTTTCATTCCAAAGTTTCTTGTTTTGATTTCTTTGTCCAAATTAGACTTGAAACATGAATTTTAATCAAAACAAGTACCCATTCTAGCTATTTTGAATGTAAAAAAGTTGTGTATAATATGATCTTATCATATTGCAGTAAGGACGAGTGAGTATATTTCCTTAATTTTTGTACTTATGTTTGTCCTTGTAGTATAGAAACATAAAAAAATAGGGAAAAATAAAATCGAAAGTGCATGTGCCTTATAATATTGGTTGAAATTATACTAAGTATATCAATGCTTGAATTATCTATAATTAAATTGTTATTTAGTACCATATTGAAGTGTCTGCAAATTCTATAATTGTCTTTAAGATATTTAATATCCTGGTGAAAGATGCTAATTAAAATTCATGCATAGAAAGAAGTGAGTCACTTTGCATTCATTACTATACCCTTAGTGGGACAAGAGTACAGTAGTGAGGTACATGGGGGCCTGAAAATCTGCATTTGGTATTTTGGCGCGAAGGACCCCATATGAATTACATTCTAAAGGCGAGTAGTAGCTCAAAAGAACTACAAAAATTTATTATTTGCAAACTTTGGTCGTATAGGCCTGGAACTCCTTACCCCAAATGGAGGGTATAAATTCATTCAATATGTGATTTCCGATTAATCATGTGTATTGCTTGCTCACATGTTTGATGCATCTCATATGCTTGCCTAATAACTTGATTGATTTACTTATATGGGTATGTTAATACAGGAATATTCTCACTAAGCTAGTTGTGCTTACTCTCCAATAGTTTGTTTTACAGGAAAATCATAATGTCAGGATTAGGATAGAAACCGAACACAGAGCGTGTCAAAGATTAATTCATGATAATTAGAAGATTAAAATGTTTGTGGATTTAACTTAGTTGAGAGAAAATACATAAAACTTGATTTATTTCTTTTGTAATCTACTCTAATAGTGGATGAAAGATAACCTAAGTTGCTTTACCTTGTTTCAACTTTAGCAGGGTATCTGATTCTCTATGGTCCTTGTGATTTATGGAAATATCAGTATCCAAAACTATTTTATATATATATATATATATGTAACATATTGAAGAATAAGTAATTTGAATCTTACAATTTTTGACTTACAAGGCGGTCTTCATATTATAGGTGCACACGTGATATGACGACTTTAGAGCAAACCTATTAAGTCCCTATTTAGGGTCATGACAGGGTCTTATGGAGGTTTCAGTAAAGAAGAAATGAAGGAGAAGGTAAGGGGGAGAAAAGGGCGGTGTGGGGGTAGCCATCCGAATTTTGGGGAAGGAAAAGTCTAAGGTTTTTCTTCTTTTATCTTATGGTGTCACATGGCACTATCTATACCATTCATTTTTACATGTACTAGAATTTGACAATTTAATTAGTTTAGGACTCGTTATACATTTTTGGTATAAATTATTATTTAATTTCTCAAATAAATTTTTTTTATCTATTTTAATTAATTTCAAGTTCTAATTTACCCAAGAACCTGATTAAGGACAAAATTACAATTTTCCAAAAAGAAAGGCTCTATTTGTATTGCTTTTATTCTTCTTATAAAATTTTCATTTAAAGAACTATTATTAAATTTATAATTTAATTACTTCAACATTTGAATTGTTTTAGAATTATCAAAATTTAGGTTTTTGGTTTAGGGCTAGATTGGGATTTATGAAAAATTTTGCAATTTAGATTCATATGTGAACATAATTGGACTTTATTGACTTTATTTAATTTGATTTCTTATGATTGGTGTTTGGATCATTTCACCATTCATAGGAATTTAGACCTTATTTGATCTAATCTTGGATAAATTCCTATGAATTTTGTGCTTTTATTCTTTAAATGTTTTTTCAACTCCTAGGATCAAGAAAAGAAGAAAGAAAGTGTTTTATATCAGATTTGGAGTAAAACAGCAATAAAGTTCAAATGCAGGTTTCGATGGAGGCCATAAAAAAAGCTTGTCGAGGGGAAAATTATAAGGTAAAACAAGGCAAATTTCCTAGTTGCACCTAAAATCGAGCCCTTGACATGACCTTTAGTTTACATTGAGATGATCGAGCATTGGACTTCATGATACAACTTCAACCGTACCCTAAAGTCGAGTGCTAGATTGTACTCGGTTGAAGCTTGACCAAAATTTGACCCTCTAAAGAAAAGAATATGGCTTAGACCCTTGCCAAACTTCGAGCCTTGGATTAGACTCGCAAAAAGTGACCTTGTTTAGCTGTTGCGAATTAGTTGGCTCACACATCGCACAAATGAAAATAAGGATGATTTCCATTACAAAGAATTTGCCATGTCAAAGAATAAATTCTTCGTGATTTCTTTTCTAGTAGCCTATAAATAAACGTGCATAGATGTCCAATAAGAAGAGTACCATATGTAACAAATTATTGATATAAAGTAGAGAGAGAAATCTTTAGCGAAAGAATTGTTTCATCTTACTAAAAAATTTGAAATTTTCTAAGTAAAATCATTTTAACCCATTGTTTGCAATTGGTAGATTCTGAGCTTAATTTGCAATATTCATTTTTAATTCCATATTATTTCTCTTGAATCTACACTTAATGTTTGCATCTATGGAGGAATAATCATCTTAACCTAAGGCTTATGAATCAAAATCCTTATTCATGTGATTTCTAATGCACTTTGGATATTTGTAATTAGCAGCTCAAACTTAACTCCATGGGCCTAAATACATGTGTACCTTTTAGATCCATGTATAATTTCAACTAAATAGATCGAGAGATTATTCTTTTGAATAGATCTAGGTTACTAACGAAATTGCTCATAATCACCTTGAGAGAGGGATGGTGGAACTTTCTATTACTTGTTTTTAAATTTTTGAAATGGGCTTGTAAACAAAGGATTCCTAAACTTTGTGAGGACCTAGATTGCTAATAGCTTGAGAAACAATTTTGGTGGTCTGATCTAGATCTAGATCTAATGTTTTTGGCTTTGAAAGAGGCTTTAGCTTACCTTATTGAGTCCAACAGTGCAAATATACCCATCAAACAACTCTTTGAGTTTATTAAGAGGTCACATGATAAGGAATTGGTGAAGCAAATCCTAAGTCTCATATTGCATTTACAAACTTATTATTAATTTCACCTTGAAAAGATGTACATATGTTTTAGCATTAACCTTATTTTAGTTTTTGGTTTTTTTATGCTTTGCTAATTTTTTCTTTGGCTAGATAATAGATAAAAATTGAGTACGATAGATGTTGAGGATCCCTAAGGAATACGACCTAATATTTTTTGTGATACTTATTAGCTTTTTATAATTTTTAAAAATACTTTAACTTCATGTTTGCTTGTTTTTATATTTTTAACAAGCTAACCCAAGTCAGTCACTCTAACTCTCATCCACACATATTGACGCGTTAGATACATAACAAATCTAGTGGAACGTGTAGGTTATATCCCAGTTTCTTTTCAACTTGTTGACCCTGTTGTTTTGACGGAATAAACCGTTAATGAAATGCGACCTAATGCGAAGTACACTAAAAAATATGTAAGTTTTGATTAAGGTTGAAGTTTCGCGCTTTGTATTTGCCTAAGGAATGACATTAGGATTTTCTATGATCTCATTGATAGTGGCATTTGAGTAAAATATAAGAATGAGATCAACATATATCTTGTTTAAAACCAATGAAGTTGTACCATTGGTTTAACCCATTCATATCATAATCCTTTCCCACAAAGATGGATTGAGAACAAAAATCCTGGTCATACTGTGCTTACATGGTCAGGGTGGGCAAGTGGATACCACATTGCTGGGCCAAAGAAGGTGGGGCTGTACATTCCAGTGGCGGCGTTTTCTATGTTTTTTCTATGACAGCATGAAGTTTCACACCTTCCATAATTTATAGTAAATGTAGGTTATAGAAGACTTCAAGAGAATTGGAAGAAAGGAATTGGTATTTGGAAGCGAGGAAGGTGAGTTGTAGTATGGATGGAAGTGCTCACATCCCTAGATTTATTTATAGATGTGGACACGATTTTAAATGTTAGTGCCTAATGTGGGCACATTGGTGTCTAATGTTCAAATGTTTTTTTACCGTTGGGCACTAACATGCCTACATTGGGCTCAATGTGGTCACATTTAAAGGAGATGTGGGCACACTGGTGTCTAACACTTGGAAAGAACTTTGAACATTGGGCACCAACATGCCTACATTGGCATTAAACGTGGGCATGCTAATCCTAGCATTCAAATTTTTTTTACGTTGGCTAAAACCAAGGTGTCTATGGTGGGGCGTTGAAACCAACAAATTTATAATCCGACTCTTAAGATTTGTATATTGTGATGAACAAGGTCAATTCACAGAGATTGGTTAAATTTATTTCTATTTGAAGAAAAGAAGAAAAGGGGGGAGGAGGGAGGTTGTAAAATTAAGGAAACAATAAAACTAATCAAGAAAACAAATTACAATAATTAATTCAATGTCTTCAAATCCCTAACGAAAGGTATATTACAGCTTAGTTTATAGAATTGATCAATGATGTAAAAATATATATTCTTTAATTTAGATAAATTGATTATGGTTGCTAACAAGCTATAACAACCTATCCATCCTTACTTTATCGATAACCAAAATAAGTTCTTTGATTACTTCTCTTTTTTACTAATAACCTTAAACAGGATCTTTTGATTTAATTTATCAAAAGCATTAAGAAAGAGAGGCAATCAATTCTTATTAACAAATCAAATGCTTGACCTATTTAAACCAGATCATACATTCTTATAACATAATCAATCGTCTAATTCATAATCAATTATGCTTTTGTGTCACAAGTATCAGAACAATCAAACAATTATGAATTTGACATTCAGATTGACAGACTATCACCTTGTTAATTGAACAATGGATCCTAAATTGTATCAATCTAACAAAATGATCTAAAAAAATAAATCAAAGAACATACAAATATCCAAAATAAGAATATATTCAAATATAATTTAATTTGATCTCACAATTCGAAAGGAACCGAGTCTTGTAATGATCCTTTGGCTAGAAAACAAGGATTTAGGTATTCATTCTAATTACAACACTCTCTCTATTTTTGGCTTTTTTCTATGTCTAAGAATGATGATAGATTGGATCTTATCGCCACAATGTTGGCATCTTTAAAGATGGTATTTGAGACGGCTTTAAAAATTTGCATTATGTTCCTTGCCAACATCGCATCAACGTCGGCGGCTTTGATTCCCAGATTGTCGGCGTACAATTCTAACTTTGAACATTGGTGAATTTTTTATTGAAGATCGGTAGCATTGCAAACAAACGTTAAAGATTTTTCTTCTGTATACAAGCTACGCTAGCCATATGTTGATGGCGTTAAAATCCCATAAGCCAGCGTACAATGAAAATTCGTAGAAGTAGTTGGAAATTACCTATATTCTAGTTGTGTTGAAGTCAACCTTAAAAACTATAATTCTGTTCAAATGCAAGGCCTACTTTACGCCAGCAGTGTTAATTGAGAATTTACCGGCGTTTAGTTAAGAAAATGAAGGCTGATGAACTCTGTTTTCAAGGCTGGAGTTGTTAACTGACTTTATGCCAGCTTTGAATTATCCTTGTTTCCATCTTGCAAATAACTTCTCCAAACCTATTTGTTTGATTTCAAAACCTAAAATATCACATTAAACTCAATTAAGTACCTACTTATAATGATTTCTAAAATCTATAACAAATTAATCATGATTTGTGCAATGAAAATTGAGTATAATATGTCTTAACAAGATCCCCTACACTTGAACTCTTGCTTGTCCTTAAGTAAAGTAAAAACACAAATGAAATATGTCATAGAGAGTACTAACTTTCAATTTTTCACAATTCCAAGCATCCTTACTTTTGATTATGACTTATGACTTGTAATTCCACTGCCAACTGCTCTAATTAAACTTGTTATATGCAATTAGATTACCAAAATAAAAAATTCAATAGCTAATCTAGACCAAACAAATTTTAATCCAAATGTTTAGCAAAATAATCTTCTTTTCCAAAGTCAACACTCAGTCCTATAAGGAAAAATACTCATTTAGACTTCAATGGACATTTATCATGCATATATTCTTAAAACACAAAGTAAAAGTATATGGTATTAACTTTTTCCCTAGAATATCTCTCTTTTTATTAAAAGTCTTATTTCATTTGTAACATTTTCATTCTTTCTCGTTTTCTTTTCTTACAAGCACTTATTCTATTTTGTAAGAGGTTTTTGCCTCTATCTTTTGTTTTTCAAAGTTCAAAATTGAACTTTTGTCTATTCTTCCTTCTCATTATAGTGAGTTCATTGAGTCGGCACATCCCATGCTCATCACCCAAGTGACCAGGTTTTAAATTGACTCTTTGTAAACCCCGATTTTTCTAGTAACCAAATAGACTTTGGGAACCGGAAACCAAAACCCTAAACCGGATTAGCTTAAGCTTGGGAGAGAAACCCAAGAAACCTGGATTCGGCTTTCCTTCGATTTTAATCTAAGGAACTTTTATAAAATAATCTAATCTGGAATATTGTTCTAAAGTATATTTTAAACCATAAAAAGATATAATTTCGAAAAATTGTCTATTCTAGGCCTTCCCGAGATCCATTACGGAAAAACGGGCCCAGGACTCAAAATTCAAAAAATATTCCGAAATACTCTTTAGAACTAAAATTTAATAAAGATTTCAAAAATATAAATTTTATAATTTTTTGATTTATGAAAAATACATATATAGCCGTTTTTCTCGTATTTTATTTACTACCAGTAAAGTAATTATCTTGATTACTATTCACAAGTACAACCTATTATACTCACAAGCCACACCTACTCTTACATCCTTACAAAACACTCAATTATATTTTTTTTCCAAGATATTTTGTCTCTTAAGAAATTATTACATTTCAAGGCTTATTATTACACAAATTAAATAAAACAAAACAAATTAAAACTCTCTCTCTCCCCCTTGCAAACAAGCGCTACCCCCACCCAACCCCCTACCCCCACTTTCACCCTCATTTGTGTAATTTTATTCAATTTATTTTAACCATTAACCTTAATTTACTCCTCTATATATACTCCTTTATATTCTCTCTCTCATTTTTACTCTTTCACTCTTTTTACTCAAAGTAAAACTCTTTCAATAACCCCCTCTCTTCCTTGTGTGCTGTGACCCTCTCATAACACACACACTCATGCAAATTTATTTTTCTTCTTCATTCTCCTCTTGTTCCAAGCTTTACGTGATAGATCTTTACCCTTTCTATCACTAAACCTTATAATGGCAAGATCATTCATGAGTATTTTCATCTTTAAGTCCCCATGAGCTCTTGCTAGAGACAAGAAAATACTACTACATGAATATCAAGCCATCACAAGAGTAGATCGTGTATTTCAATGTGTTTTTATATGATGATTTTCATGTTCATGCATTTAGTAGTAGAGTAAAGTAAAGTAAAGATCTTCCATAAAAATCTATTTTCACGTTTTCAAACTCCATTTCATGCATCCTAAGTGGTAGATCTAGCATTTAAATGCTCATATTATACTTGACATTTATGATCTCACGGATTTTTTGTGTTTTGGTGAATTAATGATCATAAAGACCTTTGTCTTGTGTATATAAATATTGTAGTTTGTAGATCTTTAAGAAGATGAGACAAGAAACTCAAAAAGGAAAATTATTTATTTGAAATGATCAAATGTATTTTCGGATGGTTTCAAGACCATGCCTTAAAAACCTTTTTATCAACTTTAAAACTTGTGTTTTATATGAAAAATGAGGAGTATAGGTAATAGATATCATTAAGTGATTATTTTTATAAGTTGAATAGGATTTGCTAAGAAAAATATGTAAAACAATGAGTAGAAATAAAGTAGGAAATTTTTGAGTTGCTCGTCATTTTAAGAAATTCATAATTAAGGAGTAATGGCATGAAAACACTTATTTTCCAAACTAAAAATAGAAATTTTGTTTAATAAATGAAGCCTTAGGGTAAAGGAATAGTTGAGCCCTAAATTTCTATATGAAAACATAGATTTTCTTGAAGAAATCAACCTAAGAATGAACTCTTACCAAATTCGGATTTTGGGGTAGTCCCTATTATAAGGCATTAAGGCATGTTTATAAAATGAAAAATGGAAATTTGCATAAGAAAAAAAGGTCTTAGGATATAGACTTTATTAAGATTAAATTTTCATAAGAACAAGTGGATTTTTCTTAAGGAAAACCCCAAAACAAATAAGGATAAACAAAGTTCAATAATTCAACTAACTAAGGAAAGTAACATGAGATGTTTTCCTAGAGTAAAATTTATATAACTTCCACCTAACAAAAATAATCAATAATATATGCGCGTGAAGTTCATAACATGACATTCATGATAGGGAATCATCAACATAGCATGTAGATTTGATCTACACATTAGAAACATCATGAACATTCATGAAATCGATTTTCGGGATGGAAGTTCCCTACTGATCAGAACTGATCAGCCTCTTTTGAAATGTAAATTTTTTCAAAACTTGGTTAGGATATCAGATTTAGAAAGATCTGTCGAAGTAGATAGAAATCGATATACAATTTGCGAAATTCCGAGTTAAAATGACCAAGTTACGGTTGTTTTAAATCGGGACTTCTGCAAATGACCAGAATTACGAAAATTCTAGTTTTGTTTAATGGTTTGATTTAGTTAATTGATAAAATACTCGTTAGGGTATTTCTTCCTTTTTAGGTGACCCCAAGATTGACGATTCCCTTCCACCAGACTATTACTACTAGAGAACCGGTGTTCCAATGGCTGAGTAAGTATTTCTTCCCGATTCCATTTATTGTATGTGATTGTAATGATAGTTGCATTCGATTTTAGGCAAAGAATATTGAGGCCGGGTGATTAACTAATTGTTGTATAGATGAATTAGGATTGATTGTTTGCAATTATTGATTGATCACTTAAGGAATTGGCATAATTGACTATTCGAAATTGATAAGTAATATGGACTCATTCATATCACAAATAGGGATGGAGCATTAGCATTATTTGGTTACTCGTTATCCAAAAATGAAGTAAATGTTGGTTAATCGTGATCCACAAACGAAATTATAAGTTGGTTGACCATGATCCAAAATGACATATTTTAGTAGTATCGCAATATTCGTTAATCTGCTAACCCGGAATGGAGGGCGAAATTCCATTCACATATGATTTCCGGCTAGTCATATGTCCGTTGATTTCCATATGTTTGATGCATATCACTTGTCTGATTAATCACTTCATTGTATGATGTGTTATGAATGTAATCTTGGAAGTTCTCACTCACTAAGCTAGTGTAGCTTACATCCCTACAGTTTTTATTTGTTGCAGCATTCGTTTATCTGGCTTAAATAGAGGTACCCTACGACTCTAGTACAAAAGCTAGGCGTTTCCCTTAGAATTTATATTCATTTCTGTTTAGACTTCCAAAGGAAACCAAAAGACTTGGATGACTGTAATAGACCTCTTAACAATATTCTTTTGCCCGGGGGAGGGGGTAGGGTGGGAATGCTTCTTAGTCCTTGTAACTATTTATATGTGTTTTGATTTATATTCTAATGCTATTGAATGTCGATTTAAACTCTTTATCTCCATCGGTTCAAGTATTCTATTGTCGTAAAGGGACACCTTACATCTATACAAGACTCCCGAAGGACTAAGGTAGTAATTCGTAGGTCTTATATGGCATGTGGCGGACTGTTACGTTTAGAGTATCCTATGGGGCGTGACACTCTTAAGAACTCTTCCTCACTTAACATTCAAGTTCATATCTCATAACTCAATTACTTGAGTCAATGGAGTAGAGAATATGCTTGTTTCTTTCTTTTAAATGCAACACAAATTTAGGATTTTTTTTTTTTTGTAAAGGATCACTAAATAAAAAGTGTCATTTACGTCTTTCACTAAGTGTTGAAAAATTCTTTAAAAAGAACTCAAAAGGAGTATATACGTGGTAACTTTTTCCTAGAAGTAAACTTGTTTATTTTTCACAAAAGGACTCGACCTATTCTCAAACTTCCAATTCTAAGGCCAAATACATAGTAAATTTGTTTCTTAAAGATTTTACTACTCAATTTTGACCAAGTATCCCAATCATAACAGTAGGTGAGTAAGGCACTTAACAAGTTAATTTCATTTTTACACAGATGCTATTCTTAATTTCTTAGTACAACCTCCAAATTTCATAATTTTTTCTTTTTCGAAAAAAATTTGGCCTAAAATTTGCCATATACTACTAAAAAACAAACAATTCAAAGTGTAGGTACACAATTCATCTCAGGTGTCTTAGATATGCAAATAAGTTCAAAAACATCAGCAGACATCAATACTCAATCTCCATTCTCCATAAGATCTTATTCCTTCCCCCACACTTAATATGAATAGTATCCTACTGTTCCTAATCCAGCTCTAGAAAGGAATAAAGATTAAAAAGGAATAACGGTACTTCCCTGATTTAGCATTTGAAGCACTTCTTGTAGCGTAAAAGAGAGTCATTTTCTTCTAGCCAACCTATCAAAAGAGAAAACAAAAGAGAAAAATAAAGCAAAAGATTTGTTTTTTTAATTAGACATGGGCTGCCTCCCATGAAGCGCTTTTCTTTAACATCTTAGCTAGATGAAGCTATGATAATTGGTATTCAAGATGTGACAAACTAGCTTCTTCAAGATTATACACCTGAAAACCTTCATGGAAAGGTTTCAAGTGGTGTCCATTTACTTTAAAGATTTTACTAGTTTCAAAGTTCTTAATCTCAACTACACCATGAGAAAACACATCAATAACAACAAATGGTCTTACCCACCTAGATCTTAATTTATTAGGAAATAACTTAAGTTGAGAATGATAAAGCAAAACTTTTTGACCAATAGAAAAAACTTTTCTTGAAATCATTTTGTCTTGAAAAGCTTTTGGCTTTTACTTGTAAATTTTTGAATTTTCATAAGCATCATGGCGGATCTCCTCAAGTTCTTGCAATTGAAGCTTTCTTTGTTCTCCTGCCTCATCTAATTGCATGTTGCATTGCTTCACAGCCCAACAAGCATTATGCTCTAACTCAATAGGAAGATGGCACGGTTTACCAAATACTAGAAGGTAAGGAGACATACCTATAGGAGTCTTGTAAGCTATGTGTGTCACGCCCCAATGGGTACCCTAAACGTGACAGCCCGTCGTACACAATATTAAAACTTAAGAATGACTACCCCAATTACTCAAAAGCTTCCATATCGGTACAAGGCGTACATTCACATCAAAGGGAGACCGGTGAAGTAATGCATTTTAAGATATTAGCAGCGGAACATGCAAAATAATACTTAATATATTTCGTTGAAATAAAAAGTCTTACAACCTCTAAGGGGCATTCCCCAGATAATTTCCATAACAATATGGTTTTACTAAGGTAAATAACTAAAGCTAGAAGATTTTAAAAGAAATCTACTCTAAGACTTCAAAACAGAGTTCCTCCAAAAGCTTTCCAAAATAAAGATTCTACCCAGATGATCAAGATGGTCTCGGGTGCAAAATGATAATCCTGCAATATCAAAAGTCTATAGGGGTATAAGCATAACTAGCTTAGTGAGATATTCGTTATGTAAAAGTACTCATAACCGGCAATCAACCAAGTTTATTAATCAAGCATATGAAATGTAATAACCATATGATCAAACATTACATACGACTATCCGATTTCATATGTATGATGGATTTACCCCTCCATCGGTGGTTAGGGAATGATTTGAACGGGGCCCCGAACAACCTCCTTAAAAGTTTGCACGCGTCTTGGGGTTCTAACTAATCGTACTACTAGTCCCTAGGCTTTCCTTACCCAAAGCGATCAATCCGGCTTGGTTACAACTTGAGGCCGTATTCCTCGAACGTCCTAACCCTCAAGATGTAGCTAGGCAACTTACTTTTCCGGTCCCATGCTGAGGAGTAGTAGCAAAATTTCGAAATGATATTCTAAGTGATATGCATGAGCAATTTATTATAGGGGGATTCCAATATGACATTAAGTCATTTAAAGCGATCAAGCAATAATTGCACACATAGCAGTTCATACATAGAAACAATTATATCAATCACATATTGGGTTCCGATATACTTATTGTTCATTGATCGCACATAACAATTCACATACATAATTCCCATGATATCCCACATGCATATCAATTTTATCTTTTCCTAACATCTAGTGTTCTATTCTACAAGCACATGCGCGAATACATAAACGTAAAGGAAACTCACTCGTCCGTAGCGGTCTTCTATGAGTCGAAGTAATCCTCATGGAAGAAAAGATCTTGGTCCTCGACACCTAAACAAAAGAAATACCCGAAATGAGTATTTCACCCAAGATCTATTCAAACTCTATAATTCTATCTTATTGAATTCGTCAAAATCGTATGAATAGAAATCCCAACTTAAAATGGTCATAACTTGCTCATTTTAACTTGGAATTTCGCATATTATATACCGATTTCTATCTACTCGAAAAGATCTATCCATTTATAAGGTTATTTTTATGAAAAGAAGTCATTTGGGTCTCGGAATAGTGACGTACAGAACTGATACGAAATTTCTAGATTTCAAAACTCAAGTTTTCAAACTTTTCTTTATTCAAGAATTCTTGTACAAAAATATAGATATTTTGTATGGTTGAAAAAATCCTTTGAATATATACATATAGACTCAAAGTATATGCATGAATTTAGTGGTGTTGTCTCAATAATGATTTTACAAAACAATGTGTCTTAAAAGTGAGATTATGCTAAGATTTGAAAAGAAATTAGTTTTGTTTGGAAAATTTTCTAAATTATCATAAGTGTGTATTTCCTTCTTTTAACTCCATTTCTTAGTTATTGAGAATAATTAAATTTCAAAAAGTAATTTTTAATTTCTAAGATTCCTACAACTTTATTTCTAATGGCTAGAAAATGTCGTTTTCTAAATATTTCTTGATTATGTGTTCTAAAGTTTTTCTAAAGTCTTTCTAAAGTCAGATCCACTTTAAATAATATCAAAGATCTTATAGGTTATTTATTATTTTTATTTCCTAAGTAAAGCTCATTCTTAGAAAAGTTATTATTTGATAATTTTGTAAAACTTATCTAAACCTTAGTATGTTGATGAAAGCTTTACATATGAGTTTAAGAAAACTTTTGTTTAAACGAAGAATTAAGTTTAAAGAAACTTTCTTATTTCATTGGTTTGAAAAGAGAGTTTATGATAACTTTATTTTATGTATTCATTGATAAAATCTCATATAGTATTATTACTAAAACTTAAGCTAAACTTATCTAACTTTAGAAAATATTTGTTAAGATAAAACTTTAAGTCTTTATGGAAAAATAATTTCTTATGTGACAAAATTTATTTTTAACGAGAGTTCCTATATTTATTATTTAAGAAAACTCCTTTTTATTATGGTTGAGACAATATCAACATGTTCATGCATGAATGAGAATATGTAACTATGAGAAATATAACATAATAAGAGCATAAAATAAAGTCAAGTATTGGGAATCTTAGCTTCATCAAGGTATCCCAGGACTAAGAATAGACTAGTCCCAAAAAAAAAAGGAAAAGAAAAGAAAAGAAAGAAATTGTTTTGACTTGATATGGATAAGTTTAAGACTAGAAAGACTAGTCTTAATAATTTGCATAAATAAGTAAATAAATAAATTGGAAAGCATAGAAATAAATAAATAATAAGTGAGCTTATATGCTCTAAAGAAATATATATACATAATATACATAATACTATATAGAAGTTAGATTAGAACAAATAATAATAACAATAATAACAACATAATAGAAGACATGAAAAAAAAACGAAACATGAACATATTGTTGCTTCTTTAAGAAGCATACACTAAGCTCATGTTAAGTTAAATGAATATCATGAGTGGATAAGATAAATTTTTACCTAAGATTTATGTGTTTATTGAAAAGGAATGAAATGATTTGAAGTAATATGTGCAATGAGTTTTATGGAGAGAAAAGGGAACTTAGAAGAGATTTTGAGAGAGGGATTTTATGGAGTGATTTTGGTAGAGTTTTAGTAGGAAATGAATTGTGTGAAAGAATGAAGGAGGAAGGGGGTATTTATAGAGTTTTGAAGTGGAAATTAGGTGTAATAAAATAAAATGAAAAAGAAAAATAAATTGATTGAAGAGAGAGAGGGGAGGCACCGGTTTTGCATGTAGAGGGGGGAAGAAATGATTTATATTGTTTGTTTTGTAATAAAAGAAGTAATGTGTAACGTGTGATATGATTAAACTTGTATGGAGAAGGTAAATTATAAGGTATAGGTATGGTAGAGTATAAGAATAGAGTGTAAAAAAAAGTAGAGATAGATAAATAGTAATGAATAGTAGAAAAGTACTATGAATAGTACACTAGACAATTAAAATACCAGTAGTAAAGAAAATACGCGTAAACGGTCTATATCTGATACTTTTAGTTACCGAAAAATTCTAAAACTGATATTTTTGAAATCCTTATATTTTTATGAGCCTATTGGTGTTATCGAAATATTTTCACTATCTGGTGCACCAGGGCACAGTTTTTGAAAACTGATCCCGTTCAGATCCAAAAGACACTAGAAAATTATGAATCTGATATTTTTAAGCTTTCCTATATTATTACAAACCATTTTCCACAATTATCCTAATTTTATTGTTTAGGGCTTAAGAACACGGGATTGCCGGATCTAGATTCACTGGACTAAACATAGATTTAGGTTAACTTTAGCATTTCGGTTTGACTTCTGGTTCTTAGAGTTTGCTTATATTATCGAAAAATCTAGGAGCCTACAGTGCGATAAGCCCATAATGCATCATCAAGTCTTGTACTCCAGTCTTTCCTGTTTGGATTAACAGTTTTTTCAAGAGTGGACTTGATTTCTTGGTTGGATACCACTGCTGTCATGCCTTGAGGGGTACCCTAAACGTAGCAGTCCGTCGTACATAATACTAAAACCTAGGAATGACTGCCTCAGTCATGCGAAGGCTTCCATATCATGTACAAGGCGTACATCACAACCAAGGGAACGCATCGGAGTAGCACAATTTACATTGATAATAATTAAGTAATAAGGTAAGGAGAATACTTAACATAAAATATAAACATGATAAATTACAATTCTTAGGGACATATCCCTCTATTGTCTTCAAGTCAAAATAAATACACTTCTTAGAAATTTTCCAAAAACACTACCATCACATACATTATATATAAGGAACCTTACAAGCAACTTCATCCTATATTCCCATTACTTTCATGAAAGTTTAACATCCTTTCATGACTTCTTTAATGTCATGATCTTCGATTTAAGCCACGAGTATACCTATTTTAACAAAATCTATGAGGGTATAAGCTTACAACTAGCTTAGTGAGGTATTCCTTTTCATTCGCACTATGGTTTTGAAACAAGTTCATTTAAATTTTCATACATATAATATGCATACAATGCAACAATCACGTGATTACACAAATATATATAGTTATCCAGAAACCATATATAGAATGGATTTACCCCTTCGTATTAAAAGTTAGGGAATTGTTGATGACGATCTTCGACCTTCTACAACTAGTCCCTAGGTCCCCACCCAAAGCGTTCGATTGGCTCGGCTCCGAACCTAGAGTTGCATTCTCTGAGTGATTTAGATTCTCTAAGAAAGAATATGGCCCGTGACCCATCACGATAACAACCAATCCAACTCTATGTGTAGGAGCAGCAGGCTTTCGAAAGAGATGTGACTCGATGGATGCTATGCATGAGTGTTTTATTTTTCTTAAGCCAAACCATATTAAGGTTTATTAGGGGGCGATCAATCAATTTGGCAAGCAATAAGCAATCATATAAGTAAGTAAACAAATCACTTAAAAAGGCAATTTGAAGTTGCGATATTCTTAATTCTCATTTCACACATAAGCATAGAATCACATATATACATATTCCCAAATTCACCATACATATCCATTTTTATCTTTTCTTAGTATACTAATACTACTACTTTATAAGCACAAGCAAGGTAACGAAATCAAGAGGAATAACTCACTCGTTCATTTCGCAATCTTTTTAGTCATAGCAATCCTCAGGAAGGGTAATCTCGTATCCTTCGTCACCTAGACAAAAGAAATACCCGGGATGAGTATTTCATAGAAATTCTACTAAACTTTCTCATTCTATTTCACAATGTTTGTCAAAATCGCATAGAATGAAATTCCAATTTAAAATGGCCATAACTTGCTCATTTTAACTCGGAATTTCGCATATAATATACCGTTTTCTACCTATTTGAAAAAGATCTATACGTTTCTAAGGTTATTTTTGTCATATAAAGTTGTTTGGGTTTCAAAACCGTAGGGTACATTTTAGAACGAAAATTTCAAATTTTGCGAAACAATTTTCCAACTCAACTTTATTCAAAAATCCTTTAGTAAAAAATATATATATATAGATATATATATGTATATATGTGATTAATAAATCCCTTGAGTATATAGATAAGATCACTTTATATGCAAAAATTCTAATGGTAGTGTTTCAACAATTTATTTCATAAAATAATTCATTTTGAAGTGTTAAAACTTAACTTGTCAAATTTCTTTTCAAGTTTGAAGAAACTTTATATTTTCTTAGGTTATTATAAATGAGTATATTCTTACTTTATTTTTCTCATTTCTTTTTCCAAAACAAGTAAATTTTCCTTTAACATTGGTCTTTTATAATTTTTACTTCTAGTGATAAAAGATCAAAGTTATCAAAAAGTTTGTTAAGTTGTTGATAACCCATCTATAATTTTGCATTTAGAATGGTTTTAAAAAATGAGTCTTTTCTTCTTATATTTCTTGTTTAAAAATATAAGCTCTTGTTTTCTAAAACTTGGTCTTTTACTTCCTCCATAAATTTTATTTTAAAAGAATCTTTTTTATTGATAAACCTTTTGTTTTAGATCTTATGATATTTATATTCTTTGAAAATAAATTCTTTCTTTAGAAACTTGAAAATCATTATTTTCAAGTGGGTTTATAACATTATAGGTTGATTTTATTTTAACTTTGAAAACTAGTTTGCTTCTTGCTTTTGTTATGGAGTTAAAAAGAGTCTAATCTTAAGCTTTTTGTGAAAACTTTGAATACTGAAAAATTATTTTACTAAAACTTAGGTTACCATATTATAAAAAAAAGTGTTTATTTCTTATATTTCCTTGGTAAAGCTATCTTTGTTATTTGAGAAAACTTTGACAAAACTTGTATTACTCCATTTCTATGTTGTTGATAATAATTTCATTATTTGATAATAAGCCACATAATAGAAAATTTTTTCAAGTTCCTTTATTAAAGAAAAATTCTACTTTTAAATTTAGTTGAGACAATATCATGATGATTATGCATGTACATGAGCATGTAAAATAAAAATATGAGAAAGGTACTAGAAGCAAATAATAATAAGCAAGATAATAAAAAAAATATCAAGTATTGAGAACCATAACTTCATCATGGCATACCGGGACTAAGAATAGACTAGTCCAAAAAGAATAAAGAAAATGTTGTTTTGACTTGATATGGACAAGTCTAAGACTAAAAGACTAGTCTTAAAATATCATGAAATTAAATAAATGACAAGTGAGCTCATATGCTCTAAAAATTATATAAATACATAAATATACTTAGTTAGATATGAATAAGAAATTAGCATAATAACAATAATAAAATCCACATATATATGATCATAATAACAACATAATAAAAGTTGAATTTCATGTACAAAAACAAAACATAAACATTTTGTTGCTTTTACTACTCATATGAGTTTCAAAACAACACCATAGTCATGTTAAGTTACATGACATGGGTAAATAAATGGTTGAAAAAAGTTTACCTAAAGTGTTTATGTGGTATGAAGATGGTAGAATAAGGTATTATGTGGAGTAGTGATATGTCGTAGATAGTTTGTGTATAAGAAGGATTTTTGTGAAGAATTGGTTTAAGAGAGTTGTGATAGGGAGAAATTTTGGAGAGATTTTGGGAGAGTTTTGGTAGTAAGATGAGTTGTGTGAAAGAATGAAGGAGAAATGGGGTATTTATAGAATTTTAGAGAAAAAATTATATGTAATTAAATTAATTGAAAAAAGAAAATAAATGAGAGTGAAGAGAGAGAGGGGGTGGACGGCAAAGAGGAAGGGAGAGAGAGAAAATTGATTAAAAATTAATTTTAGAAGAAAAATGTAAGAGAAGTTGAGTAATATGTGGTGTAGAATTTTTATGGGAAAAAAAATTGTAAGAAATAGGTGTGTAGGTGTAAGAATAGGTAGTAAGGAAAAGTAGAGATAGATGAATAGTAATGAATAGTAGAAAATACTATGAATAGTAAACTAGACAAATAAAATATCGGTAGTAATAAAAATACGCATATAAATGCAATATCTGAAATTTTTAACTACAAAAAAATTCTAAAATTGATATTTTTGAAAATATTATATTTTTACGAGTCTATTGGTATTAATGGAATATTTTTGTCATCTGATGTATCGGGGCACGATTTTTAAAAACTGATCCCGTTCGGATCCGAATGACATTAGAAATTGCGAATCTGATATTTTTAAGCTTTCCTATATTATTACGACCTATTATCAACAATTGTTTTCATTTCATTTTTTAGGTTTTAAGAGAGCGGGATTGCTGGATCTTAAACACTAGGGTTTGTTGTAAGTTTTGTTGACTTAAGATTCCAGTTTGATTTCCGATTTTGTTGAGTTATTCGTAAGATCATAAAATTTTGGAGTTTTACTCGTATCATATTTTTAGTTCAACGTCTATGGTTTATCTCATTTTATTTGTGATTATTTAATAGTTTTTAGTTCTCGGGATCGTTTAACCAAGTCTAGGGTTATGGGTTGACTTAGTTTGACTTTTGTGAAAATTGAAAATTTTGATTCTAAAATTCACCGAAGGATTTAAGGTCTTAGTATTTCGTTTTCAAGCGTTATTTGGATATATCGTCTTGATTTGCATGTTAGAAATTAGATAGATCATTTTATTAGTGTACGGATATTGAATCAACCGATAGTTGGATATTCTATTTTGTTTTTAGGGTTCTCTTTTTCTCAAGATTAAGAATTCTCATGTTTGACCTTATTTAGAATTTAACTTGGTTCAATTTTTTAGGGTTTCGATTTTGTTTTTTTGACTTATAGGATTAATTTCTAAGAAGTATGAAAATTCCAAGGGTTTACATCTGCCAATCCATTTGTTTGTGGATGATATGTCGTAGAATGGTGATTAGTGACTTTGTATTTGTTCAGTAGAGCCTCTACCATTCTATTGCAAAAATTGGTACAACGATCGCTGATAAGAGCTGTTGGCATTCTGAACCAAGCAAAAATATGAGACTTGACAAAATCTACAACAACTTTAGCATCATTAGTTCGGGTAGCTTTAGCTTCTACCCATTTTAAGACATAGTCCATAGCAAGGAGGATGTAAACATTCCCTAAAGAAGGAGGAAAATGACCCATAAAATCCATACCCGATACATCAAACATTTCATAAACAAGAATAGGGCTCTATGTCCTCAATTTCCAACCTTTTGACATATATCACAAGACTTACAAAACAGGTATGAATCCTAAAATAGAAAAGGCCAAAACAAACCACACTCTAACACCTTATGAGTTGTTCCCTTTGGACCAAAGTGCCCTCCACATGCAAAAATGACAGAATTGTAAAATAGATGGGATTTCCTCTTGAGATATACACCTTCTAATGATTTGATCAAAACAATGTTTCCATAGGTAGGGGTCACCCCAAACATAGTATTTTGCATCACTTTTGATCTTATCTTTTTCAGTTCTAGATAATTCATTTGGCAAAGTCCTAGTAACTAAATAGTTAACTATATCAGCATACTAAGGAGTTGTCTTTTGAACAGAAAAGAGATACTCATCTGGAAAATCATCTTGCAATGGAGTTGGCTCTTCACTCGAAGGTATCCTACTGAGGTATTCTGTAATCAAGTTTTCTATGCCTTTCCTATCCCATATCTCCAAATTAAATTCTTGTAACAAGAGTATCCATCTGATAAGTCTTGGCTTTGCTGCCTTCTTTGAAAGTAGGTATTTAAGAGCAGCATGATCTAAAAACACAATCACTTTAGTTCCAAGTAAATAAGAACGGAATTTTTCTAAAGCAAAAACAACAACTAGAAGTTCTTTTTCCATTGTCGAATAGTTGGATTGTGCACTGTCGAGTGTCCTTGAGGCATAGCAAAAAGCATGAGGAGTTTTCTAACTCTTTGTCCAAGGATAGCACCAATTGCAAAATTGCTTGCATCACACATGATCTCAGTTCCAATCAGGTGGTTGGATAATAAGAGTAGAAGTTAGCTTCTCCTTCAACTTGTCAAAAGCATGTTTGCAGGCTTCATCAAACTCAAATGACACATCTTTTTGTAATAATCTACATAAGGGTTGAGTGATCTGGGAAAAATCCTTGATAAAGTGCTTGTAAAAATTTGTACTTCCAAAAAAAGAACGAACTTCCCGAGCATTCACAGGGTAAGGAAAGGATTTAATCACTTCAATCTTAGCCTTATCAACTTCAAGTCCCCTAGCAGATGTAATATGCCCTAGAATGAGACCTTGATCAACTATAAAATGCCATTTTTCATAATTCAAGGCAAGGTTTGTAAGCTCCCGAATTTTTTTGAGAATGGTTTTGGAATACCGAATCGAAACCGTAAAGTCTGACCCAAGTTGAAACCGAACCTTAATCAATTTCGATCACGGGATTTCATAAGAGAACCTTCAAAAACAAAAATAGAAAGTTCTATCATCGTTCGATTCAAAAAACCCGAACATGAAAAGATCCACCTATCTGATCCCTGATATAAACCCATCAATTTCTAAGGCAAAGTTGGATTAAACCCTAACCCTAGTTAAACCGGAGTTTCAAAAGTCAACAAAGACCAAGACAGTCAAGCAATTTCAACTACGGCAATCCCGCGTTCTCAAACCCTAGAAAACGAAATTAAGTTAATGGCTTATAATAATTCGTAATAATATAGGGTAACATAAAAATATCAGATTCGTGAATTTCGAGTGTCCTTCGGACTCAAACGGGATCAGTTCTCGAAAAGCGTGTCCCGGAGCTCAGAATAATAAAAATATTCCAATAACATCAAAAGACTCGTAATTAAACAAGGATTTTAAAAATATCAGTTTTAGAATTTTTTGGTAACTAAAAATAACATATATAGCTTGTTTACGCGTATTTTTATTACTACCGGTATTTTATATATCTAGTCTACTATTCATAGTACTATTCCTACTATTCATTACTATTTTTCTATCTCTACTTTTTCTTACACCTATTTCTTACTACCTACATACCTATTTTCTTACTTTTTACACTTCCAATACAACTTTATTCACATTAAACCTTACACTTTATTTCTTTTCTTTGCAAAAATTACAAAACAAATAAATTTTTCTCTCTCCCCTCCCTCTACATGCGCCGGCCACCCCTCTCTTTTTCTCTATATTGTTTTATTTTCAATTTATTTTATTACATCAAAAATTCACTCCAAAAATTCTATAAATACCCCCTTCTTCCTTCATTCTTTCACACATCTATTTTACATAACAAAACTCTACCAAAATACTCTCTCAAAACCTCTCTCCAACAAATCTCTCTCAAAACACTCTTTACTAATTTCTATTCTTCAAGAAAAGCAACAAAAACATACCATTCATCTCTTTTCAAACCTTCCATTAAACTTTAGGTAAAAATCCTACCTATACTCTTCATTATGTTCATACAACTTAACATGACCTTAGTGTTTGTTTCTTAGACTCATATGAGTTAAAGAAGCAACAATATGTTCATGTTGTGTTTTTGTTCATGTTCATATTCTACATTATGTTATTATGTTGTTGTTATTATTGTTATTATTTTTGCTATAATATAACTTATTAGTATTATGTATACTATGTATATATTTATTTAGAGCATAAAGCTCATTTGTTATTTATTTACTTTCATGTCTTGCAATTTATTTATTTACTTGTTTTATGCAATTTATTAAGACTAGTCTTTCTAGTCTTAGACTTATCCATATCAAGTCAAAACAATTTTCTTTCTTTTCTTTTCTTTTGGGACTAGTCTATTCTTAATCCTGGGTTACCTTGATGAAGCTAAGGCTCCCAATACATGATCGAGATACCTTGATGAAGCTAAAGTTCCCAATGCTTGACTATTTTATTATGTTTATTTACTTACAAGTATTTCTTTCTATCTTATTATGTATTTTTTTACTTTTACATTGCTACATAATCATATTCATGCATGATTAAAATGTTGTTGTCTTAAATAAAAATAAAAATTGGTTCTTTATTAAATAAAGAAAGGTAAACTAGATTTTTTAACAAAAGGAATTTTTTTTAACAAAAGATCTAAGTTTTGTTTTCAATAAACTTTTTCCAAAGGATAAGCTAATCATAAATTCTAGAAGAATTAGTAATGTAGATTTCCTCAAAATAATAAAAAGGAACTCATTTCTTTCATAAATCAAAACTTAATACTTCATAAAGAAAGAATTTTTAGCATTTGAAAGATTCCAACTCAACCATACCTTTTATAAAACTTAAATAGGTTCACTATAGACTTTGAAAATCACATAATATGAAAGTATCTTCAAAACTTGAATTTTATATTGTTATTCTCTTTCAAAATTAAAATGAAATTTTTACTAAGTTCTAATATTAACAATTCTTTATTAAGAAAGCTTTGCTTATAAACTTGTCTAAAAAGAATTGTTATACCATTTAACAAATATTAAGAATAAAACAAGCTTTTCAAACCAAGATAAAGTCAACTCACTATTTTGAAAACCAACTTAGAAAAATAAAATTTACCAAGAAAGTAAAGTTTTAATGGTATATCTATTTTCTAAAGGAGAGAAATGATATAAAAATAAAAGGAAAACATATATTTAACACAACTTCAAATATTTGACCACATCAAAAACTTAAATGATATTTTGAAAAACTTTTTTTCAATCACTAGAAATAAAGTTAGTAGATAACTTAAAGAACCAAATTTTTGAAAAGTGAGAAAATAAAATTATAATAGGAAAATATTTACTCATAACAACTCAAATATATTTTCTAACAATTCAAAAAGGAGAAATTCTCAAAAGTTTTATCATTTAAAAACCATCAAAGACAAATTGTCTATGAAATATCAATATTGAGACAACACTATCAAAATCATGCATACATATGAGTATAAATATGTTCAAAGGATTTTTCAACTGTATATATACATCCATATATTTTGCTCAAGAATTTTTTAGTAAAGTAAAGTTTGGAAAAATCATATTTTGTGAACTATAAATTCGTAACTATTATGTACCGTAGCATTTTCGAACCCAAATGGCTTTTTATGACAAAAATAACCTTAGAAATGGATAGATCTTTTCGAGCAGGTAGAAAACAGTATATTATATGCACAATTCCGAGTTAAAATGGCCAAGTTATGGTCGTTTTAAGTTAGAATTACCTTCTATATGAATTTTAATGATCTTATGACATAGTTTTTGATAAGTACTATAGAATCAATAAAAAATACTCATTATGGGTATTTTTCTTGATTACGTGATCCCGATGAGGAGTATTCATACCTGAAGGATTATTTTGATTAGTGGATTTACCGATCGACTCATCCATAAGAAAGATAGATCCTCATAGCCAAGTGAGTTTATTTCCTACCTTTTTTCGTACTTGGTTGTGCTTCTAGCTAGAGGCACTAGAAGTAGGAAAAGATGAAAATGAATTATGTATGATAATATTGGTTGAAAGAATGTTAAGCATACCGAGGCATGAATCATTGTTAACTAACTTATGTTTTACTATTATTCTGATGGAGTGTGTGCAAATTCTGTGATCACCTTTAAATTGCTCTAATCATATACTATGAATTATATTAATTGATTCATGCATACCACATAGTTAGTTTCATTGCATGAACTGCTATTCTCGATGGGATAAGAGTATAGTAGTCGGGTGTGCAGTAGCCAGAAATCTGCAAGATGGGTGATTAAGAGCCTGAAAGAACTATTTTGAGATGGGCGAGTAGGCGCCTGAAATAAACTACATGAGTTGGATTTAAAGATGAGTTTTAAAGAGCTTGGAGCACCTAATCCTGAATGGAGGGGTAAATCCATTCAAATATATGATTTCCGGTAGATCATATGTATTGCTTGATCACTTGCATGATGCATTCATATGCTTGTTTAATAACTTGATTGAAATTATTTAGACAAGTACGTTGATTTAGGAATATTCTTACTAAGCTAGTTATGCTTATACTCCGATAGACCTTTGTTTTATAGGACCAATATCTTTTATGAACAAGGACTACATATTCCTGAGTGGAATTATGATTTAAGGAGCTTCTGGAAATCTTTTGAAGATCTTAGGTTAATTATCCTTCAATGTCTTATGGTGTTAGTATTATTTTGTTGTGAGAAAGATTAAGTTGATATTATGATTGTTTGGAGAATTATAGGGGAAAACACCTAAGATGATGTACAGATTCTATTCTTTTAATGATAAATTGGATGATTATTTAGATTCTTGTATGTTGTGTTTACTATATCGAACTATACATCCCACCGGTGTCTCCTATTGTTATGATAGACGCCTTACATATGGTGTTGAAAACTTTCGCATTACTTTGGGAAGTCATTCTTAAGTTTTAATACCGTATGTGGCGGACTGCCACGTTTAGGGTACCCTTTGGGGTGTGACAAGGTTTGTTTCTATGCATCTTTTAAGCACTTTTGTAAGATTAGTAAGACATGAATCAAATGTGTTACCATAGACAGTAAAGTCATCCATGAATACTTATATGATATTTTCCACATAATTTGAAAAAATACTAACCATACACCTTTGAAATGTGGTCAGAGCATTGCAAAGTCCAAATGACATCATTCTATAAGCAAAAGTTCCAAATAGGTATGTGAAGGTGGTCTTTTCTTGATCTTTAGGTGCAACCAGAATTTGATTGAAACCTGAATAATGATCAAGACAAAAGTAATGAGAGTAACCAGCTAATCTTTCAAGCATTTGATCAATAAAAGGAAGCGGAAAAATGATATTTTCTAGTTGATCCATTTAACTTCCTATAATCAATGCAAACCCTCTATCCATTTTGAACTCGAGTGGGTACCAGCTCTCCATCTGAATTTTTAATCACAGTTAAACCCGTTTTCTTAGGAACAACTTGAATTGGACTTACCCACTTGCTATTAGAAATTCGATGGATCATACCTGCATCAAGATGTTTCAAGATTTCTTTCTTTACCACTTCCATCATAAGCGAGTTTAGTCGATGTTGGACTTCTCTTGATGGTTTACAATTCTCCTCCAATAAGATCTTATGCATGCATGTGGAAGGGCCCAATCCTTTGATGTCTATAATGGTCCATTCAATGGCTTCCTTGTATTCTTTAAGCACTCGAATCAACTTCTTTTCTTCCAAAGCACTCAACTTGTTGGAGACAATTACTGCAAGAGTTTCTTGTTCTCCTAAAAATATACGTAGGTTTAAGTTCCAATTTTGGTACCTGTACAATAGAAAGAGGAGTTTTATATTAGAGGAAGGTAACTCAACATAAGATACACCATACCTTAGTAGTGTAGATGATTCCAATTCATGTACAGTATCCTGCAAGTTAGGAGATACCACAAACTTTTTTTCAATCTTCTTCAATTTTCCACAGTTAAACTCCTTTCAAGTGCAATTTTTAACTCATCATCATCATTCAAATCAAACGTTCTTTGTGCTAATGATTCTATAACATCTATCACAAAAACAGAAGAAACATCATTAGGATACTTCATGGCATCATAGATATTGAATTTAATAATCTCTCCATTAAATTCCATTGTGAGTGTACCATTATTCATATCAATTTTTGTTCTAGAGGTCTTAAGAAATGGTCTTCCTAACAAAATCAATGATGAATTAAAAGAATCATCATTTCCATGTCAAGAACATAAAAATCAGTAGGAAAAACCAACCCATTCACTTGCACTAAAACATCCTCTAAAACACCTTCAGGATATACATTTGACCTATTAGCAAGTTGAACTATTACACCTGTTTCTTTTAATGGATCAGCATTCAGAGTTTAGTAAACAGACAAAAGCATCACATTAATAGAAGCACCCAAATCACACATAGCCTTTGCAGGGTTAAAATTCCCTATCTTACAAGGAATGGTAAACATACCTAGGTCCATGCATTTAGGAGGAAGCTCCCTTTGAAGGATAGCTAAAACATTCTTTCCTACAGTTATCTTTTCATTCCTCTTCAGCTTTTTCTTGTTAGTGCAAAATTCTTTTAGAAACTATGCATATCGAGGTACTTGTTTAATAGCATCAAGTAAAGGAATATTTAACTTTATCTTGTGAAAAGTCTCAAGAATTTCCTTTTCTTCCTCTTCTTTCTTGGACTTGGTTAATCTGGAAGGAAAAGGAGGTGTCGGCACATATGTCTTAGGAATTTCAACTGAAGGCCCTCTACATTGATCATCCTTAATGTACAAGGCTACTAGTTCTTTTTCAGGCTTCTCTTCCAATTTGTTTGCCTTCTTGCTAGGTTCCTACAATTCCTTTCCACTTCTCAAGGTAATTGCATTAGCACTTTGTCTTGGATTTGTAACAGTCTGAGAAGGTAATTTGCCTTGAGACTCTAATTTACTCATAGTGGATGCCAGCTGGTTTTCCTGGTTCTACAAATTTTGAATGTTGTGTTTGGTCTCTTCCTGAAATTGTTTTGTGTTAAGTAGAAGTGATTTAACAATCTCTTCAAGAGACATACCTGAACTTGAAGAAGCTTGTGGTGCTGGATTTGATGGCCTTGTGATATTGTTGGAAATTTCTAGGTCCATAGCTGAAATTAGGATGATCCTTCCATCCATGATTGTAAGTGTTTAAGTAAGAATCATACTTCCTCTATGGACGTCCAGGAAATCCTCTTATTGCATTGGCATGTGGATGAGTGTCCTCTTGAAGTGTACGGCACATATCAGTGACATGATTAGAAGCAACACAAATCATGCATGATTTGACATGTTGTTGATTTCTTCGAGCTATTTGCTGAACAAGAGAGGTTAGATTGAAAATTTGATTTTCAAGAATCAATTCCCTAGCCTAGCTAGGGGTTTTTTCGACTATCGTACCTCCACTAGCTACATCCATTAACTTCCTCTCCATAAGAAGCAATCCTTCATAAAAATATTGGATGAGAAGTTGTTCTGAAATCCCATGTTGTGGATAACTCACACACAGTTGCTTAAACCTCTCCCAATACTCATGAAGGTTTTTTGTATCTCTTTGTCTTATCCCACAAATTTCCCTTCTAATACCAGCAGCTCTTGTAGTAGGAAAAAAATTGTCCAGGAATGACTTGACCATGTCTATCCATGTAGTAATTGATCCTGGAGGCAAATAAAACAACCAATCTTTTGCTCTATCCCTTAATGAAAATGGAAAAGCACGCAATTTGATTTGCTCCTCAGAGATTCCTTATGGCCTCATACTTGAACACACCACATGGAATTCTTTCAAGTGCTTATGAGGATCTTCATTTTCAAGGCCATGGAATGTAGTCAGTAGATGAATTAAGGCAGACTTCAGCTTGAAGGCTACATTTAGTTCTAGATATTGAATGCACAGTGGCTGTTGAGTCAATTCGGTGTAGCCAATTCTCTCAGAGTTCTATCCTAATTTGCCATTTCTTATTCTTACTCCTCTTTAGATTCTTCTTTTATAGAGTCACTAGAAAAATCAACTGGATTCAGGGTCTAATCCAATTCAATAGATGAAGATGTAGCAGCGTCTTTTACATGCAATTTGGCTTGCTTATGCAGTTCCCTAGTTGTCTTCTCAATTTTTGGATCAAATTCAAAGTCACTTGTATGAGAAGATTGAGTCATGAAAAAAATAGAAATAAACCTTCGACACCAATCCCCCAATGGCACCAAAAATTTGGTAGGCCTCAAAACCAACAAATTTATTATCTTACTCTTAAGATCTCTATATAGTGATGAGCAAGGTTAATCCACTGAAATTGGTTAAATTTATTTCGATTTGAAGAAAAGAAGAAGGGGGAGGGGGGTGGTGGTGTTGTAAAATTAGGGAAACAATAAAACTAATCAAGAAAACAAATCACAAGAATTAGTTCAATGTCTAGAAATTCCTAAACAAAGGTATATTACAGCCTAGTTCATAGAATTGGTCATTAGTGTAAAAATCTCTATTCTTTAATTTGGATAAATTGATTATGGTTGTTAACAAGCTCTAACAACCTATCTCTCCTTGCTTTATCGATAACCAAAACAAGCTCTTTCATTACTTATCTTTTTTACTAACAATCCTAAACAAACTCTTAGGATTTAATATACCAAAAGCATTAAGAAAGAGAGAGACAATCAATTCTGATCAACAAATCGGATGCTTGACCTATTTGAACCAAATCATACATTCTCACAACATAATCAATCATCTAATTCATAATCAATTACAAATATCAAAACAATCAAACAATTATGGATTTGGCTCTTTGATTGACAGACTATCACCTTGTTAATTGAACAATGAATCCTAAATTGCATCAATCAAACAAAATGATATGAACAAATAAATCAGAGAACATACAAATATCCAAAATAAGAATAGATTCAAAATTAAAATATAATTTAATTCGATCTCACAATTTGACAGGAATCGAGTCTTGTAATGATCCTTTGGCTAGAAAACAATGATTTAGCTATTCATGCTAATTACAACACACTCTCTATTTTTGTTTTTTTTTTCTATGTCTAAGAATGATGATAGATTAGAGTTGATCACCACAATTTAAAGAACAAAACTTGGAATTCCAAAAGTCTAAGATGCATGCTGATAGTTACACTACCTATGCTGGTGGCATTGGATTAGATCTAGCCGGCTTTCAATGTTGTTTCACATTCCAAACAAGAACGCTGACATCCTTAAAGATGGTGTTTGAGACAGCTTTAAAAATTTGCATTCTATTCCTTGCCTACACCACATCAACACCCTTAGCTTTGATTCCCAGATTGCCGACGTATAATTCTAACTTTGAACACTGATGAACTTTTGATCGAAGGCCAACAGCATTGCAAACAAGCATTAAAGAATTTGCTTTTGTACACAAGCTACGCTGGCCATATGCTGGCGGCGTTGAAATCCCATAAGCCGGCGTACAATGAAAATTTGCATAAGCTGTTGGAAATTACCTATACTCTAATTGTGTTGAAGTTGGCCTTAAAAATTCCAATTCTGTTCACATGCAAGGCTGGCTTTACGATGGCAGAGTTAACTGAGAATTTGCCGATGTTTAGTTAAGAAAATGAAGGTTGATGAACTCTATTTTCAAGGCCGATGGTGTTAACTGATTTTATGCCAGCTTTGAATTGTCCTTATTTCCATCTTGCAAATAACTTCTCCAAACTTATTTGTGTGATTTCAAAACTTGAAATATCACATTAAACTCAATTAAGTAACTATTCCTAATGATTTCTATAAAATCTATAACAAATTAATCATGATTTGTGCAATGAAAATTGAGTATAGTATGTCTTAACAGTCTACTTTGTCTCGAATGTGGGCACTTCATAGCCAATATAGGCATATTGGTCATCATGTACCTAGATTGATTTTTTTTTCTTGAAAAAAAGGCATGGGTACATTGGGTGCTCCTGCCCATAGAAAAATTATTTAGATGGAAATCAGATGTGAGTACGTCAATTTTTTTTTAAAGAAAAAATCAACATGGCCACGTGGAGGGACCACATACCCACGTTTGTATCTTACCCATCAAAAATTATTTCGGCAAAAATCAGACATGACCCCTTTGCTTTCACTATAGCCACGTGTGCAGTCAGTCTAATGTTGACACTTTAGCCCTCAGCGTGCCCATGTTGGTTTCCTACTACATATAATCTTCTCCTGCCCCACATGCTATTTTCATTTGGTTTAAAGCTTTCTTACCTATAGTTTACTGCTACTAAACTCCCTAAGAAATAGTTTTTCCAACATACTTGCCCAGTTTAAGCTTGAAATGGCCAGTAACAACAATGCTCCAAGCAATGTGCTAAACTTTAACGAGTTTAATGACTTGTGGGTCTTCGATACTCCATATCCAAACACTTTGCAAGGACATACCACCTAGACGACTTAGATGTGGAATCTTGGATATTTAGTGCTGATGTCCTTGCCCCCAATGCCCGAACATATCCCTAACGAGAAATATCTATAACTAGATATTTCCAATCACCACCAATAGCTATACAAACCACCTTTCATGGCGAGTGAGAAAGATGAAGGGGTAACTTTTTGTTGTGATCACTTTTCTTTTATCACAATTATATGATTAACTCTAATTATTTTCTATTTATAGGCAACAACTTTCACCCTGGCTGACTAATCTAGCCTATCGTAGAGTAACATAGGCTCTAACATGACTAGCGATCGTAATCATCCTAATTTTACATAACCCAATTATAATAATTATTGACAATAAATGTAGAATCATAAAAAAACTATAATAAAAATATCAGAAAATCACTCCAAAATTTTTTCATGATTTGAATTTTAAGTATAAACAAATTAGAATAAAGAATCCTTATCAATAAGACTTTAATTTACATAATGTTCAACATAAAGTAAATGAAAGAATAAAGAAAACCGTTTAATATTTAAGAACCTAAGTTTTAATATTCGAAACATGTTAATACCTTTAAGTTAAATAATTTTGAGTCTATAGAAACTAAAATTATGATCTAACTTAGTAACTTATAATTAGTAAAAAGAACCAAGTAACAAATATAAAATAAATATTAAATTTCTAATATAATAAAAACTCTATAATAAATCTATAGATAGTAATGAATTCATATGAGATTTCAAACCCTATAAATTTATGTTAAAGTCAAATTAAGGGAAATATAATTATTAATTTATCAAAATACCACCAAACAAAACTTTTAAATAGATAAAATATAATTCACTGTAGTAGGTATAAAAGCTGAAAAGTAAAAACCTTAAACTAAATATTCTATGTATACCAAAGTGTTCAGAATATTTAATATCAATAATATGTAAATTTTTATCTAAAAATATTATCGAATCAGTATTTATCATATGTGTCATTTGGACCCGTAAATTTTACTTTTTGCACAAGTTCATATTTTTGTCAACTCTTACATGGTTGTTAGTTATAAATTCATCATCTTCTTTTTGTTTTTATATTTCTATTTATCCAATCTTCCTTACGTTTTTTTTTTAATTTTCTTTTCCATTTTCTCTTTTCTTCTTTTGGATTCTTCCCTTGTACGTAACAAACATACACACAATAAAACATATAAGCATATCTTTAATAGAAATTCTACATATATCATAGTGTTCAGAATATTTAATACCGATAATATGTAAATTTTTATTTAAAAATATTATCGACTAAGTATTTAACATACGTATCACTTGGATACACAAAATTGACTTTTTTTCACAAGTTCTTTTTTTCCCCCACTCCTTACACAGTTGTTGGTTATAAATTTTTCATCTCCTCTTTATTTTTGTATTTCCATTTATCCTATCCTCCTTACTTTTTTTTTTCATTTCTTTTGACGTTCTTTATTTCTCCCTATTTTTGAAGCTTTCCTGTACGTAACCCAATAGAGGCAATACTCTTAAAATACTTGACATATTTGTACTCGATTAGCTTAACAAACTACCTTAAAAACTAGATAACTATTAACTAAACAATATTATAATATTTTATCTACAAATTTAGACACAAAAACAGTCTAAATACGGTACACAAAGATGCAATATACGGTAGAAATTCTCTTGAAATTCAAACAGCCGAAATGCATCTACAACTTGATCAAATAATAAAATTTGAAGTCAACTAAAATACACACAAACCAATGGGAATGCACCGGCCAAGAAACCCATTAATTGCAACAAACAAACACACCACAATTCATGCATTTGGATGGAAAAATCTCGTAGCCAATTTGTCTCCCTTTCTTCCTCTTTTCTCTATAAATATAACACTTAAACAAACAAACAAACAAAGTCATTAGTTTTAACAAACAAAACACCTAAATCAGGAGCTAAAACAAGAACTAAACCATACTAATTTCATTCCAAACAAACAACAAAACAAATAGCTACTCAAACCAAGAACTAAGACTCCATCTGTCACGCCTTGAAGGGTACCCTAAACGTGGCAGTCCGCTGTACATAATATTAAAGCATAAGAATGACCACCCATGTCACGCGAAGGCTTCCATACTATGTATAAGGCGTCTAACACATGGAGGAGACACATCAGAATGATACATTTTATGTTGATATAACTTGAGCAACAATGTAAAGGAAATTCAATTTACTATACTCCAAATACAAAACATATTATACTTTAATTACATTCATCCAAAGACTTCCCTACATAAAACTATTACAAGGCAAATCATAAACCTAGCTAATATCTTCAAGCATTCTTATTCCTTACCGGAATCCCGAAGTCATTCTCGGCTCCAACTATCACGGTCCCCACTTAGCATTCTTGAAATGACATGTTGATTCAAACATCTATTGGGGTATAAGCTATACTAGCTTAGTGAGAGTTCCCTTAATTTTGTACCATAACGAGCAAGCTATAATCAACCATATGCTATGCATGAACAAACACATGAGCAAACAATTATGTATGGGTATCCAGAACCCACACAAAGAATGGATTTACGCCCTCCGTATCTTGGGTTAGGGATGGTATTGAAGTCTACACGACCGCTGCTAGTCCCCAAGCCCTCGGCTCATAGCACTCGCCTCGGCTAGGCTTACACATGGAATGCATCCTCAATGTGCCTTAATTCCCATGAATGAGCTCTGATACTGGCCTTGTCACGCCCCAAAGAGTACCCTAAACGTGACAGTCCACTACACCCGATATTTAAACTTAAATATGACAACCTTAGTCATCCCATAAGTTTACATATCGAGTGTAAGGTGTACTTACACAACTTTTAGGATCACACTTTGATTCGAGTAGTCTTAAGAAAGCATACATAGCATTAAGAATATAAATCACAACAAGATAAATAGTTAAACTTTACAAAAGCCAAGGGGGCATACCCCCCCAAAATAATAGGAGTCTACATCGTTTAGCTCCAATTACATATATCTGAATCATTAAAGAGATTTTCCTAGAAGTCCACGCCTATACTAGGTCCCGACTTCCTCAAAAGCTCTTTAATCCAATGTGATAAACCTGCACAAAGTGTCCTCTCGGAACATCCAAAAATAGGAACACTGCAACAAAAACTATTGGGGTATAAGCTAATTGCTTAGTGAGATTCATTTTCCAAGTAACATACTCGACAAGCTAAAATATCTATACAAGCAAGTTATAATTAAGCAACCATATGAATGCACAAGCAAATGAGCAAGCAAGCATATACTTTCCGGTAGTCATATGTGAATGGATTTACGCCCTCCACTCGGGGTTTGGGGTAGTTCATAAGTCATGCAACTACAGTTCCAATGTTGGTCCATAAGACATGCAACCATAGTCCCAATCTTAAGTGGGGTGGTCCATAAGACATGCAACCACAATTTTAATGTTGGTCCATAAGTCATGCAACCATAGTTTCATTATTTGAATGGGGTGGTCCATAAGTCATGCAACCCTAGTCCCATTAAAGACCCGCTGCCTCCCAAATACACCTTTGTCCCACCAAAGGCATACTCGACAATGATATGTGACTCACTACATGATATGCATGTACAATTTATTCATATAATCATGGCATATTAATTAGATAATTTAAAAGTGATCATACAGATTTCAGACACTCCAAATCTATACTAGCTCATACAAGGTTATTGCAACAAAGCTTGCCTCGATATACTTATCGTTCATTCATGCAAGTTTAGATCACCATTCAATCACAATTTTATCTTTTCCTAAGTCTAATGCCACTACTACTACAAGCACACCAAGAGCATAATTAATTGAGAAATGAACTCACTTGTCCATGTAGTGAAATCCACTAGTCGTAATAGTCCTCGGGAAGTGGTAACCCGTCCTCCAATTCACCTAAGTACAAAGAATACCCTCAATGAGTATCTCTTATGAAGTTCTATTAAACTTAACAATTTTATTTACTAAGTTCGTCAATTTTCGCCTAGGTTGAATTCTTAACTTAAAAAGGTCATATCTAACTCATTTTAACTCGGAATTAAGCTTATAATATACCGATTTCTACCTACTTCGAAAGAGCTATCTATTTCTAAAGTTAATTCAAACATTTAAGGTCATTTAGGGTCGGAAACATACTGTACAGTAGGGTTGCGAAAATCCAAGATTTGAGCCTTTGTGAAAAATTGCCATATCTACTCTATTTAACTACTTAGATTAACTTATTTTAGTCCTAAACTTGCAAGGAGATTCTCAAAACAAAATTAAGAGATTACACACTTATCTAATCCCAAACATAAAGTTCAAATGAAACTTCTAAAATCCATTTTCATAAAACCGAAATTTACAAGTTGAAACTCATTGTCTTGTTTTGAGTAATTCCTTTACTAAAACTTACTTAGTTCAATGAAAATAATTTTCCTATATTATTTATCATCAAAGCATTCCATTTTCAATATAAAATACTTGTTTTGAGATCTAAAAGAAGGTTTTCAAAATTGGTCTCCCCTTAATTACGAATTTCCTCTTTGAAGTTTACAATGAAAACAAGACCTAAATTTTGTCTTTTACAAAGCACTTGATTTAAGCAATACTTTTAGGAAAACTCATTTAAACTTATGAAAATTCATTCCTTAAGATATCTATACCAAGAGCCCTTTATATTTTTGTCTAAATCTTCATTTTAAAGTTGAATGATGGGTTCCAAAAATGGGTCTTGGTCTAGATCCGAATTTTCATAAATTTATTTTGAACATATCTCTTGAGAAAATTCATCAAAACTCATGAAAAACAACCCATTACATATTATATCTTAAGAACCCTTCATTTCTTGAATAAAATCCTCATTTTTGAGTTGGAAAACATGTTTTTATTTTAGATCTTTGTCTTGATCCGAAAATACAATTTTTGTTTTTGAAAATAAACTTTGAAAATCAACTTTGATTCTTGTAAGATGAAGTCTTGATGATATACATCCATCAAACCTTCATTTTCTTAACAAAAACTTCCATTTTAAGACTTGGAAGGGGTTTTTAAAATGGTGCCTTGACAAGTTACGAATTTTACTTTTTCATTCAAACTCAAATCTAAGATCTACTCAAAATACAACCATGAAAACATAAGAAAAACTTGGTAGTAGGCCTTAAACTTCTAGATCTACACATAAACATAACTAAAGCTTGTAAAACTCTAGATCTACAAGTTATCACAAAAACAAGAAGATAAACAAGCCTTCAAGATAACAAAAATACTAAGAACAAAAGAGATCATCATCTAGAGGAGTGTTTCAATTTGGCATCATCATCCATAGCTTTTTAAGCTTGTGGAATGTCCTTTGATGCATGAAACATCCATAATATCATCCTATAACATCTTATGAGAGCTAAAAGAGATGATTACCTCAAATATTTGCAAGAAAAGTATGTGGGAGTAAGGAAAGAAATGGTGGCAGCTTGTTCTTAAGAAGACAAAGCAAGAAGAAGAGAAAAGAAAGGGAAAAAGAGAGAGGAAAAATGTAGGGTTTGTAAAGGTGAAAGAGGAAGGAATGAGATACTTAAATAGAGAGTGAGTGTATTAAATAATTGAAAAAAAATAAAACCAAGCAGCTGCAAGGAGGGGGGGCTGGCGTGATTTCTGGGTGGGGTGTGTGTAGTTTGATTTTAACTTGTATTTTTGAAAGTGTAACTAGTTGCTTCCATTTCTAACTAAAAGAGACTTTAAAATATCAAATAAATGATTAAAAATAAGGAAAAGTGGCTAATTTTTGGGGATGGTCAGCTGCCATCTTGGGAATTGGAGTGTAAGAAAAAGCAAAAGAAACATAATAATGTGTAGTAATGATAATGGATGTGTACTTAATATGGGTTGATAAAGTGGCTTTTTGACTAAGAAAATATATAAAATAAATTAAGAAAAATATTTTTATTTAAGTGGCAGAATTTTTATGATTTAAATAAAATAATCAAATAAATTATTTTTAGAAATTTAACAATTAAGTTACCGGTAAGAGTAAAATAAGCTTATATGAGCTATAACTGATATTTTTAAAATCCGAAAAATTATAAACTTGATATTTTTGAAATCCTTATAAAAATACGAGTCTAAAAATATTAAAGATATATTTTTAATTTTCCGAGCCCGGGACACGCTTTCCAAAGCAGTATCCAAACGGGTTCGAAATAAGCCGAAAATAAACCAATCTGATATTTTTAATAAATCAAATATTATTACGGACTATTCTAAACACTTTAATTATTTTTTGACTCCTCTATTTACGAACTCGGGTTTGTCGGACCTAAACTGTAGGGTTTTACTTAATATTTGTTGACTTAAGGTCTCCGATAGACTTTCCGGCTTAAGGTTAAGGCTTGAGAAAACAGGGGTTTATAGGCCTCGTTATCCCAAACGAGTCATCGGACCATACCGATCGACCTGCATAGGAGTAGCATGCTACCAAATGCAATATGTCCGATGCGATGCATAACCAATTTAATTTTTTGGTTAGGTCAAAATATTCATACATTCTTTAGAGTGACCAACCAATAGCATACATTTAACAGAAATAATATGCACAGTATAGTTATCCAATCGATTTGTGGTTTCGATATGCTTTAGTATTCTTTAGCATACATTCATCACAGTCTCATCATATATCACATCCCCATTCATATCGATTTTTTTATCTTGTTCCTATACTTATAATACGACTAGCTACAAGCATAAACAAGGTAACAAGATAAAGGAGAAGACTCACTTGGCCATTGGATCACTGGTCTTTTAGTAAAAGTAATTCGGTGGTAGGGAATCATCGATTTCAGGATCACCTAAAAAGGATGAATTACTCTAATAAGTATTTCATCACTTAACTAATCCAAACTATCACATACAAACTATCAAATTCGTAATTCTCGTCCTAAGCGGGAATTCCAACTTAAAACGGGCATAACTTGGTCATTTTAACTAGGAATTTCACAAATTATATATCGATTTCTATCTACTTTGAAAGATCTATCTAATTATAATATTATTTTCAATTTTTGAAAATATTCAAGTCATGGAATAGAGGGATCAGATCTTATCAGAAATAGTTTCCAATTCCGAAAAATAGTTTTGTAAATGCTTGAAATGTTTCTACTTGACAAATCAATTATACATGCAATATGAATGATTTCCTAACATGAATGGCATGTGATGAGTTTAATGTATGCATGATCTTGATGATTTTTGCTAAAAGAAAATTTTAGAACTCTTTATTTTGCAAGACTTCAACAATAACTACTTTTTGAAAAGTCTGGTTTTCTATCTTTGATCATTTCCATTTTTTTTTAATTTATTTCTTAAGAAAATATGATTATTTTTGTTAAAATTGAGTGTTCATTATATCTATTACTTATGACCTTCATTTCTACATAAAAATTTCCATTTTGCACTTTGTAAACATGTTTTCAAGTAGGGTTGATTCCAAAATCCGAATTTTGTGAAAATTAGTTTTTTAGTGATTCCTTTAAGTAAAAATCATTTGATATTTAGAAAATTAGGGCTCAACAATACATAACCACTAAGGACTTCACTTTTTCATGAAAATTTGCATTTACACTTTGCAAATATGTTTTCAAATAGGATTTACTCAAAAAATTGAATTTTAGAAAATCCACTTTTTTGAATGATTCCTTTGAGAAAACTTGTATAATGCACCAAAATTTAAGGCTTTACTATATCCATTACCTAAGGAATTCATTTAACACATAAAACATTCATTTTGAGCTAGAATACTAGGTGTTTACATAGGCATCATCCAAAGTTACGAATTTTATAAGTTGACTACTAACTCAAAAATTTCCATCTTGATTCTACTTCTTGTTTTACCCATTAATCTCATCAAAACTCATTCCAACTTGTAAAAATCACTACTTAATGATACCTACTACCTATACCCTTCATTTTTCACATAAAACAAGAGTTTTGGAGTTGACAAATGGGTTTTAAAAATTGGTCTTGGTTGAGATCCGAATTTACAAAATTTATTCTTAGACATTCCTTTTGATAAAATCTATCTAAACTCATGAAAATCTATTTCTTACATATCATATCTTAAGAGCCCTTCATATCTTGAATAAAAACTTCATTTTTGAGTTGGAAAACATGTTTTTTATATATGTCTTGACCTAAATCCGAAAATAAGATTTTTATTTTGAAAATCACCTTTAATTCTTGTAAAAAGAAGTGTTGATGATATACTTATATTAAGCCTTCATTTTCTTAAGTAAAAATTACATTTTGACACTTGGAAAGTGGTTTTTTAAATAGGGGTCTTGCCAAAATACAAATTTCACAATTTTTGTTTGAGCTCAAAACCAAGATCTACACTTAATATGAACATACATCTAAATGAAACCCATGGTAGTGCACTATAAACTCATAGATCTAAACTTTACTCATCAAAATCTTTCATTTATGTTATCTATACCCTAAGCCCTTCATTTTAAATGAAAAATACACATTTTGAAGTTGAAAAATAACTTTTCTAAATATGGTTCATTTTCCATCCGAACTTTCAAAAATGATTTTTGTTGAAAATAAAATAGATCTTGAGTTTTCTAAAACATTCCTACAATCATCATGCCACTACAAGTTATTCATGAACATAAAACAAAAGTCTAATGTATTTTATAAACTCAAAACACTAGATCTAGTTTACTATACTAGTTTTAGATGCATGAACACTAGGATAGTTATGTGAATGATGAATATATGCATAAATAATAAGAAATAACATAAATACTAACTTCAATAACAAGATCTAAGGCATAAACAAAAATCAAAGCTACAAAAAGTTAGATCTATAAAATATAACTACTTTAAACAAGAAAATAATAATGATACAAGAGATTAATCATAGAGAAGTGGAGTGTTTCACTTTGGCATCATCATCCTTAGCTTTTAAGCTAATGGAATGTCATTTGATGTATGAAACTCTCACTATACTTTACCTATATCACCTATGGATGCTTTGAGAAGAAAGTTTACTTAAAAATCTTCAAGAAATATGTGTGGAGGCTCATGGAAGAACTAGGGGTAGCTTGTTTCTTGTAAGAACAAGAGCAAGATGAAGAAAAAAAAGAGAGGAAAAAGAGAGAGAAAAAGTTAATGAATGAAAAAGGGTAAAAGGAGTAAATGAAAGAGAGAGAGAAAATGAGTGTATTAATGAATGAAAGAAGAAGAAAAAATAAATAAAACAAGGCTACCAAAGTGGAGCATGCTGCACGTGAATTGGAGAGAGAGAGGAGAGAGAGGGTTTGTTTGAAATTTGACTTGAAATTGAATTGTGTAATAAATGTGTATGTGTTGCTTCTTTAAGAATGAGTGGAATATATTTATTTTAGTCAAAATAGGAGTAAATTAAAGGACAATAGTAGCCAAAAGAAGGAAAAATCTGCATGAAGTGATATAATAAAGTGTAAAACGATTAAAGTGAAAAAAAAGTGATGTATGAAAGGTGTACTTGAAAGTATGGGTTGTAAGAGCACTTTCTTAATAAAATAAAATAAAATATAATTATAAAATTTATTCCGAATATTTGTAGCATATTTTTCATAATTAAAATTAAATAATTATTTGAATTATTTTAATATCTTAACAAATATGTTATCGGTATAATCAAAATACGCGAATATGGGTTATAAATAATATTTTATAACCTGAAAAATTATAAAAATTATTTTATGAAAATATAAATATTTTTCAATTATTAAATTAATTTATTTTATTTTTAGTATCGGGTCTTAACAGAATCTGATCCCGTAAAGACCCGAAACGAACTAAATTTTGGAAAAACAAAATTTTCTATAATATATAAAATTTATCTAAAAATATAAAGGTTTATAAGAATAATAAAATTGTGTAATGGAATAAAAGTGAATAGTGCAAAAGACTAATTAATTACTGGTAGTAATGAAAATACGATAAAAAGGTTAAACTGTAACTTTTATAACTCGAAAAATTATATAACTGATATATTTGGAAATCTTATGAAATTACAAGTCTAATGGTACTAATGGTATATTTTTTATATCTCGAGTCCCGGAACACGCTTTTCGAAATCTGTATTCGAACGGGTTCGAAATAGGTCAAAAATTTGCCAATCTAATATTTTTAAGCCACTTATATTACTACAAGCTATTCTATACTTTTAAACTACACCTCGATGGTGGGTGTCGAATCCAACAAATAAAAATATTTATATTTAACCTACTCTAAAGATTTATAAATAGGGTTGAGCATGATCGTCTTCATAGGGAACTAGTAAAAATCTATTTCTATCAAGATTGAGAAAAGAGAAAAATTGGGGGATTTTTGAATTCAAACAAATAAAATAAACCTATTTCTAATTAAGAAGATTTATATATATTCAAAAGATTATCTAGCCTAGGTTTCATTACAACTCAATTCTCAAGATTGATCCTTGACTCAAATATTATTATCCCTACTTTGAATAGGTTAGTTATAAATTCCAATAAGCTCTGAAATTCAATCTCTCCTTAGATATTAAATAACCAAGATGAGATCTTTGATTATTCCTAATCAAATAGATAACCTTAAATACGCTCTTAAGGTTTAATCTATCAATTGGATTAAGAAAAGAGAAACCTAACCCTAATCAATAATCTCATAAAGCATGGATTATTTAAATTAGATTATATTTCATCACAACATCAAATAACCATCTATTTTATGACTACCGTGTTGTTTCATCACCTATATTAGAATACTCAAACAATTACGGATATGAGTTCTAATTGATTGTTTATTGTTCAATCATCCTACAACTGGATCCAAAGCTATAAGATATAATCAAACAATAATAACAATAGATTCAGATGCAATACAAATATAAAAAGATAAGAATAATAGAAATCAAACCCATTTAGGTCTCACAATCCATCTTGAATTGAGTTGCAATAATCCCTTGGCTAGATTAAGAGATTAGTTGTTCATGATTCAAGAAAAGCAATCTTTAGGGTTCTTGAAAGTATAAAGAATGAATCACCCCTCTCTAATGGACTTCTCTCTCTATATATATAGGAAAGAACAAGACTTTCTCCCGTATGAAAACTGGCTGACTTGGAGTTATGAAATGGCTGGCTGCCATTTTTCATCGCACAGGACGCTGCAGCATTGATGGCCGGCTCATGGTCGGCGTCCATCTTCCTCCCAGAGCCGGCCATGAAAGATGGCCGGTGGCGATCACACCATGGCCGGCGGCCATGGCTCTTCTGGCCGATTTTCTTCGCTCCACCGAGGCTCCATGGCTGGCGGCCATCAAGCTTCTGGTCATTTTCTCCATGCTTTATTCATCTAAATCTTTCCTTTAGCTTTATAAACCTGAAACACAACATTAACTTGATTAAGTATCAATTCCTCATGATTTCTATAAGATTAATAACAAGTTTATCAAGTTTTATCCATTATAGATTTGAGTAAATTACATCTCAACACTCGACCTCTAGGGTTAAGGGCGCTAGATTGCCGGGCTTAAACTATTGTATTTCACTTAGGGTTTTCGAGCGATTTTTCGTTTAGGTCTTTGCCAATTTGGAAACTAAAATTTTATGTTTATACAACATATTTAATTTGAGAAATTTATTTTAAATTTGATTTTTGTAAGTATTTAATATCTCTCGACGTTTTCGGAATCCTTTAAATTGAGTTTTATTTCTGAAAGTTAATCGTTTTACTTTTTAATAATTTGTTTTTGGGTTCTATATTACCCGATTTTATAAGTCGGAGTTAAATATTGAATTTTTCGTATGTCGTGGTTTTGAATTTGAAGACTATTGAGTTCTTATTTTATGTTTAAAGATTTTCATTTTCTCAAGATTAAGAAGTTTCTGAATTCGTTCATGATTTAGGACTAGTCAAAGTTCGGTTTTAATTTGTTCGTGATTTATAAACTCAAGCTCGAAGAGAAAGAACAAGATAAGGTAAATTCATTTTAAGTAGTTTAAAGTAATAAAACATAGTCTTAAACTATATTTCTATACTTCTAGGATCGAAACAAGCTTTAAGAGAAGGATTATCACCTTTAAATTCGTCTCAAGGAGGTAAAACTTACGAAAACCCTAGTTACACATTTGCATAGATCAAACAATGATTAAACTACATATTGATGTGTTATGAGTTGATATATGTATATATATAACATGTATAAACACTTAGGAATGCTTTAGAAACAATTTAGACATGGAAAAATATCAAAATCGGATAATTACACGAAGAAAATGATGAATAGTCGTTTTCTAGAAGAGCATGGGTGGAACACGAGGCCGTGTACACCCCATGTACCCATCGGCTTCAATTTTAGGTTTGAAACCCAGAGGAGCATGGCTGGTACATGGCCGTGTACCTCTCGGAAATCCAAAAAATATAATAAATAATGATAAATCAAATCTGATTTAGTTCCATAATAATAATAATAATAATAATAATATTATTATTATTATTATTATTATTAAATAATGTTAACGTTAACATTTTTATTATTACCATTATTTTTATTATCAATAATGATATTATTATTATCATTAATATTAGTGATGTTATTATTAATATTATATTATTGTTATTGTTATATTATAAGTGTTGTGTTAAATAATAATAGGCTAATTAAAACTATTACTAATATTATAATTAATATCCTATTGTTACAACTATTATAATCATTATTAGTTTAATTAATAATATAATTATTATTAATACTACTAATGTTGATATTGGTGTTATTAAGATTATTATTAATAATATGAACACTTTATAGACATTATGATAACTACTAATATTATTACTAATAAGAATATTATTATTTTTATTATCATATTATGACTATTAAAATTACCACTATATGATTGTTATTGATTTGATTCTTTTGATTATTAATATAATTATTATGATTAGTATGGATATTACTATTATGACTATTATAATTATCATTATGATATTATTATGATTCTACTATTATAATGACCACTCATATTATTGTTATTATTTTTATTCTAATGATTAGATTATCTTTATAATCCATAACATTATTATTATTATTGTTGTTGTTGTTGTTGTTGTTGTTGTTGCTACTGCTGCTGCTGCGATATACAATATTATTATTATCATTGAAATTACTATTGTTTTAATAAAGTTATTATGAAAATGATATTAATGTTACTAATATTACTTTATAGTTATCATATTATATTACTAATATTATTATACCTTATAAATGAAAATAAAGTATAATAATTGTAAAATACATATTTTATGCATAAGAATGAAAATTTAAATAAGCTAAATTTTTTAAATAATGTGATATCTATCATAACAAGAAAATTAGGTGATTAGTTTCAATCATATTAGATTAATTAAGCTAATTAAAATAGATTTAGTAATTGAATTAGGTGATTAGTAGTTCAATCAACTCGGCTTAGATTAATATACTAAGTAAAACCATAAAAAAGAGAGTAAGTAATTTCTAAAATATGTCTAATTTATAATTAGTGTAAATAATAGTATAAGTTATACCATAATTAATATGGTGAATATGTTGTTTCAAATATCTTATTTTCGGAACTAATAAAAAATAGATTGGTTAAATAATAAAATAGGATAACCATTACAAATAGGGAGACTTCTCTTAGAAATTTCATAACCTTGATCGTAAGAAAATATTTATATATATCCCTAGTTAAAAAAGTAGAGAATATACCAAATTTTGATAATTAGGACCTAAAAGAATATTATCAATATCATTATATAAATAACAAAATAATGATAAATATTTGTTATTTCATTTTCATAGGAAAATAGATTAATTCTTGGATTTCCAGTAGCATATTTCGATAGTTTAGTAAAGACCACATGTGAGTGACTTTGACCTTATCATATTGTTTATGCTTATAGTATAGCTGCATTTATAATAATAATATATTAAATTAATATGCATGTGGGGTTTGGGTATACTGCATGATGTTTAGTGTATGTATGATTGCCAAAATTATCCTATTATAAGTGATAAGTTTATTATATGATAATTACTGTATGAAGCATGTTGATATTGTCTGTGAATTGTATGACCACCTTAAACTTGACTAAAAACTACTGATACCATAAAGGAAATGGCCATGCATCGCATGCATCACATAAAATGCATATATTGCATAAAGCGTGGCCACTTACTCGTGTTAGTATTCCAAACCTTTGGTAATGCTTCGTAAGCCTAGGCTTATAAGGCCAATAGACATATGCAAGGTTATCTTAGATTTGTGGTACCATGGGAACTAAAAGGTAAACGAAGGAACGCCGCTTATGGTATTGCTTGGAATGACTAACACTTAGTGGAGGAGTCGAAGGCTGAAAATAGGAAATGAGTATTAAAGAAATGATAAATTAAAGTGATAAATACAATAAGGACTGTTGTTTTCCTGTAATCCTAGTCTCCCCTAGGTAAGTGAACTATATAGTAACGTGATTCCTTCAACCCCCAAGAGAGGGCATAAATCTCCATTGATTTGGATTCCGGTCATCCAAACTGTGCATGCCTCATATGATTTCTTGTTGCATTTCATATGTTTGATAATTACACTTGCTTGTTATTGCTTGATGTATGGTCTGGTCTGGTTTGATTATCTCATTGAGCCTGTGGTTCGCTCACCCCTCAACAGTTTTTGTATAGAATTAATACTAGCTGGGATTGGGATAGGAATGTGTGAAGAGAACTTCTTCAGTAGACTTCATTGAAGATAGAAATATAGGATATGGTAAACTTGGAATGTAAATTAGATAAATTGTATAATAATTGAAATTTGTAAGTTGTAATTTTAAAACCCCGTTTTCATTATTTGTTAGAGGATACTAGTTGTCTACAATCTTGATATAAAGTGGACAATTGGATTCTATAGTTAAAATCCAGTAATATAATAAATCATTTATATTATAGACATTGATAAATAAATAGAGTCTCGTATACTCTGACTTCCAAGACGGCTTTCATATTATGAGTGCACACGTGGTATGATAGTTTTAGATTAATCCTACTAGACCCCCTTTTGACGTGTGACAGAGATATTTTGAGACATCTTACGATAAAGATTGTACCCATGTGGAAGTACTTCTTTGAACCCATAGTGTAAACCTCGGTATTCTCAATAGCTAAGTAAACCCCAGGAGTTGAAAAGCGAAACCCTAATCTGGTTCAGTTTAAGTCTAGTAAGAGAAGCTTAGAAATTCTAAATCCGGCTTTCTTTCGGTTTCATAATAAAATAATTTTTATAAAGTAAATGAATATGAATTATTTTTCTAAAGTATATTTTAGACCTTTGAAAGTTTTAAATTCGGGAATTTTTCAATTCCAGGCCTTCCCGAGCCCAATTACGGAAAAGCGTGTCTCGGGACCCCGAACTCAGAAAAATGTTTCGGAATATTCATTAGAACCGTAATTTTATAAGGATTCCAAAAATATCAATTTTATAATTTTTCGGGCTATAAAAAACAGTTATAGCCTTTTTCCTATTTCCGTATTTTCGTTACAACCGGTAAAGTAGATGTCTGTCTACTATTCACAAGTATAACCTACACACACACTACCCATACCCTACTCTTACATCCTGCAACTACTCATTACAATTTTCTTTTCCAAGAATTTTTGTTTCCTAAATAATTATTGCATTTATTACATTTAATTACATAAAATACAAATTTAACAAATTTCAACTCACACACACACACCCCCACACCCCACCACCACCCCACCCCCCCTCCCCTCATTGCCCTCACAAATTGTTTTATTTTACTTCTTTTTATTCAATTAAACGCTAATGCATCTAATATATAAGCTTCTTTTTCTCTCTCTCTCCTCATTTTTCACTTGTTCAAATTTTTACCAAAGTAAAAACCTCTCTTCTCTCCCTCTAGTGTGCCGTGACTCCCTTCCCCTCCTACACTCACACACACAACTCATTTCCTCTTCTTTTCTACTCCAAATCCCTTTGGTATGTTGATTTTAAGCTTCATTCTTACCAAATCTTGCAATGGCAAAGCTATTCTTGTGTGTTTTTCTCATTTAATCCCAATGAGCATATGCTAGGGACATGAAAACACTTGTACAAGAATATTAAGCCATCACAAGACATGTATCTAGTGTTTAAATGAGTTTTTGTTGAATTATCCTCTTGTTCATGCATGTAAAGTAGGAATCTTGCATAGATATTTATATTCATGCCATGAAACTCATGATTCATGCATTATAATTGGTAGATCTAATGTTAAGACATTCACATCTTCATCTACATTCATGTTCATATGATTATTTTGATTTTCATGCATTGATGATCATAAAAATGTAGCCTTGCCTATGTATAGATATGTTAAATGATAGATCTCATGTATAGAAGACAAGAAACTTAAAAAAGAAAATATTTTGTTAGAAAGGCTTAGTTGAAAATTCGGATGATTTTGGAACCCTACCTTAAAAACCACCAAAACCACTTTAAAACTCATATTTTTCATAAAAAATGGAAGGTATACGTAATAGACACCCTTAAGGAATGACTTTCATAAGTTTAAATGAGTTTAGACATGAGAAAAATGTAAAACAAGTAGTGGAGTTAGGATGAAAAATATGGAGATAGTAATTAGTAGTCAAATTCGTATTTTAGGATGATGCCTACATAAACACTTAGTATCCAAGATTAGATGGCATGTTTTATGAGTCAAATGGAGTCTTTAGATAATAGATATAATGAAGCTTCAATTTTTGATGCATTAAACAAGTTTTCTCATAAAGAAAATGCAAGAAAATGAAATTTGCAAAATTCGGATTTTTGTGAGTAGCTTGTTTAAAAACATGTTACCAAATGAAAAATGTGATTTTTATGCATAATGAAGGTCATGATTAGTATAGATATTGAGAACTCGTTTTTTTTTATATAACAAGTAAATTCCAAGAACAAAGTCATAAAAACCCTAGGGAATGTAAAGTTGGAAAGAATAGCTTGTTAGAAATAACCTTTATAGGGTTTTATAATAATTAGGAGTTCATAAGAGTTCATTGTCAAAAATCATCAAGACCATGCATATATTGAGCTCATTACATGGTATTCATATTAGGAATTCATTCATATATCATCTATACATGAATCATCAACTAGGAACATTCTTATCAAAAGCGAAACAATTTTTCGGAATCGGAAAAGTTACAGAACAGATCTGATCCTACTTTTCCGTGACCTTAAAGTTTTCAAAACTTGAAAAGAATAATAGGAATAGATAGATCTTTCAAAGTAGATAGAAATCGATATAAAATTTACGAAATTCCGAGTTAAAATGACCAAGTTATGGCCGTTTTAAGTTGGAACTTCCGCAAATAGCGAAAATTCCGAATTCATCTAGCTTAGATGCATAGCTTGGATTAGTTAAATGATGAGATTCTTATTAGGACTATTCTTCTTTGGTAGGTGATCCCGAGCAAGACGACACCCTACCTCCCGACTATTATTATTAAAAGACCGACGTCCAGTGGCCGATTGAGTATTACTTCCGTTCTCAATTATTGCTTGTGATTGTAACACTAGTGGCATTAGTTGTTTAGGAAAAGATAAAATGATTATGCATGATGGGATATATGGGAATTATGTACTTGTCTGTTGTTGATATGTGAAGTTGAACTTAAGGAATATCGAAACCGAGTGTTAAGCTGCTGCTTATTTAGCGAGAATTTATATTGCTTGTCTGCGAACAATTGTGTGGCCACCTAAAAGAATTGGATTAATTGATTATTGGACTTCCAATATAACTGAATTCATTCATGCCACGATGGGGATGGAGCATTAACATTGGTTGGTTTTTCGTGATCCATAAAACGAAATTGTTGGTTAATCGTGATCCATAAAACGAATCTAATTCAGTTGACCATAAGCTTAAACGGCATCGTACCACAGGATCGTTAATTTGCTAAGCCGGGATGGAGGGCGCAAGTCCATCCACATATGATTTCCGGCTGGTCATATGTTTGTTGAACTCATTTGCTTGATGCATTTCACTTGCTTGATTAATCACTTGCTTGATTGATTTGCCTTAATTGTTATATGGAAGTTCTTACTCACTAATCTAGTTAGCTTACACCCCGATGGTGTTTACTTGTTGCAACATGAATTCATATGGCTTAGGCCGAGGCAAGCCACAGCTTAGGTACCGGAGATAGGAGTTTCCTTTAGAAGTTTACGTCGAATTTGTTTAGACTTCCGTTGGAAACTAAAGGACTCTGGATGACTGTAATGGACTTGATATTATTTTACGGGGGAATGCCCCTTAGATTTTGTAATCTATATGTTTATGTGTTTTGATTTATTATCTATGGCTTATGGATGCCACATTAAACTTCTTGACTCCATTGAATCGAGTATTCTATTGTCGTAAAGGAACGCTTTACATCTATACAAGACTCCCGAAGGGCTCGGATGGAAATTTAAGAGTCTTTATAGTATGTGGCGGACTGTTACGTTTAGGGTTACCCCTATGGGGCGTGACACATAGAATCTGCTTTGGATGTAGAACTTGTTAAAATTTCCATTTGTCATACTTGTGGTAATAAATTATCGTATAAGTCTTGTAATTGCACATGACATTTGAATCGAAACATTGAATCACGTGTGTCTAAAGGCCATGTTTTGGTTAAAGACCGCACTAATGACCATTGCTGTGGTAACGAGAGAGTTAATCTTGCTGACTAGCAATTCAACAACAGAGAAGCATAGGACGAGCTACTGGAAATGATGAACATTATGAATATATCCTTCCATGTGGCTAGCTATTCTCACTTTGACAGGTGGGCATTAGGATGTTTGCTACCCTAATATTGACATGTGGGGTGGCAAACATTGAAAAATGATATAATGGACTTTTTTAGAAAGCATCAAGCCCTTAAGGAAGTGTTATCAAGCCTTCCTTCTAGGTAGGATCCTTTAAAATAAATTTCTTATTTATGATGTTTTTGAGGTCATATGCTAAATATGACATGCTTTTCTGGTTCAAATAATGAACTCGGTTTTGCTTGTGTAGCATCTCCATCACGATAGATATATGGAAGTCTCTAGTCCATGCTATCAAGCATAAATATATATGGCTCACTAGATAGATGATCAATAGTTGATCCATAAGCAGATTATCTATTTCTAACCGTTTTGAGAAAAAAACGTACTAACCAAAAAAATTGTCAATAACATCTTAGAAGCCTTTAATGGTACGATGTATGTAGCATATTCAGTATATCATTCAACAATATATCAAATAACACTGCTTTCGTTCAGTATCTAAATCAAGCATTAAACCTAATATGTGATGGGAAGTTCTCCCACATCTAATGTGTTTGCCACATACTAAATTTAACAATGCAAGAAGGCCTTGAAGCTTGTGGCCCCGACATGCACATTGAAAATATATAGTACGCAATCAATTGTCTCCATGTTTTAAAGAGGTATAAACAAAAGTATCTTGAATTTGTCAACACACATAATTTAGAGGAAGTGATGCTTATGGCTGATTGTAAGACCATTTCCATATTCAAAATGCTTAATCGAGCATTAAGTGTAACATGTGTAATTAAAGGTATCCTCAAAGCATTTCTTGACTCAACACAACATTTGTGTAGTTGCTACTACCCTACTAACAATTGCATACTTTCCCACCTGGTTGATATATCGGATCTACTGAGTGACTACTATCACAATCTTGATTTAGTCTCCACTATATCTACAATGGTAGATAAGGTTCGAAATATTTTGTTCCCCATCCCCCGCTCTTTCATATGGCAACAATGCCAAATCCACGGTATAAATTCCAGGCTACTAAAGCACTCTTTACGGAATTTTGTAAGAATATTGGTGTGGCTAATCTCGAAACATATGCATCAAGTCTTGATACTGGAGCAACGAATTTGTTCAAACACTTGTATCAGTGTCGTGATTGGGTGACTCCACAACTATCCTAACCACATCAAACTAAAGGTCACTTATCTTGGTGGTTTTCCAAGAGAAATAAACAAATTGTCTATGATGTTAAAAGCAGTCGTGGGAGTTCTTAAGAAGAATTCATTGACATACTGGTATATAAAGTGTCACACCCCGGAGGGTATCCTAAACGTAGCAGTCCACTGCACATAATATTAAAGCTAATGAGTGACAACCTTAGTCACGTGGGAGCTTCGATATCACGTGCAAGGCATACTTCCAAGATAGTAGGAGACTCAAAGGGTATTACGTTTAAGCAGATAATAAAAACATGCAAGAACTTATAAATGTAAACACATAATAATCATTAAGATAAAATTCTTACAACTTCTTGAGGGCATTCCCCCGCACTTAAAGTCTTACTAGTCTAAGCCATCTTCAATAACATACATGAATATAACATAAGTCTACTACAGAGATTTCTCTTAGAAGTCTACATCCAAAACTAAATATATAAACTTCTTCCAAAAACTCCTAATAGCTTTGGCTCATACCTAACAAGAAGGGTTCCTCGGTGCCAACCATAAGTAATCAAACTATAATAAAAAGCTATAAGGGTATAAGCAAAACTTGCTTAGTGAGATAACTCTCTTCTTCAAAGCATTTCCATGAAACATACAAGTATTTTAGACAATCATATGGGAATGCATCAATTATATGAGCAAACAAAATACACATGATTAACCGAAAACCATGTGTAGCATGGATTTTACGCCCTCCATGTCGGGGGTTGGGTGGTTACCGGCCCATACAACTATTAATAGTTGCAGACTTACCGGCTCCTACTTGTCCTGTAGACTTTCCAGCTCCTACTAGTCCATGTTGTCACGCCCCGAAAGGTACCCTAAACGTGGCAGTCCGCCGTACACAATATTAAAGCCTAAGAATGACCACCTCGGTCACGCGAAGGCTTCCATACAATGTACAAGGCGTCTAACACATAAAGGAGACACATCGGAATGATACATTTTATGTTGATACAATAGAGTAACAATGTAAAGGAAATACAAATTTACTAACTTCAGATACAAATCCCTACACTTCATATACGAATCACTACACTTCAAAATACAAATCATTCAACTCCAATTACATTCATAATCTTTGCCGAAATCCCAAAGTCATTCCCGGCTCCAACCAATTCGGTCCCCACTTTGCAATCTTGAAATAACCTGTTCATTTAAACAACTATAGGGGTATAAGCTACACTAGCTTAGTGAGAATTCCCTTAATTCCGTACCATAACAAACAAGTTAAAATCAGTCATATGCTATGCATGAACAAACACGTGAGCAAGCAATTATGCATGGGTATCCGGAACCCACACACAGAACGGATTTACGCCCTCCGTATCTTGGGTTAGGAATGGTATTGAGTCTACACGACCGCATCTAGTCCCCAAGCCCTCGGCTCTTAGCACTCGACTCGGCTAGGCTCATCCAAGAATGCATCCACATGCGCCTTAGTACCCCTGAATGAGCTCTGGCACCGGGTTCGTTATCCAAACGAGTCATCCACGGACCATACCGATCGACCTGCGTAGGAGTAGCATGCTACCAAATGCAATATGTCCAATGTGATGCATGACCAATTTAAATTTTTGCTTAGGTCAAAAATATTTATACATTCTTTAGAGTGACCAATCAATATCACACATATAACAGAAATAATATGAACGGTGCAGTTATCCAATCAAATCGTGGTTTCGATATGCTTTAGTATTCTTTGGCACACATTCATCACAGTCTCATCATATATCCCATCCCCATTCATATCAATTTTTATCTTGTTCCTATAATTCTAATGCAACTAACTACAATCACAATCAAGGTAACGAAACAATGAGAAAACTCACTCGGCCATTGGATCACCGGTCTTCTAGTAATAATAATTCGGTAGCAGGGAATCGTCGATCTCGGGATCTCCTAAAAAGGAAGAAATACTCTAATAAGTATTTCAACTCAAACTAATCTAAACGATCTTATACAAACTATCAAATTCGTAATTCTCGTCCTAAGCGGGAATTCCAACTTAAAACGGCCATAACTTGGTCATTTTAACTCGGAATCTCGCAAATTATATATCGATTCCTATCTACTTCGAAAGATCTATCTAATTCTAATATTATTTTCAAGTTTTGAAAACTTTGAAGCTTCGAAAAGTTCGGATCAGATTAGGGCAGCAACAATTTCAATTTTCGAAAAATAGTTTTGTGAGAGTTTGAAATGTTCCTACTATAGAAATTGGCTATACATGCAATATGAATGATTTCCTAACATGAATGACATGAGATGAGCTTAATGTATGCATGATCTTGATGATTTTTGCTAAAAGGAAATTTTATAACTTTTATTTTGCAAGACCATAACAACAATTACTTATGAAAAATCTAGTTTCCTAACTTTGATTATTTCCATTTGTTTTGGTTTTGTTACTTAAGAAAATATAATTATTTTTGTCAAAATTGAGTGTTCATTATATATATTACTTATGATCTTCATTTCTACATAAAAATTTCCATTTTACACTTTGTAAACATGTTTTCAAGTGGGGTTGATTCCAAAATCCGAATTTGGTAAAAATTGTTTTTTTTTTTTGAGTGATTCCTTTAGGAAAAACTTGTTTAAAGCATTAAAATTTAAGGCTTTACTATATCAATGGTCTAAGGACTTCATTTAACACATAAAACTTGCAATTTGAGCTCAAATACTAAGTGATTACTTATGCATCATCTCAAATTACGAATTTTGACAATTGATCACTAACCCAAAATTTTTCATTTTAATTCCATTACTTGTTTAACTCCTTACTCATGCCTAAACTCATTTTAACTTGTAAAAATCATTGCTTAATGATATCTATTACCTATATACTTCATTTTTCACATAAAACATGAGTTTTGGAATTGATACATGGGTTCTAAAAATTGGTCTTGGTTGGAATCCGAATTTACAAAATTCATTTTTGGTTATATCTTTTGATAAAATCTATCTAAGCTCATGAAAATCCATTCCTTACATATCCTATCCTAAGAGCCTTTCATTTCTTAAATAAAAACTTCATTTTTGAGTTGGTAAACATGTTTTTAAAATAGGCCTTGGCCAAAATCCGAAAATAGGATTTTTGTTTTGAAAATAACTTTTGAAAATCACATTAGATTCTTGTAAAAAGAAGTCTTGATGATATACATATATTAAGCCTTCATTTTCTTAAGTAAAAATTACATTTTGACACTTGGAAAGTGGTTTTTAAATATTGGTCTTGCCAAAATACGAATTTCATAATTTTGTTTGAGTTCATAACTAAGATCTATACTTAATATGAACATAAACATAAACAAATGCATGGTAATAAGCTATAAACATCATGGATCTAAACTTTACTTATCAAAATCTTTCATTTATGGTATCTATACCCTAAGCCCTTCATTTTAAATGAAAAATACACATTTTGAAGTTGAAAAACCACTTTTCTAAATATGGTTCCATTTTCATCCGAATTTCCAAAATGGTTTTGTGTTGGAAATAAAATAGATCTTGAGTTTCTTAACACATTCCTACTATCCTCATGCTATTACAAGTTGCTTATGAACATAAAACAAAAGTCTAATGCATTCATGAACTCCAAAACTCTAGATCTAGTTTTCTAAACTAGTTTCAAATGCATGAATCACTATGTGGATGATAGATCTATGCATGAATCATAAGAAATAACAAAAATAACAACTTAAATGACAAGATCTATGGCATAAACAAAAATCAAAGCTACAACAATTTAGATCTACAAAATATATCAACTTTAAACAAGAAAATAATTGCAATACAAGATAATAAAAGTGGAGAAGAGAAAGATTTCATTTTTGGCATCATCATCCTAAGCTTTTAAGCTTATGGAAGGTCATTTGATGCATGAAACCTTCATTACACTTTACCTATATCACCTATGGAGCTTTAGGAAGAAGATTGGCTTAGAAATCTTTAAAAATGAAGTGTGGAAGCCATGAAAGAAGAAGGGGGCAGCTTGTTTTCCATGGAGGAACAAGAGGAAATGAAGAAGAAAGAGAGGAAAAAAGAGAGAGAAAGACTAAAGAATGAAAAAGGAAGGAATGAGTAAATGAAAGGGAGAGAGAAAATGAGTGTATTAAATGAATGAAAGAGAGAAAAAAAATAAAACAAGGGCAGATTTTGGGGAGGGGATTCACGTGAATTGGGAGAGAGAGAGAGTGTGTGTTTTGTTGAATTTTGACTTGAATTTAATTTGTGTAATAAATGTGTATGTGTAGCTTCTTAAAGAAGGAGTAGAATTTATTTAATTTAGTCAAAATAGGAATAAATGAAGGACAATGGCAGCCATAAAGAAGGAAAAATCTGCCATGAAGTGTGGGATTATGTGTAGAAAGATTGAAGTGAAAAGGAAGTGATATGTGTAAGGTGTACTTGAAAGTATGGGTTGTAAAAGTACTTTATTAATAAAATAAAATAAAATTGGAAAATTTATTCCAAATAATTGTAGCAGAATTTTCATAATAAAAATTAAATAATTATTTGAATTATTTTAGTATTTTAACAAATATGTTACCGGTACGGTCAAAATACGCGAATATGGGCTATAAATAATATTTTTATAACCCGAAAAATTCTAAAAAATTTTTATTGGAATAAAATATTTTTAAAATATTTTCTAATTATTAAATTAATTTATTTTATTTTTAGTACCGGGTCTTAAACAGAATCTGATCCCGTAAAAGCCCGAATTAACTAATTTTTAGAAAAACAAAAAATTTCTATAATATATAAATTATTTATCTAAAAATATAAGGCTTTATAAGAATAATAAAATTTTATAATGAAAAAAAAATGAATAGTGCCAAAGACTAATCAATTACCGGTAATAATGGAAATACGATAAAAAGGTTATAACTGTAACTTTTATAACCCGAAAAATTTATAAATGATATTTTTAGAAATCTCATGAAATTACGAGTCTAACGGTACCATTGGTATATTTTTGATATCTCGAGCCTCGGGACACGCTTTTCGAAGTCTGTGTCCGAACGGGTTCGAAATAGGTCAAAAATTTACCAATCTGATATTTTTAAACAAACTCATATTACTATGAGCTATTCTACATATTTAGCTATGCCTCGGCCTCTGGGGTTAGGGGCACTAAGTTGCCGGACTTAGGCTATTGCACTCCGATTAGGGTTTCCGGGTGGTTTTCCGGTTTAGACGTTTGCCAATTTGGAAACTGATATTTATGTTTATACAACATATTTAATTTGAGAAATTTATTTTAAATTTTATTTTTGTAAGTATTTAATATCTCTTAATGTTTTCGGAATTCTTGAATTGAGTTATATTTTCGAAAGTCAATCGTTATTTGCTTTTTAATAATTTGTTTTTGAGCTTTCTATTACCCGTTTTTATAAGTCGGAGTTACGTATAGAGTTTGTCGTACGTAATGGTTTTGGAATTGAAGTATGTTGAGTTCTTATTTTATTTTTAAGGATTCTTATTTTTCTCAAGCTTTGGAAATTTCTGGATTCGCTCATGTTTTTAGACTAGTTGAAATTCGGTTTTAATTTGAAGTGATTTTTAGGGTTTATTTTCGAAGTTCATCTTGAAATTATTTATTGAAATTTTCCGGGGCTTACACATGTAGACTTTTTGGCTCCTACTAGCCACCACTACGGCTCCTCGTTTCCCCACACGAAGAATAGTAGTAAAAAATAAATGTGACTCTCAATATGTTATGCATGAGTTTTTTTTAATATTGGTTTATTCAATTATCGTCGAGTTCAAGTTAAAGATGACCAAAACAATATTCATCATACAATTACGAGAAAACATAAATTATTCATCAATTCCTCTTTCGATATACTTAGCTTTTATTCAACAACCATATCATTCAATCATGAATCTAGATAACATAACATTTATTCATTTATCTTTTTCCTTACTCTCTATTGCTACTACTTATAAGCACAATCAAGGAAACGTAATTAGTAAGGGATTAACTCACTCCATGGCGATCGCTCCTAGTCGAAATAATCTTTTGGGAAGGCGATATCGGTTCCTTCTTCACCTAAACAAGATGAAATACTAAAAAATGAGTCTTTCATAGAATTTCTACTTTAAAAATTCTAAGTCTATATTTAATTTGCGGTAAAATCGGATTTGAAGGAAGTTCCAACTTAAAATGGCCATAACTTGCTCATTTTAACTCAGAATTTCGCATATTATATGTCGTTTTCTACCTACTCGAAAAGATCTATCCATTTCCAAGGTTACTTTTACTATAGAAGGTCATTTGGGTCTCGTATTAGAAGGGTACAGATCTAGTACGAAAATTCCTTTATTGAAAAACAATATTTTCTAATCCTTTCCTTTACTAAGGCTTGTTTACGTAAAAAACAAATATGTATATTTTTTAAAAGAATTTCTTATGTATATAAATACACTCATAATTTATGCATGAAGCTCTAGGTGTTCTCTCATTTAATTTATTTTCTTAACACAACCTTTTGTAGTGTTTTGGGAAATTTGGATTTATTAGACTTTACTTTATGTGGGTGAAGTAACTTATAAATTTTTGGACGATCAAAATCTAATATATTATATTTTGATTCATTAGTTTATCAAAAGTGAGTTGAAAATAAAGTTTGCTCTTTTGAGGTTATCTATAAAATTTATTTTTAGGAATTGAAAAATAGAGTTTCCAAAAGTTTTTTTTAGTAGTACTTGATGAGTTTATTCTTTGAAAATTTATTTTCATTTTCCTTGTAAGTTGTTTTTCTTGAAAACTTATTTAGCTTTTGGTTTAGAAAGTTGGTAAAAAAAATAGTATTAAGTTATTATTAATATATCAAGACTTCTTTTGTTATTTGAAAAGGAGATATCTTTAGACTTTTGAAGAAACTTCTTTTATTAATAGTTTGAAGTTTCATGATGAGTTTACATCAACCTTTAAAAGAGATTTATTTGAAAATATTTTTCTAAGTCTTTGCAAAAACGTTGATCAAATTTTATTTTTTCATAAAAAAGATTCATTTTTATTTGGACAACAACTTATTAGTCATACATGAATATGATCATGTAGTTTGCAAAAGGTAAAAATATCACAAGATATGATAATAAAGAATATAAGAAATAAATAAGCATAATAATAATTATCAAGTATTGGGAGCCTTAGCTTCTTCAAGGCTTCTCAGGACTAAGATTAGACTAGTCCCAAAAGAAAAAGAAAATTGTTTTGACTTGATGAGGACAAGTCTAAGACTAGAAAGACTAGTCTTAAAGCAACTTAAAAGTAAATAAATTGCAATAACAAATGAGCTTATATGCTCTAAAAGATATATATATAACTATATAGATATATTTAGTTAGATATACATAAAAAAACAACATAAAGGAAAATAGATTTATGAACAAGAACAAAGTATTAATAAATTATTACTTTCCTAACATCCATGAGTTTAGAAAACACACACTATGCTCATACTAAGCAAATGAACATAAGGAAAGCTTAAGAATATTACCTATAAGAGAAGAAAAACTAGAGAAACTTAAAGAGAGCTTTTGGAGAGGTTTTGAGAGAGTAATTGTAGTGTATGAAAGTTGTGAAGGAAATGGAAGGAAGATGTTGTATTTATAGGAAAAAGTGGAAGGAAATTTGTGTTTACTAAATAAATGAAAAAAAAAATTGAAGGGAAAGGGAAAAGGGGCCGACACAAATTGAGTGAGAGAGAGAGAGAGGGAAAAAATTTATTTTTTTGTATTTTTTGTTAATGAAAAGTAAGATGTGAGAGATGTGAAGTTGTATTGGAAATGAAATTTATAAAAAAAATAGGTGTATAGGTTGTAAGAGTAGATTGTAAGAAAAAGTAGAGATAGATAAATAGTATAGAATAGTAAAGAATAGTGTAATATAAAGTAGATATGACAATTAAAGTACCGATAGTAAGAAAATACGTGTATAATTGCGATATCTAATATTTTTAGTTACCGAAAAATTATAAAACTGATATTTTTGAAAACTTTATATCTTTACGAGTCTAATGGTATATCCAGAATATTTTTACTATTCCGATCCCTAGGACATGCTTTTCGAAAACTGTATCTGATTGGGCTCAAAACGAATCGCGGTTTAATTAATCTGATATTTTTCAGCTTTTCCATGTTACTACAAACTATTCTACATACTAATCTCTCACTTACTCACTTAGGGTTACGAACACGGGATTGCCAGACTTGAACGATTGCGTCTGATTAGGGTTTTGTTGACTTTAGGATTTTCGGTTGACCTTCTAATTAGGGTTGAAGCTTAATTGATCGTAAAACTTTGGGGGTTTACATAAGGTGCAGTGACTCAAGGAGAAAGAACCACAAGATGGAGAGGAGGGAGAAGAGGGGATGATTTTAATATCCTCGGCTGGTAGAAGAAAAGGACACACACTCCACACATCAACTTCATTTTCTTCTCTCAAATCATCAAGAATAACAAGTTAAGCCTCCATCTTCAAGTTAAAGCAAATATAGGTAAGTTAACTCATGCTTTGCCTTTGTTGTTTTGTCTTTAAGTAGTGTAAAGTTTGTGTTGTTGTTGTTGATGGATAATATAGATGGTTATGCTTGCATGCTTACGAACGCTTCCTTGTATACCATGGTCTATTTATCAAACCTCCCCGTGAAATGGTCGAAAAGATTATCATCACATAGCCAATGGGCTGTCTTCAGTTGTCTATATCCTATGGTTACTAAGGGCCCGCTGTCTCTACGGTTGCTCCTCCGTCACATTCAAATTTTGAAAATTGTCTCATCAGTCATAAGTATTGAAATAAATTACCTATACACATAGTCAACTTTTTCCTTCTAATTTTTCTAAAATTTGTCCTTAAAATACTATAATAATGATTAATGATAAGAGTATAAAAAAATATATCATAATAATATTCCATGATATTTTTACAATCTAGATGATTTCAATTATTATTTTAACTTTAAGAAATTCTAGAAAAAGATTAAAAAAAAAATGCCCTTTTACACCAAAATGGACCAAAAGTCGCCTAAGTTGATTTATTTCTTTTGTAATCTACTCTAATAGTGGATGAAAGATAACCTAAGTTGCTTTACCTTGTTTCAACTTTAGCAGGGTATCTGATTCTCTATGGTCCTTGTGATTTATGGAAATATCGGTATCCAAAACTATTTATATATATATATGTAACATATTGAGAGAATAAGTAATTTGAATCTTACAATTTTTGACTTACAAGGCGGTCTTCATATTATAGGTGCACACGTGATATGACAACTTTAGAGCAAATGTATTAGGTCCCTATTTAGGGTCATGACAAGGTCTTACGGAGGTTTTTAGTAAAGAAGAAATGAAGAAAGGGAGAAGGTAAGGGGGAGAAAAGGGGGTGTGGGGGTAGCCATCCGAATTTGGGGAGGGAAAAGTCTAGGGTTTTTCTTCTTTTATTTTATGGTGTCACATGGCACTATTTATACCATTCATTTTTACATGTACTAGAATTTGACAATTTAATTAGTTTAGGACTCGTTATACATCTTTGGTATAAATTATTATTTAATTTCTCAAATAAATTCTTTTTATCTATTTTAATTAATTTCAAGTTCTAATTTACCCAAGAACCTGATTAAGGACAAAATTACAGTTTTCCAAAAAGAAAGGCTCTATTGTATTGCTTTTATTCTTCTTATAAAATTTTCATTTAAAGAACTATTATTAAATTATAATTTAATTACTTCAACATTTGAATTGTTTTAGAATTATCAAAATTTAGGTTTTTGGTTTGGGCTATTTTGGGATTTATGAAAAATTTTGCAATTTAGATTCATACGTGAACCTAATTGGATTTTATTGACTTTATTTAATTTGATTTCTTATGATTGGTGTTTGGATCATTTCACCATTCATAGGAATTTAGACCTTATTTGATCTAATCTTGGATAAATTCCTATGAATTTTGTGCTTTTATTCTTTAAATGTTTTTTTCAACTCCTAGGATCAAGAAAAGAAGAAAGTGTTTTATATCAGATTTTGAGTAAAACAACAATAAAGTTCAAATACAGGTTTCGATAGAGGCCATAAAAAAATGCCTGTCGAGGGGAAAATTATAAGGTAAAATAAGGCAAATTTCCTAGTTGCACCTAAAATCGAGCCCTCGACATGACCCTTAGTTTACATTGAGATGATCGAGCATTGGACTTCATGATACAACTTCAACCGTACCCTAAAGTCAAGTGCTAGATTGTAATCAGTTGAAGCTTAATCGAAATTCGACCCTCTAAAGAAAAGAATACGGCTTAGACCCTTGCCAAACTTTGACCCTTGGATTAGACTGGCAAAAAGTGACCTTGTTTAGCTATTGCGAATTAGTTGGCTCAGCATCGCACAAATGAAAATAAGGATGATTTCCATTACAAAGAATTTGCCATGTCAAAGAATAAAATCTTCATGATTTCTTTTCTAGTAGCCTATAAATAAACGTACATAGATGTCCAATAAGAAGAGTACCATATGTAACAAATTATTGATATAAAGTAACGAGAGAAATCTTTAGTGAAAGAATTTTTTCTTCTTACTAAAAAATTTGAAATTTTCTAAGTAAAATCATTTTAACCCATTGTTTGCAATTTGCTAGATTCTGAGTTTAATTTGCAATATTCATTTTTAATTCCATATTATTTCTCTTGAATTTACAATTAATTTTTGCATCTATCGAGGAATAATCATCTTAAACTAGGGCTTATGAATCAAAATCCTGATTCATGTGATTTCTAATGCGCTTTTTAATTGAATATTGATTGGATATTTGTAATTGGCAGCTCAAACTTAACTCCATGGGCCAAATGCATGTGTACCTTTTAGATCATGTCTAATTTCAACTAAATAGATCGAGAGATCATTCTTTTGAATAGATCTAGGTTACTAATGAAATTGCTCATAATCACCTTGAGAGTGGGATGGGGAACTTTCTATTACTTGTTTTTAAATTGTTGAAATGGGCTTGTAAACAAAGGATTCCTAAACTTTGTGAGGACCTAGATTGCTAATAGCTGAAAACGATTTTGGTGTCTGATCTAGATCTAGATCTAATGTTTTTGCTTTGAGAGGCTTTAGCTTACCTTATTGAGTCCAACAGTGCAAATATACCCATCAAACAACTCTCTGAGTTTGTTAAGAGATCACATGATAAGGAATTGTGAAGCAAATCCTAAGTCTCATCTTACATTTACAAACTTATTATTAATTTCACCTTGAAAAGATGTACATATGTTTTAGCATTAACCTTATTTTAGTTTTTGGTTTTGTTATGCTTTGCTAATTTTTTCTTTGGCTAGATAATAGATAAAAAGTGAGTACGATAGATGTTGAGGATCCCCAAGGAATACGACCTAATATTTTTTGTGATACTTATTAGCTTTTTATAATTTTTTTAAATACTTTAACTTCATGTTTGCTTGTTTCTATATGGTTTTAACAAGCCAACCAAAGTCAGTCACTCTAACTCTCATCCACACATATTGAAGCGTTAGATACATAACAAATCTAGTGGAACGTATAGGTCATATCCCAGTTTCTTTGCAACTTGTTGCCCTCGTTGTTTTGACGGAATAAACCGTTAATGAAATGCGACCTAATGCGAAGTACACTAAAAAATATGTAAGTGTTGATTAAGGTTGAAGTTTTGCACTTTGTATTTGCCTAAAGAATGACATTAGGATCTTTTATGATCTCATTGATAGTGGCATTTGAGTAAAATATAAGAATGAGATCAAGGTATATCTTGTTTAAAACCAATGAAGTTGTACCACTGGTTTAACCCATTCATATCATAATCCTTTCCCACAAAGATGGATCGAGAATAAAAATCCTGGTCATACTGTGCTTACATGGTCAGGTGGGCAAGTGGATACCACATTACTGGGCTAAAGAGGGTGGGGCTGTACATTCCAGTGGCGGCATTTTCTATGTTTTTTGCTATGACAACATGAAGTTTCACACCTTCCATAATTTATAGTAAATGTAGGTTATAGGAGACTTCAAGAGAATTGGAAGAAAGGAATTGGTACTTGAAAGCGAGGAAGGTGAGTTGTAGTATGGATGGAAGTGCTCACATCCCTAGATTTATTTATAGATGTGGACACGATTTTAAGCGTTAGTGCCCAATGTAGGCACATTGGTGTGTAACGATCGAATATTGTTTTTACCGTTGGGCACTAACATGCCCACATTAGGCTCAATGTGGCCACATTTAAAGAAGATGTGGGCATACTGGTGTCTAACACTTGGAAAAAACTTTGAACATTGGGCACCAACATGCCTACAATGGCATTAAACGTGAGCATGCTAACCCTAGCATTCAAATTTTTTTACATTGGCTAAAACCAAGGTGTCTATGGTGGGGCGTCGAAACCAACAAATTTATAATCCTACTCTTAAATTTGTATATTGATGAACAAGGTCAATCCATAGAGATTGGTTAAATTTATTTCTATTTGAAGAAAAGAAGAAAAGGGGGGAGGGAGGTTTTAAAATTAAGGAAACAATAAAACTAATCAAGAAAACAAATTACAAATTAATTCAATATCTTCAAATCCTTAACCAAAGGTATATTACAACTCAGTTTATAGAATTGATCAATGATGTAAAAATATCTATTCTTTAATTTGGATAAATTGATTATGGTTGCTAACAACTCTAACAACCTATCCCTCCTTACTTTATCGATAACAAAAATAAGCTCTTTGATTACTTCTCTTTTTGACTAACAACCTTAAACAAGATCTTATATTTAATTTATCAAAAGCATAAGAAAGAGAGCAATCAATTCTATTAACAAATCAAATGCTTGACCTATTTAAACCAATCATACATTCTTATAACATAATCAATCATCTAATTCTAATCAATTATCTTTTATGTCACAAGTATCAGAACAATCAAACAATTATGAATTTGATGTTCAAATTGATAGACTATCACCTTGTTAATTGAATAATGGATCCTAAATTGCATCAATCTAACAAAATGATATAAAAAAATAAATCAAAGAACATACAAATATCCAAAATAAGAATAAATTCAAATATAATTTAATTCGATCTCACAATTCGAAAGGAACCGAGTCTTGTAATGATCCTTTGGCTAGAAAACAAGGATTTAGCTATTCATTCTAATTGCAACACTCTCTCTGTTTTTGGCTTTTTTCTATGTTGAAGAATGATGATAGATTGGATCTTATCACCACAATTTAAAAGAACAAAACTTGGAATTTCAAAAGTCTGAGATATATATCAGCAGTTACACTACTTCGCTAGCAGCGTTAGATCAGATCTAACCGGCTTTCAATGTCGTTTCACATTCTAAACAAGAATGCTAGCATCTTTAAAGATGGTGTTTGAGACGGCTTTAATATTTACATTATGTTCCTTGCCTACACCGCATCAACGCCGGCGGCTTTAATTCCTAGATTGTCGGCGTACAATTCTAACTTTGAACATTGGTGAATTTTTATCGAAGGTTGGTAGCATTGCAAGCAAACATTAAAGATTTTTATTCTGTATACAAGCTACGCTAACCATACGCTGATGGCGTTAAAATCCCATAAGCCGGCGTACAATGAAAATTTGCTGAAGTCGTTGTAAATTACCTATATGCTAGCTATGTTGAAGTCGGCCATAAAAACTCTAATTCTGTTCAAATGCAACTGGCTTTATGCCAGCAGCATTAATTGAGAATTTGTCAGCGTTTAGTTAAGAAAATGAAGGCTAATGAACTCTGTTTTCAAGGCCGGAGTTGTTAACTGATTTTATGCTAGCTTTGAATTATCCTTGTTTCCATCTTGCAAATAACTTCTCTAAACCTATTTGTTTGATTTCAAAACCTAAAATATCACATTAAACTCAACGAAGTACCTATTTCTAATGATTTCTACAAAATCTATAACAAGTTAATCATGATTTGTGCAATGAAAATTGAGTATAATATGTCTTAACAAGATCCTCCACACTTGAACTCTTGCTTGTCCTCAAGCAAAGTAAAAACACAAATGAAATCTGTCATAGAGAGTATTAACTTTCAATTTTTCACAATTCCAAGCATCCTTACTTTTGATTATGACTTATGACTTGTAATTCCAGTGCCAACTGCTCTAATTAAACTGGTTATATGCAATTAGATTACCAAAATCAAAATTCAATAGTTAATCTAGACCAAACAAATTATAATCCAAATGTTTAGCAAAATAATCTTCTTTTCCAAAGTAAACACTCAGCCCTTGTAAACCCCTGAAAATTTCATAATTCTTCAAAATAATCATAGAAGTCTAATATCAAAATTTAAATCCCGAAAATCAACTCAAGATAAAAAAAAAAAACAAATTCTAGACCGAGTTAAACACCGGAAAGGAAACCTTAAAAATCGAACCAAGTTAAAACTTAATTCCAAATAAAATAAAAAAAATGAGATTTCTTAGTCTTGAGAAAACGAGAACCCTTGAAACAAAATATAAAGTCCAACTACCAGTTTAATCAACGTCCGTACGCCAATCAAATCATCTACCCGATTCATAAAACGCAAATCAAAACGACATATCCAAATACTGCTTAACAACAAAATGATAAGACCTTAAATCCTTCGGTAAATTTCAGAATCACAAATTTCAATTTTCACCAAAAATCAAACTGAGTTAACTCATAACCTTAAGACTCGGTTAAACATTTTCGAGAACCAAAAACTATTGAATAATCACAAACAAAATAAGATAAACTATAGATATCGAGCTAAAAATATAAAACGGTCAAAACTCGAAAATTATATGATCTTATAAATAACTCAACAAAACCAGAAGTCAAACCGGAACCCTAAAAGTCAACAAAGCCTATAACAAACCCTAGTGCTTAAGATCCGACAATCCCGCATTCTCGAACCTTAGAAAACGAAATTAAGTTAATGACCTAAAATAGTTCGTAATAATATAAGGTAACATAAAATTATCAGATTCCCGAATTTCGAGTGTCCTTCGGACTCAAACGGGATCAGTTCTCGAAAAACGTGTCCTAAAGCTTGGAATATTAAAAATATTCCGTTTATACCAATAGACTTGTAAAAATACAAGGATTCCAAAAATATCAGTTTTAGAATTTTTTGGTAGCTAAAAATTACAGATATCGCATTATTACGCGTATTTTTATTACTACAAGTACTTTAATTATCTAGTCTACTATTCATAGTACTTTTATACTATTCATTACTATTTCACTATCTCTACTTTTTCTTACACCTATTTCTTACTACCTACATACCTATTTTCTTACTTTTACATTTCCAATACAACTTTATTCACATCAACTTTACACATTACTTCTTTTATTACACACAATAAAATAAAACAATTTCTCCCCCTCTAGAGTACCAAAACCAGCGCCCCCCCCCCCCCCCCCCTCTCTTTCGACAATTTATTTTCTTTTTCAATTTATTTTATTACATCAAAAATTCACTCCAAAAATTCTATAAATACCTCCTTCCTCTTTCATTCTTTCACACAATTCATTTCACTACCAAAACTCTCCCAAAATCACTCAACAAAATCACTCTCTCAAAATCTCTCTCAAGTTTTATCTTTTCTTTAGAAAACCAAGTCTCACATAATACTATAATCTATTCTTTCCTTCTTCAACAAACACATAACCTTAGGTAAAAGTTTCTTTCATATATACTCATCATGTTCATACGACTTAACATGAGTTTAGTGTATGTTTCTTAGACTCATTGAGTTAAAGAAGCAATAATTTATTCATGTTTTGTTTTTGTTCATATTCTATTCTTTTCTTTATATTATTATTATGTTGTTATTGTTATTATTTGTTCTAACCTAACTTATATAAAGCATTATGTATACTATGTATATGTATTTATTTAGAGCATATAAGCTCATTTGTTATTTATTTTTCCAATTTGCAATTTATTATTTATTTGTTTTATGCAATTTATTAAGACTAGTTTTTCTAATCTTAGACTTGTCCATATCAAGTCAAAACAATCTTTTATTTATTCGGGACTAGTCCATTCTTAGTCCCAAGATGCCTTGATGAAGCTAAGGCTCCAATACTTGACCGGGATACCTTAATGAAGCTAAGGTTCCCAATACTTGATATTTTATTTTCTTGCTTATTATTTGTTTCTAGTATTTTCTTATGCCCTTATTATATGCTCATAATACTTGCATCTACATAATGTTAATGTCCTACTAATTCAAAAGTAAATTTTATTTTATTAAAAGAACTTAAAACTAAATTTCCTATTATGTAATTCATCACAAGATAATAAGTTATTATCAAACAACATAGAAATAGAGTAATACATAAAACTTGATTTATTTCTTTTGTAATCTATCCTAATAGTGTTTATTTCCTAAATTATCATAAGTGTGTATTTCCTTCTTTTAACTCCATTTCTTATTATGAGAATAATTAATTTCAAAAAGTAATTTTTAATCTTTTAAGATCCCTACAACTTTATTTCTAATGGCTAGAAAATGTCGTTTTCTAAATATTTCTTGATTATGTATTCAAAAGTTTTTTAAAGTCAGATCCACTTAAAAATAAAAAGATCTTATAGTTATTTATTATTTTATTTCCTAAGTAAAGCTCTTCTTAAAAAGGTTATTCTTTGATAATTTTGTAAAACTTATGTAAACTTTAGTATGTTGATGAAAGCTTTACATATGATTTAAGAAAACTTTTGTTTAAACAAGTATTTTTAAAGAAACTTCTTATTTCATTGGTTTGAAAAGAGAGTTTGTGATAACTTTATTTTATGTATTCATTGATAAAATCTCATATCTATTATTACTAAAACTTGAGCTAAACTTATATAACTTTAGAAAATATTTGTTAAGATAAAACTAAGTCTTTATGGAAAAATAATTTCTTATGTGACAAATTTTATTTTTAAAGAGAGTTCTTATATTTATTACTTAAGAAACTCTTTTTTATTATGGTTGAGACAATATCAACATGTTCATGTATGAATGAAAATATGTAACTATGAGAAATATAACATAATAAGATAAATACAATAAGAGCATAAAAGTAAAGTCAAGTATTGGGAACCTTAGCTTCATCAAGGTATCCCGGGACTAAAATAGACTAGTCCCAAAAAGAAAGGAAAAGAAAAGAAAGAAATTGTTTTGACTTGATATGGACAAGTCTAAGACTAAAAGACTATCTTAATAATTTGCATAAAAACAAGTAAATAAATAAATTACAAAGCATAGAAATAAATAAATAACAAGTGAGCTTATATGCTCTAAAGAAATATATATACATAATATACATAATGCTATATAGAAGTTTGATTAGAACAAATAATAATAACAATAATAACAACATAATAGAAGACATGAAAAAAAACAAAACATGAACATATTGTTGCTTTTTTAAGAAACATACACTAAGCTCATGTTAAGTTAAATGAATATGATGAGTGAATAAGACAAATTTTTACCTAAGATTTATGTGTTTATTGAAGAGGAATGGATTGATATGTAGTAATATGTGGGAATGAGTTTTATAGCGAGAAAAGGGAACTTGGAAGAGATTTTGAGAGAGAGATTTTATGGAGTGATTTTAGTAGAGTTTTAGTAAGAAATGAATTGTGTGAAAGAATGAAGGAAGAAAGGAGTTATTTATAGAGTTTTGGAGTGGAAATTAGGTGTAATAAAATAAAATGAAAAAGAAAAATAAATTGATTGAAGAGAGAGAGGGGAGGCTTGGTTTTGCATGTAGAGGGGGGAAGAAATGATTTATTTTGTTTGTTTTGTAATAAAAGAAGTAATGTGTAAAGTGTGATGTGATTAAAGTTGTATGGGGAAGGTAAATTGTAAGATATAGGTATGGTAGAGTATAAGAATAGAGTGTAAGAAAAGGTAGAGATAGATAAATAGTAATAAATAGTAGAAAAGTACTATGAATAGTAGACTAGACAATTAAAATACTAGTACTAAAAAAAAATATGCATAAACGGTCTATATCTGATATATTTAGTTACCGAAAAATTCTAAAACTGATATTTTTGAAATCCTTATATTTTTATAAGTCTATTGGTGTTGTCGGAATATTTTCACTATCCGGTGCACAGGGGCACAGTTTTTGGAAACTGATCCCGTTCGGATCCAAAAGACACTAGAAAATTATGAATCTGATATTTTCAAGCTTTCCTATACTATTACAAACCATTTTCCACAATTATCCTAATTTCGTTGTTTAGGGTTTAAGAACATGGGATTACCGGATCTAGATTCACTAGACTAAACATAGAACTAGGTTAACTTTAATATTTCGGTTTGACTTCTGGTTCTTAGGGTTTGCTTATATTATCGAAAAATCTAGGGGCTTACAGTGCGATAAGCCCATAATGCATCATCAAGTCTTGTACTTTAGTCTTTCCTGTTTGGATCAACAGTTTTTTCAAGAATGGACTTGATTTCTTGGTTGGATACTACTACTGTCATGCCTTGAGGGGTACCCTAAACATAGCAGTCCATCATACACAATACTAAAATCTATGAATGGCTACCTTAGTCATGCGAAGGCTTCCATATCATGTACAATGCGTATATCACAACCAAGGGAACGCATCGGAGTAGCACAATTTACATTGATAATAATTAAGTAACAAGGTAAGGAGAATACTTAGCATAAAACATAAACATAGTAAATTACAATTCTTAGGGACATATCCCTCTATTGTCTTCAAGTCAAAATAAATACACTTCTTAGAAATTTTCCTAAAACACTAACATAACATACATTACATATGAGGAACCTTATAAGTAACTTCATCCTATGTTCCCATTACTTTCATGAAAGTTTAACATCCTTCCATGGCTTCTTTAATGTCATGATCTTCGATTTAAGCCACTGGTATACCTATTTCAACAAAATCTATGAGGGTATAAGTTTACAACTAGCTTAGTGAGGTATTCCTTTTTATTCGCACTATGGTTTCAAACAAGTTCATTTAAATTTTCACACATATGCTATGCATACAATGCAACAATCACGTGATTACACAAATATATATAGTTATCCGAAAACCATATATAGAACGGATTTACCCCTTCGTATTAAAGGCTAGGAAATTGTTGATGAAGATCTTCGACCTTCTACTGCTAGTCCCTAAGTCCCTACCCAAAGCATTCGGTTGGCTCGGCTTCGAACCTAGAGTTGCATTCCCCGAGCGATTTAGATTCTCTAGGAAAGAACATGGCCCGTGACCCATCACGATAACAGCCAATCCAACTCTACGTGCAGGAGTAGCAGGCTTCCGAAAGAGATGTGACTCGATGGATGCTATGCGTGAGTGTTTTATTTTTCTTAAGCCAAACCTTATTAAGGTTTATTAAGCGGCGATTAATCAATTTGGTAAGCAATAAGCAATCATATAAGTAAGTAAACAAAACACTTAAAAAGGCAATTTGAAGTTGCGATATTCTTAATTCACATTTCACACATAAGCATAGAATCACATATATACATATTCCCAAATTCACCATACATATCCATTTTTATCTTTTCTTAGTATACTAATGCTACTACTTTACAAGCACAAGCAAGGTAACGAAATCAAGATGAATAACTCACTCATCCATTTTGCAATCTTTTTAGTCATAGCAATCCTCAGGAAGGGTAATCTCGTATCCTTTGTCACCTAGACAAAAAAAATACCCAGGATGAGTATTTCATAGAAATTCTACTTAAACTTTCTCATTCTATTTCACAATGTTCGTCAAAATCGCATAGAAGGAAATTCCAATTTAAAATGGCCATAACTTGCTCATTTTGACTCGGAATTTCGCATATAATATACCGTTTTCTACCTATTCGAAAAGATCTATTCGTTTCTAAGGTTATTTTTGTCATATAAGGTTGTTTGGGTTTCAAAACCGTAGGGTACAATTTTAAAACGAATATTTTCAAATTTTGCAAAATAATTTTCCAACTCAACTTTATTCAAAAATCCTTTAGTAAAAAAAATATATATAGATATATATATGTATATATGTGATTAATAAATCCCTTAAGTATATAGATAAGATCACTTTATATGTAAAAATTCTAGTGATAGTGTCTTAATAATTTATTTCATAAAACAATTCATTTTGAAGTGTTAAAACTTAACTTGTCAAATTTCTTTTCAAGTTTGAAGAAACTTTATATTTTCCTAGGTTATTATAAATGAGTATATTCTTATTTTATTTTCCTCATTCCTTTTTCCAAAACAAGTAAATTTTCCTTTAACCTTGGTCTTTTATAATTTTTACTTCTAATGATAAAAGATCAAAGTTATCAAAAAGTTTGTTAAGTTGTTGATAACCTATCTATAATTTTGCATTTAGAATGGTTTTAAAAAATGAGTCTTTTCTTCTTATATTTCTTGTTTAAAAATATAAGTTCTTGTTTTCTAAAACTTGGTCTTTTACTTCCTCTACAAATTTTATTTGAAAAGAATCTTTTTTATTGATAAACCTTTTTGTTTTAGATCTTATGATATTTATATTCTTTAAAAATAAGTTCCTTCTTTGGAAACTTGAAAATCATTATTTTCCCAAGTGGGTTTATAACTTTATAGGTTGATTTTATTTTAACTTTGAAAACTAGTTTGCTTCTTGATTTTGTTATGGAGTTAAAAAGAGTCTAATCTTAAGCTTTTTGTGAAAACTTTAAATACTAACAAATTAATTTACTAAAACTTAGGTTACCATATTATAAAAAGAAAGTGTTTATTTCTTATATTTCTTTGGTAAAGCTATCTTTGTTATTTAGGAAAACTTTGACAAAACTTGTATTACTTCATTTCTATGTTGTTGATAATAATTCCATTATTTGATAATAAGCCACAATAGAAAATTTGGTTTCAAGTTCCTTTATTAAAGAAAAATTCTACTTTTAAATTTAGTTGAGATAATATCATTTATTATGCATGTACATGAGCATGTAAAATAAAAATATGAGAAAGGTACTAGAAGTAAATAATAATAAGCAAGATAATAAAAAAAATATCAAGTATTGGGAACCATAGCTTCATCAAGGCATACCGGGACTAGGAATAGACTAATCCCAAAAAGAATAAAGAAAATAAAGAAAATGTTGTTTTGACTTGATATGGAAAAGTCTAAGACTAGAAAGACTAATCTTAAAATAGCATGAAATAAATAAATTACAAGCATGAAATTAAATAAATAACAAGTGAGCATATATGCTCTAAAGATTATATATAAATACATAAATATATTTAGTTAGATATGAATAAGGAATTAGCATAATAACAACAATAAAATTAATATATATATATGATCATAATAACAACATAATAAAAGTTGAATTTCATGTATACGAACAAAACATGAACATTTTATTGCTTTATTACTCATATGAGTTTCAAAATAACACCATAGTCATGTTAAGTTACATGACATGGGTAAACAAATTGTTGAAAGAAGTTTACCTAAAGTGTTTATGTGTATGAAGATGGTAGATGAATAGAGTATTATGTGGGTAGTGATAAGTCATAGATAGTTTGTGATAAGGAAGGATTTTTGTGAATAATTGGTTTAAGAGAGTTTTGGGTAGAGATAAATTTTGGAGAGAGATTTGTGGAGAGTTTTTGGGAGAGTTTTGGTAGTAAGATGAGTTGTGTGAAAGAATGAAGGAGGGATGGGGTATTTATAGAATTTTAGAGTGAAAATTAGATGTAATTAAATTAATTGAAAAAAGAAAATAAATGAGAGTGAAGAGAGAGAGGGGTGGACGGCAAAGAGGGCAGGAGAGAGAGAAAATTGATTAAAAATTAATTTTAGAAGAAAAGTGTAAGAGAAGTTTAATAATATGTGGTGTAGAATTTTTATGGGAAAAGAAAATTGTAAGAAATAGGTGTGTAGGTGTAAGTGTAAGCCCGGAAAATTTTAGTAAATAATTCTAAAGATGACTTCGAAAATAAACCCTAAAAATCACTCCGAATTAAAACCAAACTTCGATAAGTCCCAAATCCCGAATGAATCCAGAAATTTCTGAATCGTGAGAAAAATAAGAATCCTTAAAAGTAACATAGGAACTCAATATACTTCAATTCCAAAACCGCTACGCACGACAAATTTCATATTTAACTCTAACTTATAAAATCGGATAATATAGAGCCCAAAAACAAATTATTAAAAAGTAAATAATGACTAACCTTCGGAAATAAAAATCAATCCAAAGAATTCCGAAAACGTTGAGAGATATTAAATACTTATAAAAATCAAACTTAAAATAAATTTCTCAAATCAGATATGTTGTATAAACATAAAATATCAGTTTCCAGATTGACAAAGGTATTAACCGAAAAGTCAACCGGAAAACTTAAGTCCACGAAACTTCCAAGAAACCCCGTAGCCTAGATTCAGCAATCCCACATTCCTAAACTAAGGAGTTGGAATAAGAGAAAAAGGTATAGTTGGTTCGTATTAAGTCTAGGATGCTCTAAAAGATGGGATTAACGAATTTTCAATCTATTTCCAACCCGGTCAGGTACAGACTTCGGAAAGTGTGCCTCGAGATTTGAAATATTAAAAATATGTTATTAATGCTGTTAGACTCATATTTTGATAAGGATCTCTAAAATATTAGTTTTATAAATTTTCGATAACTAAAATTACTGACTTTGCAATTTTATTTGTATTTTCTTTATTACCGATAATCAGCTAGCCTTTCGGCACTATTTACTATTATTCATTTCACAATTTTATTATTCTTATGATGTATACCCCAGTTTTTCTAGTAATCGAATAAACTTCGGAAACCGGAGAACGAAACCCTAAATCGGTCTGACCCAACCTTAGTAAGAGGAGCTTAGAAACCCTAGATCCGGCTTCCCTTCAGTTTCATAACAAAAGAAGTTTTATAAAATACATGAAGGTGAATTATTGTTTTAAAGTATATTTTAAACCTTAGGAAGCTTTAAATTTGGAAAATTTTCCATTCCAGACCTTCCCGAGCTCAATTACGGAAAAACGTGCCCTAGAACCAAAAACTCAAAAAAATACTCTGGAATATTCATTAGAACTGAAATTTTATAAGGATTTCAAGAATATAAATTTTATAATTTTCCGCGATATAAAAATTACAGTTATAGCCTTTTTCCTGTATTTTCTTTACTACCGGTAAAGTAGATGTCTTGTCTACTATTTACCACTATTCACAAGTACAACCTATACTACACACTATCCATACCCTATTCTTACATCCTTACAACTACTCATTATATTTTCATTTCCAAGAAATTTTGTCTCTTATTAAATTATCACTTTTATTACATTTTATTATACAAATTACAAATTTAAACAATTTCAACACATACTCTCTCTCTCTTCCCTACTAAGGCCGGCGCACACCCCCCTTATTCCCCCTCTATTTGTTCTATTTTACTCCTTTTAATACAAATAAACCCAAAACACCTAATATATAAACTCATTTCTACTCTTTCTCCTCATTTTTACTCATTCCAAATTTTTACAAAAGCAAAATCCTCTTCTTCTTCTTCTTCTTGCCGTGGAACCCCCTCCCACACACACACTCACTCACAAGTTCATTCTTCTTCCTTTCTTCTCCAAAACTTCCTTTAGGTGATGATTATAAGTTTTGTTACTACTCAATCTTGCAATGGCAAGAGTATTCTTGTATGTTTTCACCCAAAAATCCCAATGAGCAAATGTTAGGGATAAGAAAACATGAATGCATGAATCTCAAGCCATTACAAGAGTAGATCTTGTGTTTAACAAGCGTTTGTTGAAATATTATTATGTTCATGCATCTAAAAGTAGAGATCTTGCATGAGAAGTATATGTTCATGTCTTAAAACCTCATTTTCATGCACTATAAGTTATAAATCTAGTGTTTAGACACTTATGTTTTCCTTGACATTCATGTTCATATGCATATTTTGTATTTTCATGCATTAATGTTCATAAAAACTTAGCCTTGTATATATAAACATGTTAGTTGGTAGATCTTTATGAATATAAGGCAAGGAACTTGAAAAGAAAAGATCTTGAAACCACTTTAAAACTCATATTTTACATGAAAAATGAAGAGTATGAGTGATAGGTATCACTAAGTAATGATTTTTACAAGTTGAAATGAATTTAGGCATGAGTAATGTGTAAAACAAGTAGTGGAATTAAGATGGAAAATTTTGAGTTAGTGATCAAATTGCCAAATTCGTAATTTGAGATGATGCATATGTAATCACCTAGTATTTGAGCTCAAATTGCAAGTTTTATGTGTTAAATGAAGTCCTTAGACAATAGATATAGTAAAACTTTAAATTTTGATGTATTAAACAAGTTTTCTCATAGGAATTATGCAAGAAATGAAATTTTCCAAAATTCGGATTTTTGTGAAAGGCTAATTTAAAAACATATTTGCAAGGTGAAAAATGTGAATTTCTATGAAGAAATGAAGGTCTTGGGTAGCATAAATGTTAAGGACTCATTTTTATTTAGATAACAAGTAAATTCTAAGAATAAAATCCTAAAACATTAGAAGATGCAAAATTTGAAAGAATGGATTTGTAAGAAATGACTATTATGGAGTCTTATAATAATTAGGAGTTCTTAAAAGTTTCATTATAAAAAATCATCAAGACCATGCATATATTGAACTCATTAAATGTCATTCATATTAGGAATTCATTCATATTCCATCTATACATGAATCATCAACTAGGAACATTGTGATTAAGTGCAAAACAATTTTTCGGAAATGGAAGAGTTACAGAACAGATCTGATCCCTCTGTTCCGTGACCTTAATGTTTTCAAAACTTGAAAATAATATTAGAAATAGATAGATCTTTCTAAGTAGATAGAAATCGATATAAAATTTGCGAAATTCCGAGTTAAAATGACCAAGTTATGGCCGTTTTAAGTTGGAACTTCCGCAAATAGCGAGAATCACGATTTTGTTTAGTTTAGATGTATAGTTTGAATTAGTTAAGTAATGAGATCCTTATTAGGTTATTTTTATTTTGTAGGTGATCCCGATAACGACGATACCCTACACCCGACTATATTAAGAGACCAGCGTACCATGGCCGAGTGAGTAATACTTCCGATTTCAATTATTGCATATGATTGTAATGATAGTGGCATTAGTTGCTTAGGCAAAGATAAAAATGAATATGCATGATGGGGTATTTGGGAATTATATTTGATTTCTGTTGATATGTGAAGGTAGAATTTAAGAATATTGAAGCCGGGTGATAATTCATTGTTTGTATGTAGAGAAGCTAAACTTGATTGTCTGCGAATATTGTTTGGTCACCTAAAAGAATTGGATTAATCAATTATTGGACTTCAATTATAATTGAACTCACTCATATCACGACGGGGATGGAGCATTAGCATTTGTTGGTTTTTCGTGATCCATAAAACGAATATGTTGGTTAATCGTGATCCATAAAACGAATATGTTGGCTAATCGTGATCCATAAAACGAAATTGTTGGTTAATCGTGATCCATAAAACGAATTATTATTAAGTTGACCGTGAGCTTAAACGGCATCGTACCACATGATTCGTTAATCTGCTAACCCGGGATGGAGGGCGCAAGTCTATCCACATATGATTTCCGGCTGGTCATATGTTTGTTGAACTCACTTGTCTGATGCATTTCACTTGATTGAATAATCACTTGCTTGAATGTTATGTCTTAATTGCAATATGGAAGTTTTCACTCACTAAGCTAGTGTAGCTTATACCCCAATAGTTTCATGTTGCAGTATGAATACTTATGGTTATCTTCAAGGAGCCGCGAACATCAGGTACAGCTCTTAGACATTAAGGAGCTTTTGATGAGGACGGGTCCTAGCTATAGACTCGAACTTCCAATTATGTCTTCCAAGTGGTACTCGAAGGATATATAAGGGATTTTTGTGAGCTTAAGAACTCTTAACGTTGTTGACAGGAGTATGCCCCTTAGTTCATGTAACAAAATAGGTTTAAAGGAAATTGATATGATTTATATTCTTGATGCTATGTATATCTCCTCAAATTACTATGAAGCAAAGCGCGGTCCCTACATGTTGAAATTGAGCCTTACACCCGATGTTCAAACTCATGTGAATGCTAAGGTTGCCTTACTTGAGTTAAATGTCGAGTGTGGCGGACTGTCATGTTTAGGATACTCTTTGGGGCGTGACAGTAAGAATAGGTAGTAAGGAAAAGTAAAGATAGGTGAATAGTATTGAATAGTAGAAAAATGCTATGAATAGTAAACTAGACAAATAAAATATCTATAGTAATAAAAATACACATATAAATACAATATCTATAATTTTTAACTACCGAAAAATTCTAAAACTGATATTTTTAAAATATTATATTTTTATGAGTCTATTGATATTAACGGAATATTTTTGTCATCCGGTGTATCGGGACATGGTTTTTGAAAACTGATCCCGTTCGGATCCGAATGACATTAGAAATTTGCGAATCTGATATTTTTAAGCTTTCTTATATTATTACAAACTATCATCAACAATTGTTTTAATTTCGTTGTTTAGGGTTTAAGAGCATCGGATTGCCGAATCTTAAACACTAGGGTTTGTTGTAAGCTTTGTTGACTTAGGGTTCCGGTTTGACTTTCGATTTTGTTGAGTTATTCGTAAGATCATAAAATTTTGGAGTTTTACCTGTATTTATTTTAGTTCGATGTCCATGGTTTATCTCATTTTATTTGTGATTATTTAATAGTTTTTAGTTCTTGGCATCGTTTAACCAAGTCTAGGGTTATGGGTTGACTTAGTTTGACTTTTGGTGAAAATTGAAAATTTTGATTCTAAAATTCACCGAAGGATTTAAGGTCTTAGTATTTCGTATTGGAGTGTTTTTTGGATATATCGTCTTGATTTCAATGTTAGAAATTAGATAGATCATTTGATTAGTGTATGGATATTGAATCAACCGATAGTTGGATATTCTATTTTGTTTTGAGGGTTCTCTTTTTCTCAAGATTAAGAATTCTCATGTTTGACCTTATTTAGAATTTAACTTGGTTCAATTTTTTAGGGTTTCGATTTTGTTTTTTTTTTACTTATAGGATTAATTTCTAAGAATTATGAAAATTTTAGGGGTTTACATCTGCCAATCCATTTGTCTGTGGATGATACGTTGTAGAATGGTGATTAGTGACTTTGTTTTTTCGGTGGAGCCTCCACCATTCTATTGCAAAAATCGGAACAACGATCGCCGATAAGAGTTGTTGGCATTCTGAACCAAGCAAAAATATGAGACTTGACAAAATCCACAACAACTTTAGCATCATTAGTTCATGTAGCTTTAGCTTCTACCCATTTTAAGACATAGTCCATAGCAAGTAGGATGTAAACATTCCCCAAAGAAGGAGGAAAAGGACCCATAAAATCCGTACCCCATACATCAAACATTTCATAAACAAGAATAGGGCTCTATGTCGTAAATTTCCAACCTTTTGACATATATCACAAGACTTACAAAACAGGTATGAATCCTAAAATAGAGAAGGAAAAAAAAACCATACTCTAACACCTTGTGGGTTGTTCTCTTTGGACCAAAGTGCCCTCCACATGCATAGGCATGACAGAATTGTAAAATAGATGGGATTTCCTCTTGAGATATACACCTTCTAATGATTTGATCAGAATAATGTTTCCACAGGTAGGGGTCACCCCAAACATAGTATTTTGCATCACTTTTGATCTTATCTTTTTGAGTTCTAGATAATTCATTTGGCAAAGTCCTAGTAACTAAATAGTTAACTATATCAACATACTAAGGAGTTATCTTTTGAATAGGAAAGAGATGCTCATCTGGAAAATCATCTTGCAGTGGAGTTGGCTCTTCACTCGAAGGTATCCTACTGAGGTGGTCTGTAACCAAGTTTTCTATGCCTTTCCTATCCCATATCTCCAAATTAAACTCTTATAACAAGAGTATCCATCTAATAAGTCTTGGCTTTGCTTCCTTCTTTGAAAGTAGGTATTTAAGAGTAGCATGATCTAAAAACATAATCACTTTAGTTCCAAGTAAATAAGAACGGAATTTTTCTAAAGCAAAAACAACAACTAGAAGTTCTTTTTCCATCGTCGAATAGTTGGATTGTGCGCTGTCGAGTGTCCTTGAGGCATAGCAAAAAACATGAGGAGTTTGCCCAACTCTTTATCTAAGGATAGCACCAACTGCAAAATTGCTTGCATCACACATGATCTCGGTTCCAATCAGGTGGTTGGATAATAAGAGTAGAAGTTAGCTTCTCCTTTAGCTTGTCAAAAGCATGTTTGCAGGCTTCATCAAACTCAAATGACACATCTTTTTGTAGTAATCTACATAGGGGTTGAGTGATCTGGGAAAAATCCTTGATTAAGTGCTTGTAAAAATTTGCACTTCCAAGAAAAGAACAAACTTCCCGAGCATTTACGGGGTAAGGCAAGGATTTAATCACTTCAATCTTAGCCTTATCAACTTCAAGTCCCCTAGCAGATGTAATATGTCGTAGAATGAGACCTTGATCAACTATAAAATGGCATTTTTCATAATTCAAGACAAGGTTTGTTTCTATGCATCTTTTAAGCACTTTTGTAAGATTAGTAAGACATGAATCAAATGTGTTACCATAGACAGTAAAGTCATCCATGAAAACTGTTATGATATTTTCCACATAATTTGAAAAAATACTAACCATACACCTTTGAAATGTGGTTGGAGCATTGCAAAGTCCGAATGACATCCTTCTATAAGCAAAAGTTCCAAATAGGTATGTGAAGGTGGTCTTTTCTTGATCTTTAGGTGCAACCAGAATTTGATTGAAACCTGAATAATGATCAAGACAAAAGTAATGAGAGTAACTAACTAATCTTTCAAGCATTTGATCAATAAAAGGAAGCGGAAAAATGATATTTTCTAGTTGATGCATTTAACTTCCTATAATCAATGCAAACACTCTATCCATTTTGAACTCAAGTAGGTACCAGCTCTCCATCTGAATTTTTAATCACAGTTAAACCCATTTTCTTAGGAACAACTTGAATTGGACTTACCCATTTGCTATCAGAAATTGGATGGATCATACCTGCATCAAGATGTTTCAAGATTTCTTTCTTTACCACTTCCATCATAGGTGAGTTTAGTCGATGTTGGACTTCTCTTGATGGTTTACAATTCTCCTCCAATATGATCTTATGCATGCATGTGGAAGGGCCTAATCCTTTGATGTCTATAATGATCCATTCTATGGCTTCCTTGTATTCTTTAAGCACTTGAATCAACTTCTCCTCTTCCAAAGCACTCAACTTGTTAGAGACAATTACTGCAAGAGTTTCTTGTTCTCCTAAAAATATATACTTAGGTTTAAGTTCCAATTTTGGTACCTGTACAATAGAAAGAGGAGTTTTATATTAAAGGAAGGTAACTCAACATAAGATACACCATACCTTAATAGTTTAGATGATTCCAATTCATGTACAGTATCCTGAAAGTTAGGGGATACCACAAACTTCTTTTCAATCTTCTTCAATTTTTCCACAGTTAAACTCCTTTCAAGTGCAATTTTCAACTCATCATCATCATTCAAATCAAACGTTTTTTGTGCTAATGGTTCTATAACATCTGTCACAAAAATAGAAGAAACATCACTAGGATACTTCATGGCATCATAGATATTGAATTTAATAATCTCTCCATTAAATTCCATTGTGAGTATACCATTATGCACATCAATTTTTGTTCTAGAGGTCTTAAGAAATGGTCTTCCTAACAAAGTCAATGATGAATTAAGAGAATCATCATTTTCCATGTCAAGAACATAAAAATCAGTAGGAAAAACCGATCCATTCACTTGCACTAAAACATCCTCTAAAACACCTTCAGGATATACATTTGACCTATTAGCAAGTTAAACTATTACACCTGTTTCTTTTAATGGATCATCATTCAGAGTTTAGTAAACAGACGAAAGCATCATATTAATAGAAGCACCTAAATCACACATAGCCTTTGCAGGGTTAAAATTCCCTATCTTACAAGGAATGGTAAACATACCTAGGTCCATGCATTTAGGAGGAAGCTCCCTTTGAAGGATAGCTAAAACATTCTCTCCTATAGTTATCTTTTCATTTCTCTTCAACTTTTTCTTGTTAGTGTAAAATTCTTTTAGAAACTTCGCATATCGAGGTACTTGTTTAATAGCATCAAGTAAAGGAATATTTAACTCTACCTTGTGAAAAGTCTCAAGAATTTCCTTTTCTTCTTCTTCTTTCTTGGACTTGGTTAATCTGGAAGGAAAAGGAGGTATCGACACATAAGTCTTGGGAATTTCAGCTGAAGGCCCTCTACATTGATCATCTTTAATGTACAAGGCTACTAGTTCTTTTTCAGGTTTCTCTTCCCATTTGTTTGCCTTCTTGCTAGGTTCCTACAATTCCTTTCCACTTCTCAAGTTAATTGCATTAGCACTTTGTCTTGGATTTGTAACAGTCTGAGAAGGTAATTTACCTTAAGACTCTAATTTACTCATAGTGGATGCAAGCTGGTTTTCCTGATTCTGCAAATTTTGAATGTTGTGTTTGGTCTCTTCCTGAAATTGTTTTGCGTTAAGTGCAAGTGATTTAACACTCTCTTCAAGAGACATACCTGAACTCGAAGAAGCTTGTGGTGTTGGATTTGATGGCCTTGGATGATATTGTTGGAAATTTCTAAGTCCATAGCTGAAATTAGGATGATCCTTCCATCCATGATTGTAAGTGTTTAAGTAAGAATCATACTTCCTCTATGGAAGTCCAGGAAATCCTCTTATCGTATTGGCATGTGGATGAGTGTCCTCTTGGAGTGTAAGGCACATATCAGTGATATGATTAGGAGCAACACAAATCATGCATGATTTGACATGTTGTTGATTTCTTCGAGCTATTTGCCGAACAAGAGAGGTTAGATTGAAAATTTGATTTTCAAGATGAGAAACATTTACCTTGTTAGCCTTCCTTATTGAAGGATCATGTTAGAATCCAAATTGTTTTGAATTTATAGCCATAAGAGAAATCAATTCCCTAGCTTGGCTAGGGGTTTTTTCTACTGTCACACCTCCACTAGCTGCATCCATTAACTTCCTCTCCATAGGAAGCAATTCTTCATAAAAACATTGGATGAGAAGTTGTTCTGAAATCCCATGTTGTGGACAACTCGCACACAGTTGCTTAAACCTCTCCCAGTACTCATGAAGGTTTTTTCCATCTCTTTGTCTGATCCCACAAATTTCTCTTTTAATACCAGCAGCTCTTGTAGCAGGAAAAAAATTGTCCAGGAATAACTTGACCATGTCTATCCATGTAGTGATTGATCCTGGAGGCAAATAAAACAACCAATTTTTTGCTCTATCCCTTAATGAAAATGGAAAAGCACGCAATTTGATTTGCTCCTCAGAGATTCCTTATTGTCACGCCCCGAAGGGTACCCTAAACGTGGCAGTCCGCCGTACACAATATTAAAGCCTAAGAATGACCACCTCAGTCACGCGAAGGCTTCCATACTATGTACAAGGCGTCTAACACATAAAGGAGACACATCGGAATGATACATTTTATGTTGATACAATTGAGTAACAATGTAAAGGAAATACAATCCACTATTCTCCAAATACAAAACACTATACTTCAAAATACAATTCATCAAACTTCAATTACATTCATCTCAAGACTTCGCTACATAAAACTACTACAAGGCAAATCGTAAAGCTTAGCCAAAAACTTCAAGCATTCTTATATCTTGCCGGAATCCCGAAGTCATTCTCGACTTCAACCATCTCGGTCCCCACTTAGCATTTCTTGGTATAACCTGCTCATTTAAACAACTATTGGGGTATAAGCTACACTAGCTTAGTGAGTGTAATCTCCCACAAAACATTTATGTCACAACAATTCAAGCAAGTTATTAATCAAGCAAGTGTATGCATCAAACACATGAGTTCAACATACATATGACCAACCGGAAATCATATGTGGATGGAATTGCGCCCTCCATCCCGGGTTAGCAGATTAACGAATCCTGCGGTACAACAATATCCCGTTTATGGCTCACGGCTAACCTACGATTATTCGATGTCGTTTATGGTTCACGACTAACCTACGATTATTCGATGTCGTTTATGGTTCACGACTAACCTACAAATGCTCATGCTCCATCCCCTTGTGATATGCACATGTCAATTTATCATTAACTCAAGTAGTTGATTTAAGCCAATTTACTTAGGCGATCAATCAATTTATCAAACAATCCATCATAGCTAACTATACAATCAAAGTTTATCACCCGGTTTCGATATTCTTAATTTGTTTTCTCACATCATCATCAATCATATAATTTCCCATTAATCCCCATCATTCATATTCCATTCAATTGACCTACATTCTAGTGCACTACTTTACAAGCACATACAATAAATGAATTGGGAAGAAAAACTCACACGACCATTGGATCACTGGTCTTCTAGTAATAATAATCCGGTGGTAGGGAATCGTCGAACTCGGGATAACCTAAAAAGGAAGAAATACTCTAATTAGTATTTCAACTCAAACTAATCCAACAACTTCATACGAATTTATCAAATTCGTAATTCGCGTCCTAAGCGGGAATTCCAACTTAAAACGGCCATAACTTGGTCATTTAACTCGGAATCTCGCAAATTTTATATCGATTTCTATCTACTTCGGAAGATCTTTCTAAATACAAAGCTTAAATCAAGTTTTGAAAATATCTAAGCCTCGGAATTGAGGGATCAGATCTGTACAGCGGGTTCCTTGATTCCAAAAATGCGGTTTTGATGAATGCATTTGAGATTCCTAAGTATAAAATGATGCTAAATGCAATGGTAATGATTTTCCCTATCATGAATGTCATGATGTGAACTTTAATGAGTCTATGTTCTTACAACTTTTGGATTTAAAGAATTTTACAAATAAACTTTTCTTAGAAACCATCTCATACTAATGTTTAGTAAGTGAGTTTACTACATTTGACCACCTCTACATCTTACATGGATTTCCTTTAGAAAAACTCTATTTTATTTAAAGAAATTTTGATCCTTATATTAGTTATATCCTAAGGCCTTTATTTCTCTAATAAAATCTACATTTATGAACTTTTAAGTGGGTCTTTTACTATGGGGTTTCCAAAAATCCGAATTTACAAAAGTTCATTTTCAAGTTGATTCCTTTAGGAAAAACACATTTTATACTTGAAACTTTAAGTATCCATTATACCTATATCCTAAGGACTTCATTTATTTAAGAAAATATCATTTTTGAAGTTGGAAAAATAGTGTTTTCTAACCCTACATCCATTATTACGAATTTGGTTTTCATAACTTTTAACTCAAAACTCCTATGGACTTCATTTCTTGTTTTCAACATTTTCTTTAGCAAAAACTCCTTTAGACTCATGAAAAATACCACTAATCATTATCTATTACCCATAGGCTTTATTTCTCTTATAAAATATAAGTTTAGAAGTTGTTAAAAGTGTTTTTGACCTTGGTTTTCAAAGTCATCCGAATTTTCAAAAGTCTTTTTCTTGTAAAGTACTTTTCTTTTGACTTCATGGACCCATATATATATAGATCTATATACTAGAAAAGTCATTTACTAAAGACAAAAGTGTTAAAGACTATTTATGCACATATGAACAAAATAATAATGAAACTATAAATGCCTACATGATCATGAGTATCAAGATGATGGATCTACTTTATCAAAAGCTTAAATGAGTTTTAAAAACATAAAAACCATATTTTTATAAAAGATCCTTTGTTTAAAAGACTTTTTGATGGATAAAAGTAAAGCTTTTGGTATAGAAACTCCTTTAAAAGATAGATCTACTTTGTAATGGTTCGGGATTTTTGTTTTGCTATCTCATTGTTCCTACCACAAGATCATGGGAACATGGAGTTGAGATAACCAAAAATCACTTAGCCATAACAAAGTTTCATGAGTTGGAAGTAGTAGAGCATAACTTACTTGAAGTGGATGGAAGATGGAAGAGAAAAATGAGAAATTGTGAGTGTGTGTGGGGGCTTCAAGTTTCGGCCACAAGGGAAAAATGGGAGAGAGGAGAGAGCTTTTTGCACTTTAGAAATTTTGGAAAGTGAAGAATGAGGAGAGAGAGAATAAAGGTAGTTTATATATAAGTTGAATTAGGTTAAGTGAATAAGAAAAGAAATAAAAAAAATCAAATGGAGCATGAATGGGGGGGGGGGGTGCATGTGCGCCGGTTTTGAGCTTGGAAAGGGGGGAAATTTGCTTTGTTTCAACATGATTTAACCTTGATTTGATTTGTATCATTAGTCATAAGTTGAAGTGAAGTGAAGGGACAAAAAGTTATGGAAGAATGGGTTTGATGTGAGTGATGGTAAGGCTTAGACTTGTAGGGTGGCTAATAGGTAGTGTAGGTGGTACTTTTGAATAGTATGAATAGTTGACAAGACAATTTAATTTCCGGTAGTAATGAAATACGAATAAAAAGGCTATAACTGTATTTTTCATAAGCCGGAAAATTATGAAAAATATATTTTTGAAATCCTTATTTTATTTCGATTCAAATGAGTATTCATAAGAAATTTTTGAAATTCTAGTTCCGGGGCACGCTTTTCTATAATGGGTCTCGGGATGACCCGGAATTGAAATTTTCTAAAATCTGATCTTTTCTTGGTTTGAAATATAATCAAGAACTATATTCAAAATTAATTTTCTTATAAAAGTTTCTTATTTGGAAACCGAGGAAAAGCCGGAATTAGGGTTTCTAAGTTTTCTCACAAAGCTTGAACTAAACGGTTTAGGGTTTCATTTTCTGGTTTTCGAAGTTTACTTGATTACTAGGAAACCCAGGGTATAATAATAATAATAATAATAATAAAATTGTGTAATGAAATAAAATGAATAGTGCAAAAGATAATCAATTACCGGTAGAAATGAAAATACGATAAAAAGGTTATAACTGTAACTTTTATAACCCGAAAAATTATATAACTGATATATTTAGAAATCTCGTGGAATTACGAGTCTAACGGTACTAATGGTATATTTTTGATATCTCGAGTCCCGGGACACGCTTTTCAAAGTCTGTATCCGAACGGGTTCGAGATAGGTCAAAAATTTACCAATCTGATATTTGTGAACAAACTTATATTACTACGAGCTATTCTACTTATTTAAACTATTTCGGCCTCTAGAGTTAAGGGCGCTAGATTGCCGGACTTAACTATTGTATTCCGGTTAGGGTTTCCGGATGATTTTCCGGTTTAGACCTTTGCCAATTGGAAACTGAGATTTTCTGTTTATACAACGTATTTAGTTTGAGAAATTTATTTTAAATTTTATTTTTATAAGTATTTAATATCTCTTACTGCTTTCGGAAATCTTGAATTGAATTATTATATCCGGAGTTATATCGGTAATGGTTACCAGATATGATTTTCTTGAGTTTGAGTCAAATATCGATTTTTGGAATGATTTTGGGGAAATCTTGATTTTTATAATTTGCTTTGAAAAAGGATCTTCATAGTGTTTTGTTTTCGAATTTATTTTTGCTTCGATTTAAGGTTTTATGAACAATTGGTTAACTTAAGGATTATTAATTTGTTATTTTGTTTCTTGAATTCTTCCTTCTTAAGATTACGAGATTTCAATTTCTAACTCGTTCTATGATTCTTGGGTTTGATTTGATCGTTAGGGCTTTATTGTGATTTCCGTCTCTTAGGATTATTAGTCTGGTCGTTTGGGGAATTTCCAAAGTCTATATTTTATTATTGGCAGATAAAGTTTTCTTAATCGTGCCAAAGCCTAGTTATGGAATTGGCCTTTGGTGATTTCCTGATCCTTCAAATTGTCATGTTATGGATTAACTTGCTTTTTAGCAAATTATCACTGTGTTTTATTTTTATCCCGATTTTTATGAATTATAGATTAGGTAAGAAGTTTATCTTACGTAATGGTTTTTGGACTTAAGGACTTTTGTAGTCCTTATTTTATTTTTAGATTTTCTCAAGACTAATGAATTCTTACTTTCGTTTATATTTCAGGACTCGTTCAAAGTTCGGTTTTAATTTGGAGTGATTTTTAGGTTTATTTTCGAAGTTCATTTGGAATTATTTACTGAAATTTTCCGGGGCTTACATCCTCCCCACCTTAAAGAAAGTTTTGTCCGCAAAACTTGTTACGTGTATATCGTTTATCGAGAAAGATTGTGAATTCGATTATATTTCTAGCACCGGTTTATGCTTTGATTTGTATCATTTCTAAATTTTGCATGAGATATTTTACAAAATATAGCACATACAAATTAATAAGATTTGGCTTAGCGATTCCAACCTTCACTTACACGACTCTTTTGGAAAACGACACGGACTTGACTCGAGACCACAGACGACTCGACTCGACCGACACTAGACGACTCATGACAACACGACCTTTCATGACTCGATTACTTTGACCAACGAAGGTTGTGGATTCGCTTCTCCATTCTTATGTAGCTGTATATACAATATTGTGCTTGTGATCAATATTCTTAAATAATAGTCATTGTTTTAAACTCTTATCATCGTGATCATCTTGATGGGGTTGAAATCAAGAATCTCATTGCTTTATTGTATACTTATTACTTGTGAAGATCTTACGGAGTTTGGTAATTGAGATTTGATTTTTGAAATTTTAACTTTTATGTAACGATCATCGTAGATTTCGATCTTTCAAAGTTCTTTATTTACAAGAAGTTATATGAGGATTGTCTTGGAATTCGTTAAATTAATCGAGTTTTTGTTTTAGTTTCCATCATTGGCTCATTCTAACTTTTAATGGTCTCGGGCTTTCCTATTTTTAGTCTAGCCATGTAATCCGAAGGTATTTCTAACAACCTATCTCTTTGATTCTATTGGCAGGAAAGAATATGCGGTATTCTAAGGGTATAGCGCTAACCTGGTATCGAGTTGCATCTTTGATCCTCGCTTCCTTCCATGGTAAAGGACTCCAGCTCCTCATCACTAGCTCCTTCATACACTCCATATGTGTGAGGGTTGTGGACTAGATTTCCGGATGTAGATGTCCTTGAAGAACCTCGATTCCTTTTTCCTTTGTTGCTTTTATTCCTGTTATATCTCTTCCTCTTCTTCCTAGGTAGCTCCACGAAGCAACATGCAATTATCCCGTTCAGGGCATGTTTTAGCTAAATGTCCCTTTTGTGCAAAGAGAGCATGCGTTGGTCGTCTTTTGGGACACTTCTCAACTTTGTGACGGGTCCCCACAGAGGTAGCACTTGAATTGAAGTTGTGGACACTGAATAGGGTAATGCTCTCTCTTACATCTCCAACATTGTATCTTATCCAAATTATGTCTTCTTCCTTGTTTGGGTCATCATCCAAGGGAAGTGTTATGACATTTTGACTCGGGGTCATTAAGCATAGAACTCCATTTCCTTATTACTTCTTTCTTGCCTCCTCCTTGAGCATTTTCTATTATCCGTGCTCTTTCTAGCAATCCTTGATAACTCCTGATATCCAATTCTTCCAATCGAGTCCGAAGGTCTTCTTTTAAACCATTCAGAAACACTTCTCTTTTGAGTTCCTCACTTTGCTTATATGATTCTGGAGCATATTGCAATCTACTGAACTCGGTTTCGTACTGTTCCACACTACGATCTCCTTGTGAGATATTGAGAAAATCTGAACTGTACTGGACTCTTAAGCTCATGGGAAATATTTTTCAAAAACTCATATTTAAACATCTCCCATGTAACTGGAGGCGTCAACTCTCTTTCCTTAGAGTCCCACCATACTCGGGCATGTAAGCGGAGCATAAAGGTTCCATAATTGACTCTCAGACGGTGTGGTACTTCAAAAGCATTAAGGGACCTCTCAATGTGTGCCAACCAATCCTCTGCCTCATCTGGTTTTCCAAAAACTCCGTCGAAATACTCGTTACACTTTATGAAGCATGGTAAGAGGCTTTGGTGGTATTGAGGTGATGGGGGTTCATCTTGCGTCGTTTCTTGCTCATATCTCACAGGTGTAGACGTTGAACTGACTTGAGTCTGTTGCATGTAGCCTCCTGTTTGACTAGTAAGCCGTTCAATCTCTATTGAGGCATTTCCCCCTTGGTTAGGTGGTTCGGGTATCGCTTGGTTCTCGGGTCCTAAAGGAGTCATGACGGGTTCTTGTGGTGGTTGGGTATGTCTCCTATACTTTTATTAAGCTCAGGTGAAATTTCTAAATCTTTTATTACGTCTTAAGGCGGTAAAGGAAACTTAAAGAAACTTATCGGAAATACGGAAATGCGGAAATAAAAACATATGTAAGAAATATTGAAATTCTACTGAAATCAAGATCGATAACAAAAACTTCATAATATTCAAAACGAAATACATGAAATCAAGAGAAGATGCAAATCTTTCATTACAAAAGTTCAAAGAAAGGATGCAAAACATACATTGGAATTAACTCATGAACTAGATGATAAAGCACAAAATCGATTTACATTTTCAAAACATCTTTGTTCTCTTCACTCAAAAAGTTATTTGCTCCTAACGCTCAACACGAGAGATCTATTGTTATTTCTAGGAGACTGACTTCTTCCAAGCAAGGGCAGCTGTCCAGCTGTTAATTCTTGTGGGGGCATCTACTCGCCTGGTGTCCCGGCTGTTGGCAGATGAAGCACTTTAAGGTTTTCTTTCCTGGACAGTCCACAACCTTATGTTCAGGATCTCCACAGAAGTAACACTTGTGCTTAAGTTGTGGACACTGTTTTAGATAATGACTTTCCTTGCACTTCCAACAATTGATCTTACGCCTCTTAAAAGGTTCATTCTTAACTGTTAGGCTAGTTGTCTTATACCTTCTGACTTTGGAGCTTGGACTAGCCATAACAGAAGGAGTCTCAATTCCTTGCATTGCCACATGGTGGGGTCCTTCCACCTGAACCGGCACATTCCTAATAAGCGCTTGTTGTAAGAGGAGCTTTTGTGTATCCACCAAACACCCTAGAAGGTCTATGACTTGTTGCATTGGATCTTGTGGTGGTGGAGTGTCTCTCACTTGTTGTTCATCGGGAAGGTTGGTCGACGGTTGCACGTTCTCCTCAGGTAGTCTCCTAGAAACAGGACGAGACGGTCACGTTAACCTAGTTATACTACACGCAAGTTGCTTATTTTTATTTTTATTTTTTTTTATTTTTTTATTTTTTTGAAAAAGAGTTATAACTTTTTATTTTCTTTAGACTTGTTTATTTAGAAAAACGGTGAAATCACGCAATCAATCCTACCCACCTAGTGGTCTCCTGGTCAAAGGGGTAATCTAGCATCTCTATCATTGGCTTGAACTAAAAGTCGGTAAGGTCACTTACTCCTATATTTTTGCAGTTGCTAGTATAGATTCTATCATCCCATCAAATATTTTCATTCTTCCTTCTTCTACGTTTGTTTCTATGTTCTTCAAAAGTCTCCACGATGAATTCAAATCCTTAATGATCGAAAGCCATACCATAAAGGTCATTGAGCTAAATCTAGTTCTTCTTTACCTAAGGGTCATTTAACACTTACCTATCCATTTCTAAGATCATATCCTAATATTCCATCATCTTAAGTCTTCCCACCTAATTCCCAAAACCTTGTCGCTCTGATACCAACTAAACTGTCACGCCCCGAAGGGTACCCTAAACGTGGCAGTCCGCCGTACACAATATTAAAGCCTAAGAATGACCACCTCAGTCACGCGAAGGCTTCCATACTATGTACAAGGCGTCTAACACATAAAGGAGACACATCGGAATGATACATTTTATGTTGATACAATTGAGTAACAATGTAAAGGAAATACAATCCACTATTCTCCAAATACAAAACACTATACTTCAAAATACAATTCATCAAACTTCAATTACATTCATCTCAAGACTTCGCTACATAAAACTATTACAAGGCAAATCGTAAAGCTTAGCCAAAAACTTCAAGCATTCTTATATCTTGCCGGAATCCCGAAGTCATTCTCGACTTCAACCATCTCGGTCCCCACTTAGCATTTCTTGGTATAACCTGCTCATTTAAACAACTATTGGGGTATAAGCTACACTAGCTTAGTGAGTGTAATCTCCCACAAAAACATTTATGTCACAACAATTCAAGCAAGTTATTAATCAAGCAAGTGTATGCATCAAACACATGAGTTCAACATACATATGACCAACCGGAAATCATATGTGGATGGAATTGCGCCCTCCATCCCGGGTTAGCAGATTAACGAATCCTGCGGTACAACAATATCCCGTTTATGGCTCACGGCTAACCTACGATTATTCGATGTCGTTTATGGTTCACGACTAACCTACGATTATTCGATGTCGTTTATGGTTCACGACTAACCTACAAATGCTCATGCTCCATCCCCTTGTGATATGCACATGTCAATTTATCATTAACTCAAGTAGTTGATTTAAGCCAATTTACTTAGGCGATCAATCAATTTATCAAACAATCCATCATAGCTAACTATACAATCAAAGTTTATCACCCGGTTTCGATATTCTTAATTTGTTTTCTCACATCATCATCAATCATATAATTTCCCATTAATCCCCATCATTCATATTCCATTCAATTGACCTACATTCTAGTGCACTACTTTACAAGCACATACAATAAATGAATTGGGAAGAAAAACTCACACGACCATTGGATCACTGGTCTTCTAGTAATAATAATCCGGTGGTAGGGAATCGTCGAACTCGGGATAACCTAAAAAGGAAGAAATACTCTAATTAGTATTTCAACTCAAACTAATCCAACAACTTCATACGAATTTATCAAATTCGTAATTCGCGTCCTAAGCGGGAATTCCAACTTAAAACGGCCATAACTTGGTCATTTTAACTCGGAATCTCGCAAATTTTATATCGATTTCTATCTACTTCGGAAGATCTTTCTAAATACAAAGCTTAAATCAAGTTTTGAAAATATCTAAGCCTCGGAATTGAGGGATCAGATCTGTACAGCGGGTTCCTTGATTCCAAAAATGCGGTTTTGATGAATGCATTTGAGATTCCTAAGTATAAAATGATGCTAAATGCAATGGTAATGATTTTCCCTATCATGAATGTCATGATGTGAACTTTAATGAGTCTATGTTCTTACAACTTTTGGATTTAAAGAATTTTACAAATAAACTTTTCTTAGAAACCATCTCATACTAATGTTTAGTAAGTGAGTTTACTACATTTGACCACCTCTACATCTTACATGGATTTCCTTTAGAAAAACTCTATTTTATTTAAAGAAATTTTGATCCTTATATTAGTTATATCCTAAGGCCTTTATTTCTCTAATAAAATCTACATTTATGAACTTTTAAGTGGGTCTTTTACTATGGGGTTTCCAAAAATCCGAATTTACAAAAGTTCATTTTCAAGTTGATTCCTTTAGGAAAAACACATTTTATACTTGAAACTTTAAGTATCCATTATACCTATATCCTAAGGACTTCATTTATTTAAGAAAATATCATTTTTGAAGTTGGAAAAATAGTGTTTTCTAACCCTACATCCATTATTACGAATTTGGTTTTCATAACTTTTAACTCAAAACTCCTATGGACTTCATTTCTTGTTTTCAACATTTTCTTTAGCAAAAACTCCTTTAGACTCATGAAAAATACCACTAATCATTATCTATTACCCATAGGCTTTATTTCTCTTATAAAATATAAGTTTAGAAGTTGTTAAAAGTGTTTTTGACCTTGGTTTTCAAAGTCATCCGAATTTTCAAAAGTCTTTTTCTTGTAAAGTACTTTTCTTTTGACTTCATGGACCCATATATATATATAGATCTATATACTAGAAAAGTCATTTACTAAAGACAAAAGTGTTAAAGACTATTTATGCACATATGAACAAAATAATAATGAAACTATAAATGCCTACATGATCATGAGTATCAAGATGATGGATCTACTTTATCAAAAGCTTAAATGAGTTTTAAAAACATAAAAACCATATTTTTATAAAAGATCCTTTGTTTAAAAGACTTTTTGATGGATAAAAGTAAAGCTTTTGGTATAGAAACTCCTTTAAAAGATAGATCTACTTTGTAATGGTTCGGGATTTTTGTTTTGCTATCTCATTGTTCCTACCACAAGATCATGGGAACATGGAGTTGAGATAACCAAAAATCACTTAGCCATAACAAAGTTTCATGAGTTGGAAGTAGTAGAGCATAACTTACTTGAAGTGGATGGAATGAAGAGAAAAATGAGAAATTGTGAGTGTGTGTGTGGGGGCTTCAAGTTTCGGCCACAAGGGAAAAATGGGAGAGAGGAGAGAGCTTTTTGCACTTTAGAAATTTTGGAAAGTGAAGAATGAGGAGAGAGAGAATAAAGGTAGTTTATATATAAGTTGAATTAGGTTAAGTGAATAAGAAAAGAAATAAAAAAAATCAAATGGAGCATGAATGGGGGGGGGTGCATGTGCGCCGGTTTTGAGCTTGGAAAGGGGGGAAATTTGCTTTGTTTCAACATGATTTAACCTTGATTTGATTTGTATCATTAGTCATAAGTTGAAGTGAAGTGAAGGGACAAAAAGTTATGGAAGAATGGGTTTGATGTGAGTGATGGTAAGGCTTAGACTTGTAGGGTGGCTAATAGGTAGTGTAGGTGGTACTTTATGAATAGTAATGAATAGTTGACAAGACAATTTAATTTCCGGTAGTAATGAAATACGAATAAAAAGGCTATAACTGTATTTTTCATAAGCCGGAAAATTATGAAAAATATATTTTTGAAATCCTTATTTTATTTACAAATGAGTATTCATAAATAAATTTTTGAAATTCTAGTTCCGGGGCACGCTTTTCTATAATGGGTCTCGGGATGACCCGGAATTGAAATTTTCTTAAAATCTGATATTTTCTTGGTTTGAAATATAATCAGAACTATATTCAAAATTAATTTTTCTTATAAAAGTTTCTTATTTGGAAACCGTGGAAAAGCCGGAATTAGGGTTTCTAGTCTTTCTCACAAAGCTTGAACTAAATCGGTTTAGGGTTTCATTTTCTGGTTTTCGAAGTTTACTTGATTACTAGGAAACCCAGGGTATAAAATAATAATAATAATAATAATAATATTGTGTAATGAAATAAAATGAATAGTGCAAAAGACTAATCAATTACCGGTAGAAATGAAAATACGATAAAAAGGTTATAATGTAACTTTTATAACCCGAAAAATTATATAACTGATATATTTAGAAATCTCGTGGAATTACGAGTCTAACGGTACTAATGGTATATTTTTGATATCTCGAGTCCCGGGACACACTTTTCGAAGTCTGTATCCGAACGGGTTCGAGATAGGTCAAAAATTTACCAATCTGATATTGTGAACAAACTTATATTACTACGAGCTATTCTACTTATTTAAACTATCTTTCGGCCTCTAGAGTTAGGGCGCTAGATTGCCGGACTTACACTATTGTATTCCGGTTAGGGTTTCCGGATGATTTCCGGTTTATTCCAATTTGGAAACTGAGATTTTCTGTTTATACAACGTATTTAGTTTGAGAAATTTATTTTAAATTTTATTTTTATAAGCATTAATATCTCTTATTGCTTTCGAAATCTTGAATTGAATTATTATATCCGGAGTTATATCGGTAATGGTTACCAGATATGATTTTCTTGAGTTTGAGTCAAATATCGATTTTTGGAATGATTTTGGGAAATCTTGATTTTATAATTTGCTTTGAAAAAGGATCTTCATAGTGTTTTGTTTTCGAATTTATTTTTGCTTCGATTTAAGGTTTTATGAACAATTGGTTAACTTAAGGATTATCTAATTTGTTATTTTGTTTCTTGAATTCTTCCTTCTTAAGATTACGAGATTTCAATTTCTAACTCGTTCTATGATTCTTGGTTTGATTTGATCGTTAGGGCTTTATTGTGATTTCCGTCTCTTAGGATTATTAGTCTGGTCGTTTGGGGAATTTCCAAAGTCTATATTTTATTATTGGCAGATAAAGTTTTCTTAATCGTGCCAAAGCCTAATTATGGAATTGGCCTTTGGTGATTTCCTGATCCTTCAAATTGTCATGTTATGGATTAACTTGCTTTTTAGCAAATTATCACTGTGTTTTATTTTTATCCCGATTTTTATGAATTATAGATTAGGTAAGTTTATCTTACGTAATGGTTTTTGGACTTAAGGACTTTTGTAGTCCTTATTTTATTTTTAGATTTTTCAAGACTAATGAATTCTTACTTTCGTTTATATTTCGGACTCGTTCAAATTCGGTTTTAATTTGGAGTGATTTTTAGGTTTATTTTCGAAGTTCATTTGGAATTATTTACTGAAATTTTCCGGGGCTTACATCCTCCCCACCTTAAAGAAAGTTTTGTCCGCAAAACTTGTTACGTGTATATCGTTTATCGAGAGAAGATTGTGAATCTCGAGTTATATTTCTAGCACCGGTTTATGCTTTGATTTGTATCATTTCTAAATTTTGCATGATAGATATTTTACAAAATATAGCACATACAAATTAATAAGATTTGGCTTAGCGATTCCAACCTTCACTTACACGACTCTTTTGGAAAACGACACGGACTTGACTCAGACCACAGACGACTCGACTCGACCGACACTAGACGACTCATGACAACACGACCTTTCATGACTCGATTACTTTGACCAACGAAGGTTGTGGATTCGCTTCTCCATTCTTATGTAGCTGTATATACAATATTGTGCTTTATGAATATTCTTTTAAAATTAAAGTCATCGTTGTTTTAAACTCTTATCATCGTGATCATCTTGATGGGGTTGAAATCAAGAATCTCATTGCTTTATTGTATACTTATTACTTGTGAAGATCTTACGGTTTGGTAATTGAGATTTGATTTTTGAAATTTTAACTTTTATGTAACGATCATCGTAGATTTCGATCTTTCAAAGTTCTTTATTTACAAGAAGTATGAGGATTTTTGGAATTCGTTAAATTAATCGAGTTTTTGTTTTAGTTTCCATCATTGGCTCATTCTAACTTTTAATGGTCTCGGGCTTTCCTATTTTTAGTCTAGCCATGTAATCCGAAGGTATTTCTAACAACCTATCTCTTTGATTCTATTGGCAGGAAAGAATATGCGGTATTCTAAGGGTATAGCGCTAACCTGGTATCGAGTTGCATCTTTGATCCTCGCTTCCTTCCATGGCAAAGGACTCCAGCTCCTCATCACTAGCTCTTCATACACTCCATATGTGTGAGGGTTGTGGACTAGATTTCCGGATGTAGATGTCCTTGAAGAACCTCGATTCCTTTTTCCTTTGTTGCTTTTATTCCTGTTATATCTCTTCCTCTTCTTCCTAGGTAGCTCCAACGAAGCAACATGCAATTATCCCGTTCAGGGCATGTTTTAGCTAAATGTCCCGCTTTTTGTGCAAAGAAGCATCGTTGGTCGTCTTTTGGGACACTTCTCAACTTTGTGACTGGGGTCCCCACAGAGGTAGCACTTGAATTGAAGTTGTGGACACTGATAGGGTAATGCTCTCTCTTACATCTCCAACATTGTATCTTATCCAAATTATGTCTTCTTCCTTGTTTGGGTCATCATCCAAGGGAAGTGTTATGACATTTTGACTCGGGGTCATTGAAGCATAGAACTCCATTTCCTTATTACTTCTTTCTTGCCTCCTCCTAGCATTTTCTATTATCCGTGCTCTTTCTAGCAATCCTTGATAACTCCTGATATCCAATTCTTCCAATCGAGTCCGAAGGTCTTCTTTTAAACCATTCAGAAACACTTCTCTTTTGAGTTCCTCACTTTGCTTATATGATTCTGGAGCATATTGCAACAATCTACTGAACTCGGTTTCGTACTGTTCCACACTACGATCTCCTTGTGAGATATTGAGAAAATCTGAACTGTACTGGACTCTTAAGCTCATGGGAAATATTTTTCAAAAACTCATATTTAAACATCTCCCATGTAACTGGAGGCGTCAACTCTCTTTCCTTAGAGTCCCACCATACTCGGGCATGTAAGCGGAGCATAAAGGTTCCATAATTGACTCTCAGATGGTGTGGTACTTCAAAAGCATTAAGGGACCTCTCAATGTGTGCCAACCAATCCTCTGCCTCATCTGGTTTTCCAAAAACTCCGTCGAAATACTCGTTACACTTTATGAAGCATGGTAAGAGGCTTTGGTGGTATTGAGGTGATGGGGGTTCATCTTGCGTCGTTTCTTGCTCATATCTCACAGGTGTAGACGTTGAACTGACTTGAGTCTGTTGCATGTAGCCTCCTGTCTGACTAGTAAGCCGTTCAATCTCTATTGAGGCATTTCCCCCTTGGTTAGGTGGTTCGGGTATCGCTTGGTTCTCGGGTCCTAAAGGAGTCATGACGGGTTCTTGTTGTGGTTGGGTATATCTCCTACAATTTTATTAAGCTCAGGTGAAAATTCTAAATCTTTTATTACGTCTTAAGGCGGTAAAAGAAGCTTAAAGAAACTTATCGGAAATACAGGAAATGCGGAAATAAAAAATATGTAAGAAATATTGAAATTCTACTGAAATCAAAATCGATAACAAAATTCATAATATTCAAAACGAAATACATGAAATCAAGAGAAGATGCAAATCTTTCATTACAAAAGTTCAAAGAAAGGATGCAAAAACATGCATTGGAACTAATTCATGAACTAGATGATAAAGCACAAAATCGGTTTACATTTTCAAAACATCTTTGTTCTCTTCACTCAAAAAGTTATTTGCTCCTAACGCTCAACACGAGAGATCTATTGATATTTCTAGGAGACTGACTTCTTCCAAGCAAGGGCAGCTGTCCAGCTGTTAATTCTTGTGGGGGCATCTACTCGCCTGGTGTCCCGGCTGTTTGCAGATGAAGCACTTTAGGGTTTTCTTTCCTGGACAGTCCACAACCTTATGCTCGGGATCTCCACAGAAGTAACACTTGTGCTTAGTTGTGGACACTGTTTGATAATGACTTTCCTTGCACTTCCAACAATTGATCTTACGCCTCTTAAAAGGTTCATTCTTAACTGTTAGGCTAGTTGTCTTATACCTTCTGACTTTGGAGCTTGGACTAGCCATAACAGAAGGAGTCTCAATTCCTTGCATTGCCACATGGTGGGGTCCTTCCACCTGAACCGGCACATTCCTAATAAGCGCTTGTTGTAAGAGGAGCTTTTGTGTATCCACCAAACACCCTAAAAGATCTATGACTTGTTGCATTGGATCTTGTGGTGGTGGAGTGTCTCTCACTTGCTGTTCATCGGGAAGGTTGGTCGACGGTTGCACGTTCTCCTCAGGTAGTCTCCTAGAAACAGGACGAGACGGTCACGTTAACCTAGTTATACTACACGCAAGTTGCTTATTTTTATTTTTATTTTTTTTATTTTTTTATTTTTTTTGAAAAAGAGTTATAACTTTTTATTTTCTTTAGACTTGTTTATTTAGAAAAACGGTGAAATCACGCAATCAATCCTACCCACCGAGTGGTCTCCTGGTCAAAGGGGTAATCTAGCATCTCTATCATTGGCTTGAACTAAAAGTCGGTAAGGTCACTTACTCCTATATTTTTGCAGTTGCTAGTATAGATTCTATCATCCCATCAAATATTTTCATTCTTCCTTCTTTCTACGTTTGTTTCTATGTTCTTCAAAAGTCTCCACGATGAAATTCAAATCCTTAATGATCGAAAGCCATACCATAAAGGTCATTGAGCTAAATCTAGTTCTTCTTTACCTAAGGGTCATTTAACACTTACCTATCCATTTCTAAGATCATATCCTAATATTCCATCATCTTAAAGTCTTCCCACCTAATTCCCAAAACCTTGTCGCTCTGATACCAACTAAACTGTCACGCCCCGAAGGGTACCCTAAACGTGGCAGTCCGCCGTACACAATATTAAAGCCTAAGAATGACCACCTCAGTCACGCGAAGGCTTCCATACTATGTACAAGGCGTCTAACACATAAAGGAGACACATCGGAATGATACATTTTATGTTGATACAATTGAGTAACAATGTAAAGGAAATACAATCCACTATTCTCCAAATACAAAACACTATACTTCAAAATACAATTCATCAAACTTCAATTACATTCATCTCAAGACTTCGCTACATAAAACTATACAAGGCAAATCGTAAAGCTTAGCCAAAAACTTCAAGCATTCTTATATCTTGCCGGAATCCCGAAGTCATTCTCGACTTCAACCATCTCGGTCCCCACTTAGCATTTCTTGGTATAACCTGCTCATTTAAACAACTATTGGGGTATAAGCTACACTAGCTTAGTGAGTGTAATCTCCCACAAAAACATTTATGTCACAACAATTCAAGCAAGTTATTAATCAAGCAAGTGTATGCATCAAACACATGAGTTCAACATACATATGACCAACCGGAAATCATATGTGGATGGAATTGCGCCCTCCATCCCGGGTTAGCAGATTAACGAATCCTGCGGTACAACAATATCCCGTTTATGGCTCACGGCTAACCTACGATTATTCGATGTCGTTTATGGTTCACGACTAACCTACGATTATTCGATGTCGTTTATGGTTCACGACTAACCTACAAATGCTCATGCTCCATCCCCTTGTGATATGCACATGTCAATTTATCATTAACTCAAGTAGTTGATTTAAGCCAATTTACTTAGGCGATCAATCAATTTATCAAACAATCCATCATAGCTAACTATACAATCAAAGTTTATCACCCGGTTTCGATATTCTTAATTTGTTTTCTCACATCATCATCAATCATATAATTTCCCATTAATCCCCATCATTCATATTCCATTCAATTGACCTACATTCTAGTGCACTACTTTACAAGCACATACAATAAATGAATTGGGAAGAAAAACTCACACGACCATTGGATCACTGGTCTTCTAGTAATAATAATCCGGTGGTAGGGAATCGTCGAACTCGGGATAACCTAAAAAGGAAGAAATACTCTAATTAGTATTTCAACTCAAACTAATCCAACAACTTCATACGAATTTATCAAATTCGTAATTCGCGTCCTAAGCGGGAATTCCAACTTAAAACGGCCATAACTTGGTCATTTTAACTCGGAATCTCGCAAATTTTATATCGATTTCTATCTACTTCGGAAGATCTTTCTAAATACAAAGCTTAAATCAAGTTTTGAAAATATCTAAGCCTCGGAATTGAGGGATCAGATCTGTACAGCGGGTTCCTTGATTCCAAAAATGCGGTTTTGATGAATGCATTTGAGATTCCTAAGTATAAAATGATGCTAAATGCAATGGTAATGATTTTCCCTATCATGAATGTCATGATGTGAACTTTAATGAGTCTATGTTCTTACAACTTTTGGATTTAAAGAATTTTACAAATAAACTTTTCTTAGAAACCATCTCATACTAATGTTTAGTAAGTGAGTTTACTACATTTGACCACCTCTACATCTTACATGGATTTCCTTTAGAAAAACTCTATTTTATTTAAAGAAATTTTGATCCTTATATTAGTTATATCCTAAGGCCTTTATTTCTCTAATAAAATCTACATTTATGAACTTTTAAGTGGGTCTTTTACTATGGGGTTTCCAAAAATCCGAATTTACAAAAGTTCATTTTCAAGTTGATTCCTTTAGGAAAAACACATTTTATACTTGAAACTTTAAGTATCCATTATACCTATATCCTAAGGACTTCATTTATTTAAGAAAATATCATTTTTGAAGTTGGAAAAATAGTGTTTTCTAACCCTACATCCATTATTACGAATTTGGTTTTCATAACTTTTAACTCAAAACTCCTATGGACTTCATTTCTTGTTTTCAACATTTTCTTTAGCAAAAACTCCTTTAGACTCATGAAAAATACCACTAATCATTATCTATTACCCATAGGCTTTATTTCTCTTATAAAATATAAGTTTAGAAGTTGTTAAAAGTGTTTTTGACCTTGGTTTTCAAAGTCATCCGAATTTTCAAAAGTCTTTTTCTTGTAAAGTACTTTTCTTTTGACTTCATGGACCCATATATATATAGATCTATATACTAGAAAAGTCATTTACTAAAGACAAAAGTGTTAAAGACTATTTATGCACATATGAACAAAATAATAATGAAACTATAAATGCCTACATGATCATGAGTATCAAGATGATGGATCTACTTTATCAAAAGCTTAAATGAGTTTTAAAAACATAAAAACCATATTTTTATAAAAGATCCTTTGTTTAAAAGACTTTTTGATGGATAAAAGTAAAGCTTTTGGTATAGAAACTCCTTTAAAAGATAGATCTACTTTGTAATGGTTCGGGATTTTTGTTTTGCTATCTCATTGTTCCTACCACAAGATCATGGGAACATGGAGTTGAGATAACCAAAAATCACTTAGCCATAACAAAGTTTCATGAGTTGGAAGTAGTAGAGCATAACTTACTTGAAGTGGATGGAAGATGGAAGAGAAAAATGAGAAATTGTGAGTGTGTGTGTGGGGGCTTCAAGTTTCGGCCACAAGGGAAAAATGGGAGAGAGGAGAGAGCTTTTTGCACTTTAGAAATTTTGGAAAGTGAAGAATGAGGAGAGAGAGAATAAAGGTAGTTTATATATAAGTTGAATTAGGTTAAGTGAATAAGAAAAGAAATAAAAAAAATCAAATGGAGCATGAATGGGGGGGGGTGCATGTGCGCCGGTTTTGAGCTTGGAAAGGGGGGAAATTTGCTTTGTTTCAACATGATTTAACCTTGATTTGATTTGTATCATTAGTCATAAGTTGAAGTGAAGTGAAGGGACAAAAAGTTATGGAAGAATGGGTTTGATGTGAGTGATGGTAAGGCTTAGACTTGTAGGGTGGCTAATAGGTAGTGTAGGTGGTACTTTATGAATAGTAATGAATAGTTGACAAGACAATTTAATTTCCGGTAGTAATGAAATACGAATAAAAAGGCTATAACTGTATTTTTCATAAACCGGAAAATTATGAAAAATATATTTTTGAAATCCTTATTTTATTTAGGCTCAAATGAGTATTCATAAATAAATTTTTGAAATTCTAGTTTCGGGGCACGCTTTTCTATAATGGGTCTCGGGATGACCCGGAATTGAAATTTTCTTAAAATCTGATATTTTCTTGGTTTGAAATATAATCGAGGACTATATTCAAAATTAATTTTTCTTATAAAAGTTTCTTATTTGGAAACCGTGGAAAAGCCGGAATTAGGGTTTCTAAGTTTGTCTCACAAAGCTTGAACTAAATCGGTTTAGGGTTTCATTTTCTGGTTTTCGAAGTTTACTTGATTACTAGGAAATCCAGGGTATAATAATAATAATAATAATAATAATAATATTGTGTAATGAAATAAAATGAATAGTGCAAAAGACTAATCAATTACCGGTAGAAATGAAAATACGATAAAAATGTTATAAATGTAACTTTTATAACCCGAAAAATTATATAACTGATATATTAGAAATCTCGTGGAATTACGAGTCTAACGGTACTAATGGTATATTTTTGATATCTTGAGTCTCGGGACACACTTTTCAAAGTCTGTATCCGAACGGGTTCGAGATAGGTCAAAAATTTACCAATCTGATATTTGTGAACAACTTATATTACTACGAGCTATTCTACTTATTTAAACTATCTTTCGGCCTCTAGAGTTAGGGCGCTAGATTGCCGGACTTACACTATTGTATTCCGATTAGGGATTCCGGATGATTTTCCGATTTAGACCTTTGCCAATTTGGAAACTGAGATTTTCTGTTTATACAACGTATTTAGTTTGAGAAATTTATTTTAAATTTTATTTTTATAAGCATTCAATATCTCTTATTGCTTTCGGAAATCTTGAATTGAATTATTATATCCGGAGTTATATCGGTAATGGTTACCAGATATGATTTTCTTGAGTTTGAGTCAAATATCGATTTTTGGAATGATTTTGGAGAAATCTTGATTTTTATAATTTGCTTTTAAAAAGGATCTTCATAGTGTTTTGTTTTCGAATTTATTTTTGGTTCGATTTAAGGTTTTATGAACAATTGGTTAACTTAAGGATTATCTAATTTGTTATTTTGTTTCTTGAATTCTTCCTTCTTAAGATTACGAGATTTCAATTTCTAACTCGTTCTATGATTCTTGGGAGTTTGATTTGATCGTTAGGGCTTTATTGTGATTTCTGTCTCTTAGGATTATTAGTCTGGTCGTTTGAGGAACTTCCAAAGTTTATATTTTATTATTGGCAGATAAAGTTTTCTTAATCGTGCCAAAGCCTAGTTATGGAATTGGCCTTTGGTGATTTCCTGATCCTTTAAATTGTCATGTTATAGATTAACTTGCTTTTTAGCAAATTATCACTGTGTTTTATTTTTATCCCGATTTTTATGAATTATAGATTAGGTAAGAAGTTTATCTTACGTAAGGGTTTTTGGACTTAAGGACTTTTGTAGTCCTTATATTATTTTTAGATTTTGTCAAGACTAATGAATTCTTACTTTCGTTTATATTTCGGGACTCGTTCAAAGTTCGGTTTTAATTTGGAGTGATTTTTAGGGTTTATTTTCGAAGTTCATCTTGGAATTATTTACTGGAATTTTCCGGGGCTTACACTTATGGCCTCATACTTGAACACAGCACATGCCATGGAATGTAGTTAGTAGATGAATTAAGGCAAACTTCAGCTCGAAGGCTACATTTAGTTATGGATATTGAATGCACGGTGGCTGTTGAGTCAATTCGGTATAGCCAATTCTCTCAGAGTTCTATCCTAATTTGCCATTTCTTGTTCTTACTCCTCTTTAGATTCTTCTTTTATAGAGTTACTAGAAAAATCAACTGGATTAAGGGTCTAATCCAATTCAACACATGAAGATGTAGCGGCGTTTTTTACATGCAATTTGGCTTGCTTATGCAGTTCCCTAGTTATCTTCTCAATTTTTGGATCATATTCAAAGTCACTTGTATGAGAAGATTGAGTCATGAAAAAAATAGAAATAAACCTTCGACACCAATCCCCGGCAATGGCGCCAAAAATTTGGTAGGCCTCGAAACCAACAAATTTATCATCTTACTCTTAAGATCTCTATATAGTGATGAGCAAGGTTGATCCATTGAAATTGGTTAAATTTATTTCGATTTGAAGAAAAGAAGAAAAGAGGGGGGGGGGGGGGGGGGGGGGGGGGGGGGGGGGGGGGGGGTGTAAAATTAGGGAACAATAAAACTAATCAAGAAAACAAATCACAAGAATTATTCAATGCCTACAAATTCCTAACACCAAAGGTATATTACAGCCCAGTTCATAGAATTAGTCATTTGATGTAAAAATCTGTATTCTTTAATTTTGGAAAAATTGATTATGGTTTGCTACAAGCTCTAACAACCCTAGCTCTCCTTACTTTATCGATAACCAAAACAAGCTCTTTCATTACTTATCTTTTTACTAACAATCCTAAACAAACTCTTAGGATTTAGTGTCCAAAAGCATTAAGAAAGAAGAGACAATCATTCTGATCAACAAATCAGATGCTTGACCTATTCGAACCAATCATACATTCTCACAACATAATCAATCATCAATTCATAATCAATTACAAATATCAAAACAATCAAACAATTACGGATTTGACTCTTTGATTGCCAGACTATCATCTTTAATTGAATAATGAAACCTAAATTGCATCAATAAAACAAAATATGAACAAATAAAACATGAACATACAAATATCCAAAATAATAATAGATTCAAAATTAAAACATAATTTAATTCGATCTCACAATTCAAAAGGAACCAAGTTGTAATGATCCTTTGCTAGAAAACAAGGATTTAGCTATTCATGCTAATTACAACACACTCTCTGTTTTTGTTTTTTTGTTTTTTTTCCCTATGTCTAAGAATGATGATAGATTGGAGCTGATCACCATAATTTAAAGAGCAAAACTTAGAATTTCAAAAGTCTAAGATATACGTCGATAGTTACACTACCTATGCTGGTGGCATTGGATTAGATCTGGCTGGCTTTTAATGTTGTTTCACATTCCAAAACAAGAATGCTGACATCCTTAAAGATGGTGTTTGAGACATCTTTAAAAATTTGCATTCTATTCCTTACCTACACCACATCAATGCCTTTGGCTTTGAATCCCAGATTGCCAATGTATAATTCTATCTTTGAACACTGATGAAAATTTGATCGAAGGCCAGCAGCATTGCAAACAAGCATTAAAGATTTTGCTTTTGTACATAAAGCTACGCTGGCCATACGCTGGCAGCGTTGAAATCCCATAAGCTGGCGTACATTGAAAATTTGCATAACAGTTATGGAAATTACCTATACGCTAATTGTTTTGAAGTTGGCCATTAAAAATTCCAATTCTGTTCACAGCAAGGCTGGCTTTACAATGGCTGAGTTAACTGAGAATTTGCCGATGTTTAGTTAAGAAACGAAGGTTTGAACACTATATTTCAAGGCCAATGGTGTTAACTTTTTATGCCAGCTTTGATTGTCCTTGTTCCATCTTGCAAATAACTTCTCCCAAACTTATTTGTTTGATTCAAACACGAAATATCACATTAAACTCATTAAGTACCTATTCCTAATGATTTCTACAAAATCTAAAATAAATTAATCATATTTGCAATGAAAATTAGTAAATATGTCTTAACAGTCTACTTTGTCTCGAAAGCGGGTAGCCAATATAGGCATATTTGGTCTCATGTACCAGATTGATTTTTTTTCTTGAAAAAAAAGGTGTGGGTACATTGGGTGCTCCTGCCCATAAAAAATTATTTAGGTGGAAAATCAGATGTGAGCACGTCATTTTTTTTTATAAAGACAAAATCAACATGGCCACTTGGAGACCACATACCCACGTTTGTTTTCTTACCCATCAAAAATTATTCGGTATGGAATCAGACATGACCCCTTTGCTTTTACTGTAGCCATATGTGCAGTCAGTCTAATATTGACACTTTAGCCTCAGCGTGCCATGTTGGTTTCGTACTACTATAATCTTCTCCTACCCCACATGCTATTTTCATTTGGTTTTAAGCTTTCTTGCCTATAGTTACTCCTGCTAAACTCCTAAGAATAATTTTTCCAACATACTTGCCCAGTTTAAGCTTGAAATGGCCAGTAACAATAATGCTCCAAGCAATGTGCTAAACTTTAACGAGTTTAATGACTTGTGGTCTTCGATACTCAATATCCAAACACTTTGCAAGGACATACCACCTAGACGACTTAGATGTGGAATCTTGGATATTTAGTGCTGATGTCCTTGCCCCCCATGCCCAACATATCTAGCGAGAAATATCTATAACAAGATATTTCCAATCACCACCAATAGCTATACAAACCACCTTTCATGGCGAGTGAGAAAGATGAAGGGTACTTTTCGTTGTGATGCACTTTTCTTTTATCACAATTATATGATTAACTCAATTATTTTCTATTTATAGGAAACAACTTTCACCCTGCTACTATCTACCTATCGTAGAGTAACATAGGCTCTAACATGAGTAGCGATCGTAATCATCCTAATTTTACATAACCCAATTATAATATTGACAATAATGTAGAATCAAAAAAAAACGATAAAAAAATATCAGAAAATCACTCCAAAATTTTTCATGATTTGAATTTTAAGTATAAACAAATAGAATAAAGATCCTTATCAATAAGACTTTAATTTACATAATGATTCAACATAAAGTAAATGAAAGAATAAAGAAAACCATTTAATATTTAAAGAACCTAAGTTTTAATATTCGAAATATGTTAATACCTTTAAGTTAAATAATTATGAGTCTATATAAACTAAAAATTATTATCTATCTAGTAACTTAAAATTAGTAAAAAGAACCCAGTAACAAATAAAAAAAATATTATTTCTAATATAAAAAAAACTCTATAATAAATCTATAAATAGTAATGAATTCATATGAGATTTCAAACCCTATAAATTTATGATAAAGTCAAATTAAGGGAAATATAATTATTAATTTATCAAATACCACCAAACACAACTTTTAAAACAGATAAAATATAATTCATGATAGTAGGTATAAAAGCTGAAAAGTAAAAACTTAAACTAAATATTCTATTATAACCAAAGTGTCAGAAATTTAATATCAATAAATATGTAAATTTTTATCCAAAAATATTATCGAATAAGTATTTATCATTGTATCATTTACCCGTAAAAATTTACCTTTTGCACAAGTTCATATTTTTATCAACTCTTTACATGGTTGTTAGTTATAAATTCATCATCTTCTTTTTGTTTTTATATATTCATCCAATCTTCCTTACGTTTTTTATTTTCTTTTCCATTTTTCTCTTTTCTCTTTGGATTCTACCCTTTACGTAACAAACATAAATACAATAACACATAGCATATCTTTAATAGAAACTCTATGTATACCATAGTGTTCAGAATATTTAATACCGAAAGTAAATTTTTATTTAAAAATATTAACAAAAGTATTTATCATACGTGTCATTTGGACACACAAAATTGACTTTTTCACAAGTTCATTTTTCCCCACTCCTTACACAGTTTTGGTTATAAAATTTATCATATCCTCTTTATTTTTGTATTTCCATTTATCCTATCCTCCTTACTTTTTTTTTATTTCTTTTGGACGTTCTTTATTTCTCCCTATTTTGAAGCTTTCCTGTACGTAACCCAACGGAGGCAATACTCTTAAAATACTTGGCATATTTGTACTCGATTAGCTTAACAAACTACCCAAAAAACTAGATAACTATTAACTAAACAATATTATAATATTTTATTTACAAATTTAGACACAAAAACAGTCTAAATATAGTACACAAAGATGCAATATACGGTAGAAATTCTCTTGAAATTCAAACAGTCGAAATGCATCTACAACTTGATCAAATAATACAATTTGAAGTCAACTAAAATACACACAAACCAATGGGAATGCACCGGCCAAGCAACCCATTAATTGCAACAAAAAAACATACCATAATTCATGCATTTGGATGGAAAAATCTCGTAGCCAATTTGTCTCCCTTTCTTCCTCTTTTCTCTATATATATAACACTTAAACAAACAAACAAACAAAGTCATTAGTTTTAAGAAACAAAACACCTAAATCAGGAGCTAAAACAAGAACCAAACCATACCAATTTCATTTTAAAACAAACAACAAAACAAATAGCTACTTAAACCAAGAACTAAGACTCGATCAAACTATAAACTCAAGCTCGAAGAGAAAGAACAGGTAAGATAAATTCATTTTAAGTAGTTTAAAGCAATAAAATATAGTCTTAAACTATACTTCTATACTTCTAAGATCGAAACAAGCTTTGGGAGAAGGATTATCACCTTCAAATTCGTCTCAAGGAGGAAAAACTTAAAAACCCTAGTTACACATTTACATAGATCAAACAAGGATTAACTACATATTGATGTGTTATGAGTTGATATATGTGTATATATAACATATATAAACACTTAGGAATGCTTTAGAAACAATTTAGACATGGAAAAATATCAAAATAGAATAATTACACAAAGAAGACGATGAACAGCCATTTTCAGAAGAGCACGGGTGGAACACGAGGCCGTGTACACCCTATCTACCCATCGGCTTCAATTTTAGGTTTGAAACCCAGAGGAGCATGGCTGGTACACGGCCGTGTACCTCTCGGAAATCCAAAAAATATAAAAAATAATAATAAATCAAATCTGATATTATTATTATTATTATATTATTATTATTATATTATTATTATATTTATTGTCATCATCATCATCATCGTTAGTGTTATTATTGTTAAATAATGTTAACAGTAACATTTTATTATTACCATTTTTTTATTATCAATAATGATATTATTGTTATCTTAATATTAGTGATGTTATTTTAATATTATTATTATTGTTATTGTTATAATTATAAGTGTTGTGTTATAATTATTAAACTCATTATTAGTATAATTATTACAAATCTTATTTATTTTATTATGAATGTTATTATTACAATCATTAAAGTTATAATAATTAAAACTATCAATATGATTAATATGCTAATTAAAACTATTACTAATATTATAATTAATATCTATTGTTACAACTATTATAATCATTATTAGTTTAATTAATAATTATAATTATTATTAATACTACTAATGTTGATATTGGTGTTATTAAGATTATATTAATTATATGAAACACTTTATAGACATTATGATAACTACTAATATTATTACTAATAAGAATATTATATATTGTTATTATCAATATTATGACTATTAAAATTACCACTATATGATTGTTATTGATTTGATTCTTTTGATTATCAATATAATTATTATGATTATACTATTATAATGACCACTCATATTATTGTTGTTATTATTATTCTGATGATTAGATTATC